>JADWOT020000004.1:14776395-15133123 GCA_036345935.2 Taenia hydatigena
CCGTAGACGAGGCCCAAAACCAGAAGGATGAGGAGGAGGAGGAGGAGGAGGAGGAGGAGGCTGCGTAGTACCATCAGTCTGGTTTAAAGAATGCATATGGTTCTGCAACTGTAGTTCCGCCCAGAGACATGACCTCCAGGTCGTGTCAGTAGCACACAGCCCTTCCCTCCATCGCCAATCCACATTTCTGCCCTACTATTATCACCTCTGGCATCTTCAGCATGGACGCATACTAGCGGACCTGTAGAACAGCATTTGCTTGCACCAGCCTTGTGAAGGCGTCCCTTGTATCAAAATAAATTATGAGCAATTAAGTAGACGCACCTCTTTAATTATCAAGACAAAACAGTCCGGTGGTCGTTCGAATGCCGCCGATTTGGTCACCATCGGAAAAGTGCCAACAAACTGAATTTTATCTGGTCTAAAGACAAGAAACAGGGGTCATTGTGAATTGCCAAGGCGAGTGCATCGGAGGCCAAGTAGGCAGACAAAGTGATGAAGGAACAAGGCTAGGTGGCATCGATTTGAAACCGAACATTTGAGGCTCCAAATGCCTGCCAATTCGTACCGAGTAGAGAAGAATGAGCCTACATCTGCGAAACACGTTACCATCTGCCTAACACTTGCTTCAAACAGCATGCGCTTCTCTCACTTTGCACATGTACGCATGTAGGAATGTTCAAAATACTAGTTGGCTTGCAAGAAACCATGCATCAAAATGCCGGTCAACAGGCAAATGTCAAGATGCTTTCCCATGCACTTTGTTACTCGAATCCACAGTAAGGATAACGGTTGCATAAATTACCTGTAAATTAATCCAATCTGTTCCTTGGACGAGCTTCTTCCCTTCCGTGGTCCCATAAGTCCTCGGTATGTCACACTGCAAAGTTAAAGGGTGGATCAGTAGGCATGTCACGTCAATGTCACGTCTTTATTGCAGCTGACAAAACACCACTCAACTCGACGACATCCAAGCGCTGAGTCATGACGTCACACGCTTATCAGATGAAAGGTATCAAAGATCGCATCCAGAAGGCCTGGCAGCAATACAGACGCATAAGCGCAAAAGACACCACATCGATCATTAGAGCGTTCTCGGGTGTAGCTTCCCATTTTGAGCACTAAAGGCGAAAAGGTGACGGCATCGGAAGAGAGATCCTGATTCTGTACTTCAATGGGGTTATTAAGCACCCCATAACAGCTTAGAAGTTAGTGGATGAGAGGGACTAATCATTCTGTTCACATCTCATGCGTTCTCAATTCGCAGTGGCCCCAACGTGCGCCTCCTTGTTGCCATATCTTCCTATGGCAAGAAGAGCACGTCTCCACCGTAAGCTCTGCCACCAATATTAGCTGCAAAAGTGGACAGAGCGGCGGTGAGTGCAGCGCCTTACTTAGGCATCGGCCCCAACCATTCGCCGGAGCATCAAGAGCGTGGGCGATTCCTTTGATACGGATTCGCTGAAGTAGATCAAACGACGTTATAATCAGTTCATTCCCACCCCCTATCGATACATCAGGGCGCACGGGACAGTTGATGCTCTAAAAAGACGCAACATTTAATGCAGATAACAGCACTACAGCCTATTCACTCCGAAAAACACACATTCTCTAGCCCACGGAGGAATCTGATAAGCCTTCTCATTGCACTTATATGCCTAATTTGCGAAGGTGAAATGCGCACAACTAAAATGTCAGCTATATCGGAATGGATGGCAGAGGATTGCGGCATACCACATTCAGTTCAGCGTCACCCCCACTTCCCAGCTATCATATGACAGTCACCACAGTCATCACAGCACACTCTCAGTACCACACGCAGTCCAGACATCACGCTGTGCAATGAAAAGTATGCTTTGCTTTATTCCAAGCGAAATGGAGAGGAGTGGTGCATGCAGACCATTATGTCGAAGTCGGCTACAGATAACACCCGTGCCCATTCAATCGCAGTTACGAGTTCGAGCACAATCCTGATGTAAGCAACACGTCTACTAGGCGAGCACACTCGGTGGATGGTACGACTACCGATAGTATTCACAGCACTGCAATCAACTAATACATGGGAGAAGACTGAGAGCTGGAGCACTCAAGACTTGAATGATTGCCAGTGGGCGCGCATGGGCTTCGGCAGGCGATAGTCTGTGCATGCTGCTCAGTGCCTTCTTCCAGTTTAGCGACTTCCTCTCACTCTCAAATCAACCTCTGATGGCTTCCAAGTTGAGGTCTCTGCATATAGCGACCCAACAGAACTGTCGATGGCACAGATTGTGGTCAAGAACGGATTCATTCCCCTGTTTATTGCTAAGACAACGGCAGGTTGTGCTTAACCTTGACTCCAATGGCGAAAATGGCCAACCACTTCAGTTCATCTACTATGGTAATGGCTATAAAGCAGACAACCTGCAAATGATTTACGTGTGTTCCTGGAATTGGCATATTGAGACGAGTTCAGTCAACCTACGACGACAGTCATGAGGAAGTGATTGGTGCTGTAAGCACATACCGAACCCCCATACAATCGAAGAAAATACCTACCTGTTACGCCACTGATATTTCTTGGCAATTCTACTGGATCTAGAGTTACGCAACGTATGAAAACTGTATGGGGGTAGGAAGGGAGGGGAGAGAGATGCGCTGGTAATTGCACAAGTTGATCGCTAGTGTAAGGAGTACTGGTGTAGAAGCAGAGTCACGTGAAAAAGGTGGAGATTATGACAGGCTCCGTGGGGTGGGGTTGGGTGTCTAGTCCTTCCTGTCACGTCGTTCTCACAAGCGAAGGCATAATAGCAGTGGGGTAGAATAAGTGTCTTCGACGTGGTAAGTGATGTTACGGAATCCAGCCTACACATGAGGGCATAATGGTGGGGTTCCCAAGTCTTCCTCGCATCAAACCCACATCAAACAAGCAACACGTTACAAGCTCTGTCTATGTGTACGTTAGCATAACTTCATTTTGACCGTGTCCAGTTTCCTCATTCAACTCCTTCCTCATTTCCATTGTTTTGTGAGACCCAACTAGTCTTTACCACTAATGCACCCCCTTACTCTAAAGGCGTTAGTGCTCTTTCCTATGCACTTGTTCTACCCCCGAGGTAATTAATTTCGTCATGCCATTTGAAAACAACATCCAGCAGTTATGAATAAAGGTGCTTGGCTATGAACTCCAAGTACTCTCCCGCAGACGAGGACAGAAATGAGGATGCGCCCTATGCAACGGCATACACCACCCACCTGCTCCTCCAATGCTAATGTAATGTATGTGCTTTCTCGTCTCCTCAATGTGCGGCTTGTGTAACCCACGCAGTGCCACCGAGTACCATAGCCGTCCCTATATCTCCCAAGTCAGTATAAAGCCATGCATTTGGTTATGACGCGAAGTGATACTAGACTAGATGAACTACTAACCAACCTATGCCAGTAGACGCAATATGGGAGCAGGGTCAAAAACTCATAAATGCACAAAGGCTTACTCACCCAGAGGCAGCGCTGACAATGTTCACGAGCTTCGGAAAAGCATGTCCCGAGGCGTCTCTTATCTCCTGCACAAACACACCGTCATACCCGCTAATAATCTAGAGACGCTTAACACACCAACACGGTGACGCCACCTACCCTACCGAGGATGTCCATGACTTCATGGTCTTCCGACTTCTTCCTACCAAACACCTGCACATTGAAGCCAGCCACTTTCACCTTCTCTTCTGAGGGTGCTGGCAGTCCCAGCAGACATACAGCAAGCAGCAGCAGTGGCGATGACAACAGCATGAATGGCTTCCAAACGTACTCCCAACATCGACAAGTTGACTTGCAGCTTGGTATTTATCCTGCCTCTTAGGTGCAGTACTGTAATGCTCAACTGTGACGCGTTACGCATTGTCATCATTGGCTAATGTCATTGTGCTAGCCAGTCAACTGTCGAGACTATTAAGGTTCCTATTATTGAACTCTCGCAATATCCTCCCACATCACATTATTTCTCGCCTGATGATCTGCTCACCATGTGATCAAGTGGGTTGGCTAACGCCCATTAGTGAGGACTGTAAACGCGGAGGTCAGGAGGCTGCCAGCACCAGTGCAACACGCAGAAAGAGGGACAGAGTGGGAATGGTGACGAGGAGCTTTTCCCTCTCTCCTTCCTAAATAATGAGCACTTGCTACAACCGTCATGCCTTTATTGTTCTGTGGTTGAGTGAGGCTTAGTCTTCACCAGGTGCGCAATCTCGTCTGTCATCAGCCACGCCCACGTTAGGCATAGTGTTCCTCTGCACGATAAGCAATGTCTTTGTTCGCTTTGTGTTTAAAACATAAAAACGATTCATCGAGAACCAGGCAATCAACAAACTGTGGGGAGATAAAAGGAGACAATGTCTTGGTAGCATTCCTCTTGTCATTTGTTAGTAATGCGGACGTGGGCGCAACACCGTACGCCACAAATGATACTTCACCCAGCAAGTTAAATGTTTTCGAACGTAGTGACAGGTAACGCATGCCATGATGAGCGTGACACACCCTATCTCCTCTGTCCATCCATATGAATCAAAGCATTTCTTCAAATCACAGGCCATTTGTAAATCTACTAGTGACTTCCTCCGACTCGGAAACCAGTTGATCCGAGAAGACAACAATGAGCATCCTTTGCTGCACTGCGCACCGTCGATGAATTCGACTACTTGGCTGATTGGACGGTGGGCTCAGGACCACTGCTAAGGAAGGCAATAACAAGCCCACTGCTGCGTGCACTCAATATTCTTAGCCTACTAGAGCGTGAATGTGCGAGGCACACTTGTGTCACCACATTCAGCCGCAGTCGTCGAGGAGACAACTATGGTGATGACGGGATTGAAATGCAAGTAAATTTGCACGATTAAGGAAGGGGGAAGAGGAGATGCAGTTACCGCAGCTTCAGTCGCGAAGCGACACTAGCAGTTACGGGTTGGGTGAAGGTGAGAGTTGAGTCATACCATGCCAGACGAGCAAAGTGTTCCGACCCACAGTGTAAAAGAACCTCTAGCACTCCATTCAGCACTTCTATTCGCTACTCCACCTCCACTTCCGAGTCCGTGCAGCTCAAGTGACTGCAAACAATTTGGAAGGAAATTAACCACCGTGAAGTCGTTAACTACCTACTCTTGCTGCAGGAAATCGCCATTTATCTAATCACAATATGATTTCGCATGATCACTCTGCCGATCAGGTGAAAGAGTACAGGCCAACAAATCAAGCAGGAAAAAGGAGGTAACATTGGAGCAAATGCTCACCACTATCTGATGCATTTCCCTTTACCAACTCCGTCAGTTACACCAACCACACGATTCTCCACTGCCACCCTCAGTGGGTGGATGGAGTATTGTGCCGCCAGAGGGTCTTGCATAGCATCTCGTCTCAAAACAACAGTGACCTTTTGGTCCCACGTGAAGATAATTACAGTCAAAGATGCACCTATCCAGTGAAGCATATCCTGAGGCATCACAAGCCCCATGGTTAGAATACCCCATGGTTCTTATGATGTGGGTGTGTGCTTTGGCAATGGCAGAAGTCATATGTAGGATTAACAATTGGGTTCCGACTAGCCTCTTCTCCGTAGACTAGTAGCTTGGCAATGCGACAATATTGTAGGCCTATGACTCGCCTCCCATCCAATGTCGCATCTCACATTTGATGACTTAACAATCCGGTAGTGTGATTCGAACTACCTCACACACTCCTCTCACTCACTCACTCACACTCACGCACTCACAGCCGTTACCAGGGGGAAGGAAACGACTTCTGAGTAATCGAATCAAGATAACCCTCTGTGTTGTGTGCGCACTGTAAATAGGGACTCTAAACCCTCGCACGGAAATTCAACACGCCGAAATCGGTTTACTGGTGACCGTCTGCATGTTTGTGGTTCTTCCCCCTCTCCAACCACTACACCATGAACATCCACCTGTCTGGTCATACCGTCTGTGTCGCCAGTGCCTCATCCCTTCCTACACCAACAGGGCTATTTCTCGGCCAAATGTCTTATGGAGAAGTTCCTGCGTTGGCTGAGTGGCGGCAACACTGCCATTTACCAGTGCCAACACCACCCCACCACCACTGCTATGATTTGACGAGGGACTGCAATCCACCTGCACTGAGACAATAATTTGGTGCACTAAGAAGGAGAGGAGAGGTTTTACAAAACACACTGCTGGCAAGTTAGGTTCTACGGTATTATTGCCGACCCATTGACCTCGCTCTGCTAGACACGCCCAAATCATGGAATCTCTCCACAATTAACCGCTGCCACTATTTTCCTATGGAAATTCACAGACAATGCAATAAGTTTAGCCCTTTTGGATTGCCCAACAAAACGCTATCCAAATATGTATTCTGCTCATCGGCAGACAGATCTACTTCCGACTTTGGTTTTGAAAACTAGTGCTTTCTTCTCCTACCTGACAGCAGCGATGAGGAACCTCCCGCACTTCTTCGCCGATGAGATGAGACACGATTTTCCTATAAACAAGGTGTCGGCTTTTCCCATCACCTGTGTTCGCTGACCTGAAGGCTGGTAACGATCCGTTGAGGCATCCCCCACCAACACCACCACCATCACTAACATTGCTACCAATGCCTTCAATACTACCTGTCTGAAGACAATACACCTCGACATTGGTGACCGAGTCTGCACGTAGGGGCACAATCTACACAGAAGGAAACTGCATGAGTAGCTACTGTGTTGCCACACATAACACTTGACGCTCGTCCGCTCAAATGAACCTAATCAGCAATAGATTAGACTGTGTGGTGACATACGATGACTCTGAAGGGACATCTGTACACCCACGTCAATATTCGCGACGTGATCGACGAAATGGCTCCCTCTCCCCCATCAGTACCAGGTGGATGATGAGCCACCCACATCAATGTCACCGTGTATGTGTAGTAAATCCTCCTCTCCTCCATGCGTCTGTGGGATAAAATAGCAACAAAGTTATCATAAAAGCATTGACATATACTACACTCTTTAAGAGGTCCGACACTGAAGAACCAGTGAATTGGAGCAAAGCATCATTTCGGACACGGTAGATGAATGGTCCCAAAATGCACTCCAATAGCTACAGTCAGCTCTGGCTGTATAAAGGAATGAATGCACGATCCCGCCTGCTAGATGAGTGTTTCACAGACGACTGAATGATGGTGAGGATGGATGCGTTAGGAATGTGTGGATGCACACGTACTATTAGGGTAAGGATTAGAAATAAGAATGAACCAATGAATCATTAATAAATTGTAAGTGAGCGGAAACAAACTTGGTAGACAACCGCAATCAGGACCGATGAATGAGGGGGGAGGGGTTTAATGCAGTGACATTGACGAAAGGAGACTGGGTGGATGAATGATTGCTACAAAATTTCAGACCGAGCAAATGGATGCCAGCAGATCCATTGATGGTTTTGTCATCCACACTCATCAAGTGAAATTAGAGGAGATGCTTACATGAGTACAGCAAGGATGTGGTGTTCCACCGGTTGTCTACCACCCACAGCGCGCAGTCCCTCACGCATTCCAACATCCACATAACCATCGCGGCCGCCACCGTCGCCACCACCACTGTCACAGGCAAGTGACTTGACCGCCACCCGAACAGCATGCAGTTGCAGCCGCGCCCACGACAGCTCCACACGCATCGGAGGCACCAGCACCGGCAAAGTCTTACGCAGCCGACCCAGCTCCTCTAGCGTTGCCTGTTGTTGCTGACCTACAGGCTGCACCTATCAGGCAGTGAGCACTACTAATACATCATGAGTAGAGACCAATAACCTCACATCACAGAACACCAAAACAATGCTCAGCCACAAACCCACTATATAGGATCGTCATCACTCACAAATTTGGAACCTCATCTCAGTGGCATCTTTGTTCGGTCACATCAATTCTGTTACTAGCTCACCAATCCACTGTGTTTGCACACATGTTCGATTTAGCGGCATGGTTTGTTTGGCCTTTAGGAGGAATCACGTGATCCAGTGCGGCGGCAGAAGCACAGCCCATCTTCAAGCACTCGTAGTCTCACACCCCTACCTCACCCCGTTGCTTCTGTACTCTTGCCTCCCCAACCTTTCCACTGAGTTTCAAGCGCATAACCCACTTCTAAGTTCACTGGACACGTGAATGCGCCACTGACTAACATCAAAAGGCAGCCGTACAATTTAGCCTTCCGTATTTCATCTTTTTAGTCACTATATTTATTTTTAGATTGCTTCCTTATAGTTTCGTAACAAATAATATGCCCATGAATGTTAAGTGTCCATTTCTGTCCGAATTTTAAATTGAAACGATTACGCATTTGAGTTTCACTTAACAGGTGGACCTCTTCTGGTACCCACATTGCAGTGGCAACTGAGGGTTCAGATTCACCACTGTGACTCCTCAACAGACGAAGAAGCGCCTCAAATGCTGCTGAACGTGGTCGATTTGCCAGTGTTGGCGGCTTTAGCAGAGGAGTGCATTCCTGTCAGCTCATTGCGTACTTCCACGTTTAGTGAGTTCTCGCGAGTGGTGAGTTCGACAATGTTCCATATCATGAAGTCATCAGAAACAAAGATGCATAAACACAAAATACCCATTTCAACAACGATATCAGTAAAGCGAAAGAATCCTTTGAATCTTGGTGCATTTAGGCACCGTTCTAAGCCTCTGGCCTATAACACCTTATGCAAGTTAGCAGCACATCTTCTTCTTCTATACCGATACGCCCCGTCAATTCGTCAAGGATGTCTTCAATCGCCACACTGCACTACACTACACAGATCTCCAGCTCCATCCCTACACCTGCCAATATTGCTACTTGGCAGGCGTCATCCCCTCGACGTAGGCATTGGCGTACACTCGAATTGCAGCAAATGACCAAACCATTCAAAGCCTCCGAGATTCACAACGAGACTGTCCTTGACCACATCAATCACAATTGCTATTTATGCGTCCTGGGAAGTAAGTTATTCAATCACTGCAATCCTTTTTGTGTGGTGACAGACCCGAGACAAGAAATGAGCATGGCACTATTCGAGTGGCCCAATGCTACAAACACAGCGGCATCACCTTCACCTTGTTTTACGCGTATTCGAGTAAGTTGTTGGAAGTCAAAACAAACTGTTTAAATGCATTAGTAAACGGTGATGTGGCCTCTATGCTAACACGAAATTTACTCGTCCTCTCATGTCTTGCTACTCAGTGTCCAGTAAGGCAGTTCCTTCCTGGCTGCAATCCTCGCACCCTCAGTTCCACTCCCTAATATTCAAGCGACATAAAGCAGAAAATATCTGCAAAGCGAAGGACAAGAATCGTAGCCAATGAATAGAATTGAGGCCATCTGTAATTCAGATCATTTCTTACGCGAACCTGAATCGGTTAGTAATTGTAAACATGAGCTAGTAAGTTGTTCCATAGCGAATGGAATTCAAATTTGTGCTAAGACACGATTTGAGAGTGTCACTGATCTTCACTGCAAGTGCCATGCTTCGGAGAAGAAGACAGAAAATGCTAAGTTCCTTTCCAATAGATGTTTGATGCTTTCGAAAGTAACATAAGCACCCCATTCTTTTGCCCACAAGTGTGTTCTTACAAAGTCAGACCTGCTTCAGGAATGACGTAAGTATCACCTCAACCAATCTGACTGCGACACTGGCGGTATCAAGCGACAGCAAAAGAGGATGAATGCTGATCAACAAATGGTCAAGGTGTTAATGCAGCAGTAGCGGGCAAGTGCCAAGATATGAATAGACCAAAACAACCTACTTTTGCTACTTCAAATTTTAAACATGTAACTTCATTTCCAAAGGAAGTATAGACAATATCTATGTCCTTCACAATAGCGCCCTCTAGAAACAACAACAGGGGTGTACTTGACGGTGCGAGGTCCTTCATCAGAGGCCACAATAATGCTAATATTCGACAATTTAAAGAATGGAATACACTCTCACTGACAAGAGCGGTTATGGGTAATGAGGACATCAACCTGTTTGGCAGCAAAGGCAAGGAAGCCTTTAAATGAACAGATCTACACTAGCCTAGACGATGCGTAGCACAAAACGCATGATCAGTCTGGTAACAATCCCCATCTGCATATTTGTACCGCTCCTCAGCACCTCCGGGGACGGAATTATGTTCTCGTATGGGAGAAGAAAATGAAGGGTGGAATAGACACCGCTACTCACAGACGGTGCCTTTCCTCCCACCTCTGTGCCCAAATCACCGACGACGGAGCTTGGCTTCCATTCAAAATTAACACTTGCGCTGCCTCTACTAGAAGATCCCCATTGAGTTTACTGCAGTTCGACCAGTTACGCCGAACGCCGCAACCGAAGCCACCGCCAGCACTGCCTGTGCAAGCAACAAGTCGTGGCCAGTTGTAGTAGCGGTGCACGGCCGCTACAGGCTGAGCGCTGCCTTGACACATGAGGGTTGCAAGAGTCAAGTTAAAGCTCAATTGTTTCTACGCCTTTTATAATTTTAGTAGCTTTACAACCCTAGATGAAATTTCACAATATGGCATCTTAAATGAGATGCGTCTGCAGGCCTCCTTATCATGCCGTCTTGGAGTTGAGGAAAGACCGGTGTGAAGCGTTCACTCATCCGTGCCTTTCAAACTGGAAGGCAAGTTTTCGAATGCTCATCCAATTCCTACGGAAAGTAGGTAACAAATGAGGAAGTAAAGCGCAAATGACCCACTTGTATGCCAGAAAAGGAAATCGTCACGACATTCTGAAAGGCCTTCACACAACCAAATACGACGTGTTGACACGTAGTTGGTCAAGATGGTCAAGTATTGTCATGTCGAGGCAAGCTAAAATCTTCAGCTAATTTAGAAGCAGTCATCACAAGAGCCGTCTGTACATCGGGTAGACTAACACGGTCTCACAACTTCTCCGTATTTGAGTGCATCAGACCATTTCAACACACTGCGCATAAAATTGAAATCGTCATTTCTCTGTGTAGAGCTGTGTGCCTCGTGAGGTAATTGAAACCCTCCACACTGAAAGCGAGCGTGCGATACGTCCATGTGGGAGGAGGGATGACTAAGCACATGAACTGCGTGAGTTCGAAACGGCGTATTGAGTAGCATATGAAGTGTAGTGGAGGCGGGATTAGCCAGTAGATATTGAAAAGCATTAACTTTGCAAGGCGGACGCGTATTTGCCATTACGCTAATGCACTTCCACTTCTATTTCTTCTCGTCGTAATAAATCTGCACTTTCGGAGTCTATGACACTATCAGATGAAAATTAATACCCAATTTAATTGCTGTGCGTGGATATGCGTGAGTGATATCATTGCCAAGTGCCAATTCAACTTCATAGAAGTAGCTTCCCAGATGCTAGAATTGTGACATACTTTCATCCGTGTTTAAATAGGCCACCCTCACGACTTCAAAGTCTGAGGAAGTCTGGCAATCGCACCATTAAATTACTGCGCCGACATCACTTGTGACTGCTCTGCGTGTTAGCCGGGTGAATGCTAAATCCACGCGCTACGAGATCACATGTATTCATTTCATTGGTATTGCAGCTTAAATTTCTTATTTCTATGCTCTGAGATCACTCAATCAATAGTCAGCCATGTTCATGGCAACCAATCTGTCTTGGTAGGACTTCTGCGTACCTCATCTGATCATTCTCAGTCAAATTGCTGAAAATGAAGACTCCATAAATCACACGCTATTTAAATACCATAGTAGGCCGTACAACGACACCACCGACCTCGTCGTGTGATTTATTCCAACTGCTCTTCTTTGCTATATTCTACGCCCCCGAACAAATACAGACAGGTAGCATAGCAGGAAAGGATATGCATCACAAATTTTGATCAAAGAAACGCAAGGGTTATGCATGTCCTAACTGCAGGTGTGCGAATTGCAGCAGCTTGTGAATGACAAAGGTGATCCCAGCAGAGGTGGGTTTAATTCAATCTCCTTGTAAATCCGCTGAATTTGAATGCTTCGTTTGCAAATGATGACAGGCCGTTGGGTACTTTAGGGAGAGTTTTCGAGTACAGATTCAAAGTATGAATGGCGGATTGGTTGCTGTGATGGCATTGTGAACAGCACCGACAAAATTTAGAAGTAAGCCCAATGGAACCAAGTCGGCTAAATGGCGGATGTCTGATGCGCGTTACGTTATAGCGAGGGTAGATGCGGTGTCATGATGAGTCGGGTATGGTGAATGGCAGTGCATTCAGAATGATATCAAGTGTAGGATCCTTGCAATAATTTGAAGTCTGTTTGTCGAGTCAAAGTGTGCAAGGATAAGGTGGGATTGATGGACTGGTTACACGTTCAGTACAACCATGCTTTGCATTCAAACTAGGTGCTGATAAGCATTTTCCTCATCACATTCCGTCGCCAAGCTGTCTTGCTTGAGGGCGACTTAACACGAGGTGATTTTGGCTCACCTGCGACAGGCGAGTGGGTTTGCTGCATCCATTCTAGAGCTTTGAGATAAGCAACTAATTAAACAATGAAGAAACTGTCCAAGATATGGGTTCCGTCTATGGCCTCCCAAGTTGCACAATTCAGTTCATTTCAAGTTTCGACATATGATGTATCTCAGAGGATTGCACCGCACCGCAGTTGTGCCAAGGTTGCCAGCATTGCAGCCAGCCAACACCACCATCGACGAATGTGTTAACATCGTACCCATCCATCCACCAAGCAGTGTTGGCTGTGCTCCGTCGTGCAGTGCAGTGACGGCATCGTGCTCGCGGCACAACGTTTGAGTTCGCGGTCGGGGGAGGTGTATCGACGTAGGCTCACGGTTGGATGTGCCGACGCACGTTCCTCCCAAGTTGTGAGGTAAACAGTGCAACTCGTTTCCTGCTCAATTCTTGCTCTAATGAGCATGTCATGTGTAGAAAGAGTTGCACAAGAAATGCAAGCATAGGAAAGCGGTCAATTCTTCCGTTGTGCCGAAAGGCATTACGAACTCCGCCACATCCAGAAGCCTCGCAGAGGAAAACGTGCAAATGCTTGTAAATTCGAGCTAAAATGCGGTCCTATTGAGGCCTCTTTGCAGAACATTGTGGGTGCATGCGCGACTGCCCCAAGCTTGCCAAATGAATTACTGATGTCAGCTTCCATGCCTTTCATGCCAGTGCAACGCATGTGATGTGTTCTCTTGTCTCCTTATTTTCCAAATCACATTTTACTACTTAGGCCTAAGTCAAGCATGTGTCCAAAGCAAATTCGCGAAGCAGAGTGCTGATAGCTCCTCTTATACCTCTTCGTCAGAAAAGTACTGCACTTGAGGTTGCTCTACATCTGCATGACTTCATATCTTCAAGTCTTCGATGCATGAAGCATCTGACGCGCCCTTATTTGAACACGTTTGCCAAAAATGACATGTGAATCAGCCTTAAACATTGTTTTAATTCAATGGTGCAAGTTCTGAACGAGTCACTTTAATCAGGATTGTCTGCTTTCATCCAGTAGACACTAACACTCGACGCCACCCAAGCACTCAAAGACGCATCGCCCACCACTACCACTTCTCGCGCTGGCGTTCAATCTCAAGTTCCTAACACAAATCTGAAGCAAGCAATATACGCTTTGTTTACCGAAGCCTTTTTGGGTAAAGCGAAGGTAGCTTCGTTATGCTTGCCACGGCTACCCGGTTTATGTGGCACTTGGGCTTAAATTGAGATGTTTTGCGGAGATGAGCTGATGATGGCATCATTTTCTCACAAGCTCGCTGCAGTCCTAACATTCCAAATTGCAGTGCAAAGCAAAGCAGAACACAGTAACTGAAAGCGGACTCAGTCATTTAATTCATATTGAATTCGGATTGATAAGAGCAGGAAAAAGGAGATCAAGGTGCAATGTGATGAGCAATTTTTTCGGCCAGAAATGGTTGGAGAGCAAAGAGGACGAGCGTCTGATTTCCACAACAAGAGTGAATTGTTCGTTTGCATCAGAAACACATTCGTCTGGTAAGGTCCGTGCACCGTTATGCTATTTTCGTTGCACGGATTACAAAATCTCTAAAACGCATTGAGTAAAATTAACATCAAGAGATAATCACAGCTGCCTGGATGTGATGTGCGATTCGCACAGATGCGCCGTCAATGGCCTTTAGGCATTACGAGCATATGAGAAGGCCAGCTGGTAATTAGGGTAGACAGTCATGCAAGTGAGTCAGCTTGCATTGGTGCAATCAAGCATGGCACCGACAAAGTCATACCATCTCCCAACTTGCTCGCCCTGCGAGGGTCAAGTGCATTCTGGGCCAGGCGAAACACAGCAAGCAGGCGTTTGCATCAACGTAGAAGTGTTCAGCTTGAGCTCTGCTTCGCATTCGCTTGAGTACTTGCTCGCGGCATGAAGATTTGCCTTCCACGCTACCACATAGTGCGTCACTAGACGTCAGAAAGGGAAGCGGTGAGTCGACCAACTTGGGAAGAATCGAGATCCGCGATGTCACGCGAGTCGACAAACATTTCGTCGTCCCTCCCTCACTCAACCCCTCCACTTACGTGACGCACCGCTTTCCACTCATCTGACCTCAAGTGACGTACCACGTGGCATTGAAGAAGGTATATCACACTGCCATTAATGAATAAGCCAGCAACACAAAGTAAACCCATCCATCGTAGATGTGTGTGCATGCGTCTGTGTGTGTTGTGATATTATTCCCCGCAATCAGAGACACTAATGCACAATATGCACAGGCGACGCAAGAACTTGCCTACTAGTCGCGAATCCACAGGTGCAAGCACATAAGGATGTCATTTGGAAGAACTTTTGTGACGCGTGGAGTGAGGACACCTAGAAAGCACGAATGGAAAGGCATCGAGGAGTCCAGTCCGATCTAGAGTAGGTGGGAGTCCGCCGTGATGTGCCAACGAGTGAGGCCTGTAAGTCTTTACAATGAGTCGATGTGAATGCTGAGGTGGGTTGTTGCGTATATTCGCTGGATGCCACTCCAAGTACACAAGGTGTGTGCACCTCGACTGTGAGTGAACAGCGTAAACAATGGCAGTGAGTGAAGAAAGGGTGCATCCAGAAAAGAATACTGTCGGACTTGCTATTTTGCCTGCCAGGAGGGTGAGTGTGTTCGTGTAAGCCGAATAAATTGGAAGAGGTGAGGGAACACATTTCAAGTGTAGGCGTTTGATTTGACGCTTAGTGGTGACCCTGCGACTGGGCATCAAGTGGATTGAAGAGCATCCTCTTCCACGCAGTGGGCTTTATTCTCAGTAAAAATTAGCAGGTGAGTGGGCTGTTTGCGCCTTTTCTGTTTTCGCATTTTGCTCGCACTTCGTCTGCTACTCAATGCTCCAATTTGTATTCACCTGAGTCATATGCACATGGACGTATTGCAAAACTGCTGTCAGTGTGGAGGAATTAAAATAGCATTGGATGAGCACAGCTACCCACGCATGCTCGCATAGTGCCGGAGAAATGGCGATTTCGAGTTCTACGACAGGACTCCTCCCTAGACAGCAAGTAGAGAAATGGCTCTGCACACACATTCACGTGCGTTGCTTCATCCACATTCACGTGTTGTGTGTGTGTGTAAAGAATGTGTGGGATCTCCCAAGTGTGTGTGTGTGTGTGTGTGTGCCTATGCATAGGCCCGTAGACCAAAAAATGCAAAGTAGAAGTGTGTGAAAATGCTCTTATGCACTCAAACACTGAAGTGATTGGCTCACCTCAGCCCCAGCGGCGATATCGACGTCCAGGCAAATGTTTGCTTGCAGGTGGAAGCTGTGAGCCATTCACTCCAACCCTGCGACTGCAATTGGTACCTCTCATTGAAAAGGAGGTGAACGAGCGACAGCATACTCACAGAATGGTCGTCGGTTTCCTCCAAAACCATAAGTGAGCACAGTGTCCGTGCTCCTATAGTCCTGCATTCGGTGGTGCCGCATTTGAGCTGTAACTTACGGTAACAAGGCTATCTCCGAATTCGTACGCTCTTAGGAGGAAGTTGCCTAGTTGAGTCTCACATTGCTGTCGTCCTAAGTCATAGCCTCCTTGAACACAGGAAATAAAGCAAAGGATAGGATTTTACCATAGATCTAAAATAGCACTTTTGGCAGTGGTGGACAAGTTAGACGTTATGTGTCAAATTTTCGATCACAGCAGGTTAGTTGTTAAAATGAAATTCTGTACTCGTCTCTAAACTTTGGTGGTGCATCAGCAGGTGTGATTTGAGAGGTGAGAGGTCGCTAAAACGGTAATGACCGAGCAGATCAAGGCCCAAGCTCATGCATACATTTTTCAGGTGGTTGGTGCAAAGCGCTCACAAAACACTGCAGAATTCGCAACCAAGCGCTCGGAAATTTTAGACAAAAGAAGTCGATAGATTGATAGACGAAATAGGATAGATGACGAAGCAGGGTATGGAATATTGCAATATTGCATGGGGCTAGAACCGTCTCGATCAAGCGTGTCTCAGCACTGTGGGACGTAATCTGATGAGTGTAAGCCTCACTAACTCACAGTTATTCGAATCGGCATGTGTGAAGACGATTAGGACAATTGCATTGAATTGCAGAAATTCGTCATTCGCCACGTAATATCTGTTTTACAGCTGCAAAAGTGGAACTGTGTCAGAAGTTAAATGCTGTGTTGGTTTTGAAAGAGAGGGATGAATGTTTGTTGCTCATTTAAAGGACTTACGCTAGGATCGCCTCGATTGATTTCGTTGCCACCATGGCAAATTCAGCATAACAGCCTTGATTGGTGTTGCAGCATTTAGAACTGGTTATGCTTCCAGCCTCAGGGATGAACACAGACTGCTGTGGAATTCTCGAGTTGACCGTCAGTACACGAGGATTGAACTCACCGGTGCGCCTGACATGTGAGTCAGACGTAGAGCTGAAAATCGACAGAATCGACTTGAACGGAGGTGAAGTTTCCCGAGAATCACATATCTCAACCAACTATTGTGCTGGATTTCCACCGCCACCCTTTAGTAGCCAGCCTGCAGACAGTCCGCATGCTTGATCCAGCCACCTATCAGCGAACGAAATTATGTAAGCCCTGACCTTGACCATTATAGACGGGTGAAGCACAGAACCATGTAGGCTTCATTGCAAATTTGCTTCCAATGAATTAGCGCAACAACCACCTCAATCAGGCTCGTGAACACAAAAAACGAATGCGCTACAGCAGCTTTGAATTGTGTTGCAGCATAGAAAATAGAATTCGCCTTAGGCGCGAATGATGAACGCAGGTCACCGTGGAATTCTCAAGTTGATCATCAGTACACCAAAATTGAACTTACCAGTTCAGCTGCAGTCTGAGTCGGACGGAGAGTTGAAAATTAGCACCATCGACTTGGACGCAAGTAGATTTTCCGAGAATCGTATATTTGACCAATTTTTACTGGATTTCGACCGCTGCCCTCATGCTCAATGCAGTCAACTTGCAGCGAATGAAATTATGTGAGACCTGACCTTGACCACTAGAGACGGGTGAAACAAAACGAATTCATTTGTAATTGCCGATTTTGCAATATGTTAAAATAGTTTAGTTATTTGATCATGTACATCCGGATATTTGGCAAAGAAGATTCCGCCCAGCTCTGTTCAATTTAAACACATATTTTACAGCTTTGGCAAAAAGGCAAATGTATGCGACATCTCGGTATTGAAGTGCTCATTCAATCAGAAAGGGAACAACATTGTGTCAAATGCAGCATTGAAATGTAGAGCAGTGTTATGTACTCGAGACTGGGCTCGCACTACTAGCGACCTAATTGTTAGTTTCTGTTCTGAACGTACCAGTGCAGCGTTCTGGTACATCTCTTAAAACGAAAAAGGCCATGATAGTTGAGCTGAATATGTATGTATTCCAAACGCAGAAAGGATTAGGGCTACCGTCGTGGTTCAGGTGGTAGCCAACCCAAGAATGGCACAGTGGTTGACATGAAGATGCACAAAATTGTATTGCATCGCAGTATGCTAGCTGTCGCAAAACAAAATCCTGTGCTCTTCTCTGAACTTTGGTGGTACATCAAAATGTGTGGAGTGAGAGGCGTGAGGTCACTAAAATAGCACTGACCGAACAGATCGAGGTCCATGCACCTGCATACATTTATAGGACTGTGGTGCAAAGCAACTCACGAAGCGCCGCGGAATTCGGAACCAGCCGCTCGGAAATTTTAGACAAAAGAGGTGGATAGATTGATAGACGTAAAGGGATAGGTGATAAATAAGGATGAAAAATAGGACGTCACCCACAGTGCCTTGCAATATTGCATAAGGGTAGAACTGCCTCGATTAAGTGTGTCTCAGCTCTGTGGGACATAATTCGGTGAGTGTAAGCCTCACTAACTCGCAGTTATTCCAATCGGTGTGTGTGGAGATGGTCAGAACGACTGCATTAAATTTTGAAAATTTGTCATTTAACACGTGAACTCTGTTTTGCAGCTGCTAAAGCAGAGCTATGAGTCAGAAGCTAAATGCTGTGTCGTGTTTGAATGAGGGACATAAATGTCCTACAGTCATGTAATAGATTTAAGGCTAAGACCGCCTCAATGGGCTTGTTGCCACAGTGGCAATTGCACCACCATAACAGTCTTGATTGGTGTTGCAGCATAGAAAGCAGATTATACTTCAAGCCTCAGTGATGAACACAGATTACCATGGAATTCTCGAGTTGACCGTCAGCACACGAAAATTGAACTTACCGGTGCGCCTGAGGTGTGAGCCAGACGTGGAGTTGAGAATTAGCAGAATCGCCTTGGAAAGAAGTGGAGTTTTCGAGAACCACATATCTCAGCCAATCATTGTAGCGGATTCCCACCGCCGCCTCCTAATAGCTAGCCCGCATGTCATCTGCATGCTCGATCTCAGCAGAAGTATTTACGTTAGACCTGACCCTGACCAATGCAGACGGGTGAAAAAATGCAAAACTACGCAGGAATCACTGCAAATTTATTTGCAAACACTAGTTTTGTAATGGAACGAAATAATGCAGACATTTGATTATGTACATCTGCATATTTAGTGAAGGAGAATCCATCTAGCTCTTTCCGATTTGAACCCGAATTTATCAGCTTCGGCGAGAAAGCAAATGCATTGAATACCTCAATAATCGACTTGACATTGCATAAAAGTAATATCTTTATGCCAAATGTATTATTGAACTGTAGAGCAGTGTTTTGCAATCGGGGCAAAAGTTGCACTATCAGTGATCGAATTATTAGGCTACGCTTTGCAGTTACTAGTGCAGCGTCCTGGTGCATCCCTTCAAATGGAAAGAGCTATAAGAGTGTAGCTGAATGTACGTGTATTTGACACACAGATAAAAATAAGGACTGCTGACATGACTCAGGTGCTAGCTCACCCAGGGATGGTACAATGGCCGACACAAAGGATCCTCCTTGGCGTTCCACTCGGCCGGTCGCCGCCTCAACCACCAAAAATTAACAGGTTTTGGAAGGAAGCATCCACTTGCTATTTTTGCCAGTCATTGAATCGCTGTGCGGTAAAAAAGATACTCTACCGCTATGCCATTAATCTCTCATCACAACTGACCTATATTTGCAGCTCCGATGTGTCTAGCATCTGCATTTGTAGATCGGGTAATATGCTTAATATCGCGTGTGTTTGTAGCTAGACGTAGGAACACGATCACAAATATCGGTATACGAAAGGAATGACGAGATTTGCCACAGATCTGTTGGGATGGATTTTGCGTCAGTTCATTGGTGCAGCTTTGTTTTTCAGTTCAGAGCTGTCCAATCACATCTATGCAGGTTCTGTCCAGTTTGAAGAAAAATTGGAGGAGTTATCGTGAATCTGCACCACCGATCTCCTTGTACAGATGCAGTAAAAAACTGCATACCAATGCTATTTCAGATTGTCAGGGGCTGGTGGCGCTTCTGTTAACCGACTCGCGCAAACTAAATGCTGGAGCCATGTGATCTCCAAAGCAGAATGCCATTGTGAGTTCGGATTCCCATTACCTTTGCTGTGACTGTCCCTTGGGACCTCTCGATTAACGTGATCCGATTCCACCCCTCCTCCCAACCCCAAGTGTTTACCACTCTCCCTTGTTGCTTGTGTTCATGATTTGTCCACTCATGCAGATATCATCCTGTCGCCCCAAGCAACATCACCTGACAGATCATCGCAACCAAGAAATGCAGTTTGTTGTGTGTGCTAACTTAATGACGGCCATTCCTCACCAGAACCACACGGCGCTTTAAAATGCATAGGAGCAATCACTGAATTGCATGATGGTTTGTGTGGAAGCGATGTCACGCTGAAAGGTGTAGAAAGTATTGTGATGCTCATTTTGATTATTATCTTGATTACGCACTGATATTTCCATGAATGTCATTCAGACTTATAGTTAATGTGTGAGGTCTGAATAAGCAACAAATAAACAGTTTTAATCTTTGTGATGCACGCGCTGAGTTGGTGGCTCATTTACGGAAAGAGTTATTACTATGTCACTTCGATCCTATAATCAACCCAAATTAGCATTGTCAAAAGCGTTTTGTTATTTATATTAGGCGAGCACATCAGGGAAGTGTGTTTAAACTTTCCTACGCATGACCATTTGTACTGTGTGCACCTGCGTTAAGGATGATAAATTTTGCGCTTGAATGTAAAGACAGTTGAATGCGAAATGCATGCACAGCAAGTCACCGGTTTAATTGCATTCCACAGTCCAAGTATAGCAAAGAAGGTGTGCGTATTTCAACAGCCTCTGCTAAAACTACGTCTCGCGTATAAACCAAGGGTCTAATAGTAGTAGTAGTAGTTGATTTGACCTGTCTTCCCAAATGACCAGGAGCGGTTTCGCGGTGGCAAAAGTTGTTAATGTGCTGTTTTGAAACTAGCTAAGGATAATACTATTCCATCTAGAGTTGCACCGATGGCGTGGTGAAACAGTTCCTAAAGCGAGAGTGTAGTAAGCATTAAAGTTTCATAAACGCTAAGTCCATATGCAGGCAGGATGAAATAGATTGATATTGCCACGCTGATAATGTAGTCACGGACACGTAAGACACTGGTACCCCAGCATTACTGCGCGCATCGCTCACCTGGTCAAGTTGTGCAGGAAGGGAATGGGTGCATAAGCAGGACTTTCCATCGTCTCGAAGGCGATAAGAACGCTATGTTGCCTAAGGTCGATGCGTACTCCCTCGGAAAACCGAGTGGAAAACATGGCCACATCATCTCGAGTGAGATGTTGGGTGGTGTTTGTGAAGATGCATTCGTAGCGACATCCATCCGAAGTGGTAGGATGGTAGAGGAACCGTCGATCGTGGTGGATCATTATTAACCTTGTGGATGGAAAATTTATCTAAGGTTGTAGATTTTACATTTACTTGAAGGCAAATTTCGGATCAGTTAAAGCCATTGTAAAATGTGTGGATAAAAATGCGATAAAACGCCGGAAAAATGTGGATGATTTTAAGATTCATGATGATTTGTAGCTTGCATCCTCAAGCACGAATGCGGATAGAAGGGTTATTTGGCTTGGATCAGCATGATTGTTCTCTACCCTGACGAGTGTTCCTTCAATTCTAAAGCATGGATATAGAACACTTAAAATGAAGCCTATATTGTAATGCGAATGATAGAGTGCTATTTATGTATTCCCTTCGGGGTGCAGACATTGAAGAGAGGAAAGTGGTACGACACAATTTAGCATGCTTTGTTAGTGGAAAATTCAGGTTTCTACTCCATTTGCTCAATTTCATGATGATAAGGGGATGCATTAGTAGCTTCGAGTGAAGAGCCAAAAGAGGTAAGCTCACGCAACATTGGCAATTTTCATCCTCTATGATGTTGTAAAGAAGGGTAACCAGTGTCAGGGACACAGCAGCTGAGGCGAGTGACAGTGCAGACGGCCTAGTTCCATTCATTCTCGTGGTGAAATCGGGTCACCTGTACGCCTTCTCTTAAGAGGGTAAGCAAATGAATGAAAACACCTGATTGGATTGATTCACGGTGAATGCTTTATGATGGGCAGATTCATAACCACATGCTCTACTTTGGAATGAGAATTTGCAAAGTGATTGTAATTTCACGTTCCCTTTGGTGCTAAGACTGGTTCATACAATCCTAACATTATCTGCCCTCTAATGTCGGGAAGGTGGACATACTAACATGATTACAGGAGGAATATGATATTGGTAGCATGATAGCAAGTATAGACGAAGTAATTCTGTAAATCGCAGACCCTGCAACACCTCCCTTATAATGACCCACCTTATCTTACTGCATCATACCATGGCTGTGCTCGCATGGACGCATGGGCGCCCAACATGAGGCATGATGGGTGTGACGTGATTTTAGTGCAAACATGCCAACGAACATGGCTATGTATCGTTTTCTCCACATTATAGTGTGTTGGATAGTTTTAAAAGGGAAGGGCATGCTCCTGCGTGTCTACCGCATGCCCTGTTCGCTGAAGCTAATTTCGACCGTTTACACATAAGTCACCGTAAACATAGGATTTCTCAAAGTCCTTATTACTACTTATGCACGATTCGTAAATAAGCGTGTTCTAGCTTCACTTCGCAACGCATTCAACCGCTTCTATTAAGAATACAAGGAAAGCAGTTTTCCAGTCATTGATTTTCACAATCAGATACGATGTGATTCACATTGTATTGGGTGCCTTCAAGGCCGGTTACGCAAGTGCATGGTCCCTGCACTCGTGCATCAAGTTGGAAGACAACAAGTCGATTCGTGAATTTGCCAGCCGTTAGCTCCATTTGGAAATAAACGATGATGTCTATGCAGTCCGCTTTGCCTGGAGGGAGCATGGAAGAATTTGTATGAGTCTTCTACCACTGTCTACATAAGCATTAGAGGAATGTGAATCAGTAAGCTGATTCATTCATCAGAATGAAACAGCAAGGTGTTGCATAGCCAAAGAACTCATGGATGGGCAAACACGATTTCGACAATGGTTGTCAAGTATATCCACGCAGTGGAACCCTGAGTTCTTAGTGCTGCGAGAGGGCTTAACGCATACGCGGCGTGGATATAAATCAAAGTATGCTGCGCATATCATGCATTTGCAATTTCGCCTACTAGCTGTTAATTGTGCATCACTACGAGCATGTGGAGAACAAGGAGACCCATGGAGTTTGAAGTACATCGCAAACTTCTAGTAAAGGCCAGGTAGAGAGGACAAATAACTGAAGATGTATAGTAAAGCTCAGTTAAAAAGGCTCCCAGTGATCACGCAGACGTTTGTTAATGGAGCATTGACAGCATCGACGAGGTTTTGCTACATGCCAAAGGGCGATGGAGGCGTATTGGACGCCTGCCGATTGACATTATACGACTCGCATGCCAAATGGCTGTGGCAAACCTTCCATCGTGGTAAAATGCGCGTACACATACGCACGTTTTCTAGCAAACTCGATAAGTAATTTTCTCAACCAGTCACTCATGTATGCCATCGTCGATGACCCAAAAACCCTTCGTAATGCTTGTCTTTGCATGGCATGCACATTTACGGAGTTTACAACTGTGCGTGCATGGGTGACACATTGACCGTAATCGGTCTAAATGCACGAAGCATTGAGATTCAAATTGTTGCACAGCAAGCACAAAAGATTTTTACTCATTGCCTGAGTGAGTGAGTCAGGATTGGCCGGATGATCGTATAAATAAATGGATTTCGCAATGCAGTGTTCCAACTTCTGCACCATAGAGACTGAACAGACTGGACCGTCGACTTTGCAGTTTCGTGTACGGACTAAACGATAAAACCGTAAGTTTACCGATGCGCATATGACTGTTGTCTCTCAAACGACATCATCTGCAGTCGCGCTCTCCCTCAAGCACGTTTATTCACAATTCTTATCCATAAACTCTATTCATAAGTAGTCTTTTTATCCAAACTTCACCCACTCTCCTCATGTGATGTTGATTGCAGTGGTTTAAGTGATCATTCCATGCAGTTCACTGTGCTGTTTATTAAATAATGTTTAAGCCCTCATCAATTCCAAACAGTGATTTGGAGTTGACGGTCTGCCACACCATAAGTCATTGCCTGATTTACTTAGAGTGCTGCCTTGCTGTGAGTTGCAGGGGGTTGATTTGCGTTGAGTCCCTCAAGAAGCACATGACTCGCGACTGCTCACTTACTTTTGCTGCATAGCCACCTGTACTTTCAAGTCAACCATTTTGAGTGTTTACCTTATTATGCACTGCATTGAGCTGCATCAACTAACACTTCTGATTGTGGAGAATGTAGCCGTTTTGACCGCAGCAAACATTGTATTCATTTGCCGGCGTGAACTTTCATCCAAACACCTTATAATGCCTGTCTCTAATTCTTCAACTTTTACAGCTCGTCCCTTTGTGCTGCTTCAGTCTTTTCGTTTGAATGGATTTGCGCAACAAAGTGATGTGGCAGGAGATGATGCGTGCTCATGAGTACCAAATACGACTCCGAGTCATGGGTCATCGTGGCATTGGCCGTGATTCGACGTGACTTGACTGCACTTCTTTCAAGCCTCAACGAGCATCTGGTTGGTTGCAATGACCACGACATTGATTAGAGTAAGGTTGGTTTCTACTCTCAAATGAGTTCAATAGACACAGTAATCTGTGTTTGAAGCCGTTCTAGTTCCAAGCATTGGGATTAGAAATGAGAACGTTGTTATGGGCTAAAAGCGATGGTGGGATGGTTGAGGTTTGGTGACATGGTGTCGATGTAGCATCCAAGCGTGAAGTAGTGCAAGAAGTTAGTTGAAAAGGTAAAGTGCGGGTTGCATACGTGCTCTTGTGTACACACTTCTTCTACCACCCATAGTAATCACACTGTGTTTGAGTTGACGACAGTATCATGTGCTACTCATCACATAGAGTGGACGGTTGTGTGTGATTGCCTGACTTGAATGACGCTGGCCTACTAAAGTCAATAGAAGTAAAATTACAAGTTAACCTAAAAGAATATTTGTTGAAGTACATGTACGCTTTGTCCCGCAATCCAATGCTACCTCCTGGAAAACCTCCGTTCCAAACACCTTCTCCACTGCAATACTTCATCACTGTGTGCCATACCGACTTCAGTTCAGGGCCAAATCGAACCCACTCTGCCATGGCCCATAAGCGTTTCACGAACCCCTATTCCAGATCACCTGTTTTAGCAGTGAACCTGTTCTACGCTCATACTACAACCCATTCTCTCGTTGAATTTTGGCAACATTGATCAATGCTCTGCATTCAACATGATGGTGTGGTCATTGCTAATCTTCTTGCTTGTTAAGGACTCATTAAACTTTAGTCGAACCTTGTCAAATGTAATTAATGTCGCATTAAAGCAGCATTTGGCATAGATTCGTAGTCGCGCCTCTAAAGGGCTAACCAGCCAAATGAGAAATGCAAAGAACAATTTTGAAGCCCCAACTGTTAGCTGATGCTGGATAGTTGGTTTTCAAAGAAATTGTGTCCGGAGCAACAATGTAGAACACCGATGCTGTCTGAAGCGTGCTGATTGCTTTCTTTCTAGTTGGCGACCACGAGCATTGACTGAGCCTCTAATCTTTCTGCTCACACGGATTGCAGTGATTGTTGTACTTCAGTGATCGGTAAAGCAGCCTGACTTTGTTTGTAACGCAATATCTGGACCATGGAGGTGAGGGTTAGGATCCTTTCTTTCGGCTTAGTGCAGAGACTTTTCAATTCGACTTAGTGGTGCATGGTATTACGAATTTGTAACTTAGAACAGTTCGATGTGGAGCGAAAGTTTGGTCTGTGGGATCAGTTAGTAGTGTAGCTCAGCAGACGAGTAAGTTAAATATCATGTGGTCGTAAAGGCGGCAATCCCGTCACAATCATGACTCTTCTTCTTCCTCCGCTGAGATTCACACCCCCAAAGAGAGCTAACACACCAGCCTATTAAATAATGCTAAAACGGTCAAATAATGGCTCAAGAATGGAGAGGAAAATCAGTTTAAGTTTGTCTAGGTATAGAATCGTGAGGTGAGGTGTGTCTGAGTGGTGAAAGCTCAAGCCAGTGGTGTTGCTTACACGCGAATGAAGAAGTGTGCTTGAAAAGCTTCATTATACTAGTCTGCATAGGAAATCGAGTTAATTCGTCCAAATCATAGTGCATCCTTGTAGACTTACCTCATCCTATGAATGAACACAATTGGCTACTTGAGTTAGCCTCTTACTACCCACTATCCACTGCTTCACCTTTGTTTACTGCAGCAACTTCTCATCGCCCTAACATCAAAGACATCCCATAAGTCGGTTGTCATTGCCATCGTCGTCGAGACCATTATCAATATATTTGGCCTTCAGTTGCACCAAAGCAAAACTCACTGATGGCCTTTACCGATACAGCTTTAACCTTAAATTATTGTTTTCATTAATTTTTTCCTTGGAACCACATACTTGCAGTTGCTTCGTAGTTGTTGTCATTATTGCGTAATAATCATCCACAGGAACTCGTTACATTGCTTTACCACACCACTTAGATTGAGGGAAGTGAATGAGTGAGTGAGTGCCACGGAAGCCTGTTAAAATGAGCACGCTCCTCAATCGCGCTTGTGCTAACAGCGGCTATTTACTCCTGCCTCCGCCTAGCCCAGTACTTGAGGTGCGATAAGCATGCTGGGAATGTGATATTTTCTCATTTATGTTCAAGTTGGCCACCCTCACGACTGAAATACCTGTGGCGGACTCACAATCGCATCGCCTTGCTGTTGAGCCGACATCACCTGTGACTGCTCTGCGTGTTAGTCAGATGGAAGCAACATTGGCACGCTGCGAGATCAAGTGCATTCATTTCATTGGCATTTACAGCTTGGAACTCTTGTTTTCACTTTCGGGTATCACTCAACCAACGGTGAGCTATTTTTGTGGCAAACAATCTGCTTTGCCAATAGCTTCATATCAGTATACCTGGTCTGATCATCGTTAGACAAAATATTGAATTCCGAGGAATTCACAAATCACACATCTGGTGAATGCTCCGGTGGGTCACACTGCACTATGACTGACATCGTTGTGTAATTTGTTCCGACTGCTACCACTATGCCACATTTACGCTGATGGACAAATAAAGGTGAGGTCATGAATACTTAACTGCAGGTAGCTAGTGAATAACGAAGGCGTTTGTAGTGAAGGTGGATTCAGCATAACATCCTGGTCAATCCATTAACTTTGAAGATTTCGTTTTTAAACGATGACGGTCAGGTTGATACCGTAGGAGGTGGTTTTGGAACACAGATTTCCCCTCGGAGGTACTATTAAAGTTTTGGGTTTGAAACATTGCCAAGCTAGCACCATGCATGCATGGATGGGCGCATTGGGACAAGATGCTTCCATGGAAATCAGTGAAGAAGTAGTGAAAAAATGGAAAGTAGGGAATGTATTTGTCCTAAGGTTGTAAAAGCGTCGTTTGTAAGGGTCAGCCAAATTCACGGAATGGACCAACTTCCAAACGTTCAAGTTCGTGTTGTTTTACAAACACGCTTCTGTTTTAGCATAAATCACTTTGTAAGAATGCATACAATCTGCAGTAAGTGTAGAGTAACACGCGATGATGTCACAACCTCCCACCACTTTGTACCGCTGAGAGCAGTAGAAGTGTGCTTGCGAAAAGCGTGCACACGTCGGCTTAGGAGTCGGGCTACTTCGCAACTACGCATAAAGTTTGTTCACTTCTGTGAACTTGGCCTGCTCCGCGATCCAACACTTTTGCCTCCTCAGGCTACGCCCCCTCCTCCCCACCGCCAACCGTCTAACCTTTCAATTTCAGCTGCTACAAACTTGGTATGTACGACATGTAACGAACTCGCAACCAGAACCTCTAGCTCTCAATCGCATCAACTTTTCGAATAAACCTTTTCGATTTTGACAAGGCGTCTACATTTAACTCCATGTGAGGGTTTTCGCAATTGGTGCTTGCTTGATTTTTAAAGTTCTTTTTTGTTTGGAGCATCAACCCTAACCACAGCTTTCATAGTGATAGAACCCGAAAGAAATCAATTGCAATTTCTGTGACAGGTTTGAATAGGTCTACACACAATTATGGATGTGTTCAATTTACTTTGCTTGATAACATTACAAACAAAATACCACCACATAGTAGGGAATACATACCTTGAATAACACTTTTTTATCAAGAAATTTAATGAAGTAACCACCAAGGAGAAGAAAGCAAGAAGGATTTTTCGAACACATAGAAATTGGGAGGGAGTCAACGGAACGGCGCTCATCGAGGCCTACTTCTCACCCATTACGACGCCAGAGCTTGCTTCGGTGATATCGACCAAAAACTATTTCTACGCTCTTCTGCATGCGCTTGATAGTACACAACAACATATTACAAAATTAAGCACACTTCTCTATGTGATTTACTAAGCCTTCCCAAGCCCTTATTCATGGCACATCTGCAATTACATTGCAAGATTTTCCGTTTAAAAGCCAAGTTTATGCTCAAAAGATTTTTGAAATATATTCGGTCAGCATAAGTGCAATTAGCCCTCTGCTCTCTGGTAAGCGTTGTTACACTTTCCATAGGAGCACATCCAATGAAAGCAGAAATTGGTATAAACTAGTCGGTTTCCCACACCTTTTGATGAATTCACTTGACATATGGAAGACACATTTGCGAAGGGCAGCGGAGCTTTTAGGACATTCACATTAAATTTTAATAGCGTTTGCTATGTGGTGCCTAAATTGAGCACAAGTATTACGATCATTCGTAATTAGTGATAGTCTAGATTTCACACTTAGCTAGTAAATCGGGTCATAGTTGCTATTCCCTTACTGGTTTGAACAGGTACACTTTTATCCACGCACCTTATATTGCCCATCTCTGATGCTTTAATTACTACAGTTCCTTCACTTATACTACTCCAATCTTTTCACTAGCACGTATTTGTGCAATAAAGCGATGTGGTTCAAGGTGTTGTGTGTGAAGGTGTATTGTATCCTGGTGCTCTTTCATCCTTAAAATTGCCAAATATTGCATTATTGTAGCCTCTATTAAAGGACGGCTGTTTGTATTTCTATAAGGTACTTTTATGAAGAAAGTGGATATCACCCATTTTCCTCTGGGAATGAAGTCACTTAATTAAGACTTGGAGTAGAAAACCTAGGTTGTTTCGATCGTTCCATACACGCCGCACTCGCTCACTACTGCTCCATTAACACTCCAATTATTTGTTGGTCAACATTTATCCCCTTTTGTTGTAGCTTAATTCTGTCAGTGTCGCACAGTCAAATTAATTGCGGTTTTGCTTGCGTCATTCCTGAAGCAGATCTTACGCCGTGACATCATACTTGTAAACAAGAATAGGGGATCTTGTTCCATTGGGAAAGAACTTAGGCTTTTTACTCTATTTTTCCAGAAGCATGATGTTTGCCGCTATGCACATCAACAGGTTCGCCAGTTGCGGTGAGAATCAGTAATATTCTCAAATCACATCTTGGCATAAATCCGAATGCCATTTGCTACTAAACAAATTACTAGTTCGTGTTTGCATATACTGACCGATTCAGTCTCACTGTGAGAAATGATTTGATATACAGATGGTCGCAATTCTAGTCATTATTTACGATTCTTGTTCTGAGTTTGACAAGTTTCTTTGGCTTCAGATGGCATGAAAAGTTGAGAGTGGAACAAAATGCGCGAAGTTTCCATTACTGAACGCTGGGCAGCAAAGCATAAGGAAGCGAGAGAATTTGGAGTTAATGGGAGTTAATGATGCATTTGACCAATCTGCTTTGACTTCCAACACCTCACTGAAATGCGCATAAAACAAGGCAAAAATGATGTCGCTGTGCTTGTGATAATTTAATGCTCATATCTTATCTCGTGCCTGTTACCATAAAAAAGGATTGAGGTGATTGAACGACTTACCTTCCAAAACGCATGAATATCAGTTGCGACTGGTGTGATTAAGGACAATCTCGATGTGAGTCCCAGAAAATCCAGATGCATAGCTGAGTGTATTAATGTCTAGCGCTGAATGCAGCTTTAGTGCGCACCTTGGGACCATTCATCTACTTGGTCTGAAACGATACTCATCTCAAAGTCACTCGATCGTCAATGTCGGATGATAAACCTGTTGCTATTTCGTGCCACAGATGCATGGATGAGGGGATCATCAACCACACCCACATGGTGACACTGATGTGGGTGGCTCATCGTCAAACTGGTACTGCTTGGGGAGGGGGACCATTTCTTCGATCCTGTCGCGGATATTGACGTAGGTGTGCAGATGTCCCTTTACAGAGTCATTCTATTTCACCTCCTACGCAGTCTACTCTATTGTTGATTAGGTTCGCTTGGGTGATCGAAATTTAAGTGTTATGTGTTGCGCCACGGTAGCTGCTCATGCAGTCTTTTTTATGGTGTAAATCGCGTCCCCACGTGCAGACTTAGTCAGTATAATCAAGGTGAAATGCGTACGGACAGTTGGCACTGGAGACATCGGTAGTAATGTTGGTAGTGGTGGTTTTGGTGTTCGTAGCTGTACCTCAACAGATCTTTACCAACCTTCAGATTTGTAAGCCTCCTTGTTGAGAAAAGTTAATGCATCTGTTATCGGGAAATCGTTCCATAATTGGGCGCAATATAATTGCGGGTTCTAATTTTTGTTTTTGCGTGGAGGATATTGCTGATTTCGAAAGGAAATTTGCAAGACTTTTTGCATAGCGCATTCAGAGAACCCAAATATGCAGAGCTCAGTTCCACTCCTATCACATCGCGAACTAATACATCAATTGGCTTAAGAAATATTTGCATGCAAAGTTAGTATAAGGTGATTAAAGCACAGATTTAATTGCAAAATCAAATGGGAGACAACTGGTTTGGCGCCTTGCGCACGAAAATGAAAAGCGAGTTGCTATGCTCACATAGACGACTCGTCAAATCAGCCTGTCACTATTAGGCCTTATTTAAATTTGGACAGGACAAACGGTGGATGGCCAAAGTAGCTGCTAATTGTCGATTTGAAGGAAGGATTTAGCAAGCGCTAAGCCTCTACATTAGTCTTGGTGACTGGGACCACTGCGGAAGTAGTTTGGGCATTTTAACCCTTGATGCTTCATGGAGTCAGCATAGCTCTGCCACCTCTAAATGTCTCCTAATGACTTGTGCTGAAATTGAGGCTGCTTGTACTGTTACTGCTACTACTGATGCTGCAGAGGGCTGCGAAGAAAGACGACTATTCAGTGTAGAGATATGTAAGAAGAGGAGAAGAGGAAAGTCTCTTCGTCATTGTCAGAAGTAGACGCCGATCAGTTATCGCATCCGCTTAAGACGGTTTTAAGACCTACAAGAGGCTGAAGGTGAATAAGGCAGGTTGAAGGAGGAATGTCTCGCTTTCCTTTCGTTCTTGCCGTGGCAACCTTATAGTGAAGTCTTCTGAATGCCGGAAATTCAATTACCATTGGTATTCCTACTTTGATCTCTAGAAGTCCCAAAGCAAATAATATGCACATGCATGTGAGGCTTCGTCCGATGCTGCAAAATGTCCTCATTAGGGGCTTTCCCATCGCTATTAAAGACTTTGCCGCCATTATAAGTAAGGCGCTAAAAACTTCAACACCTAGCAGAACGCGCCTTCTGAGGCGCACCGCCCCAAATGGATCACGAACGCATGGGCGTTTAGATCAAAGATGGAGTCTAACCATTTATTATAGCTAGAAACTCACCGCCATAAAGACCAATAAGCTCGTTCAGCTAATAGAGTTTGTGATCAGAAAACGTCAAAGAATCCGCTTGGCATCGGTCTCTTCACAACTTCACGAGAAACATCTTCGCGCCACATTTGAAGGTTAGGTGAGCCGTCTATTTCCTTATCCTATCCACCATTAAGTGGCTCCCACTCATTAATTCGAGAGCCAGGCAAGCGACAAGGATACTCATGCAGCCCCTCTCTTGACTCAATGCGGCAAAGTCAACTGTAAACACGCTGAAATTTGGGCCTGGATAATGCCAAGGAGAAGGGGTGGTGCCAAACGGGTCTGATGATTTCCGGACTATGCCCCTTGGGCTCTGTAACATTGCTGCCATTTTTCATCATCTGATGCAGCCTTGGCTGATTTGCCTAGTCCCAAAACACAGATTAATATACTTTTATGACATTTTTGTCTTTAATAGAGGTATTTGAGGGCACATCGACAACTTAAACCTAGTGCTTGACCATCTGCGAGACGCAGGATTAACACTGAATCCAAAGAAATGTCATTTCCTTTAACGCTTGGATAGCAGACTTCGAGGACCATGCAATGCAAGTGAGGACCTGGTCAGCATCAACCAATCAGGGAAAGCCATGCGGTCACCTTGGTTTGGCGAACCGCCACAGGTACTCGTTTAAGGGTTTGCTAAGATCGTCAGCTTGCTGCATAAAAACCTAAAAGGAGGCGAATAAGAAGTTCAAGTGGGAGAACAAGCCTGACGAAGCGTTTCAAGAACTGAATTGAGCACTCTGTTCCGCACCGATCCTAGCCTTACCCAATTTGGAAGCCAGCACCTCACCTCCTTTGTATAGGGCACAGACGTGGACGATGCAGTCGACACAATGGTGAGACACTTTAGACTCTACCTGACAGAGAGGCAGTTCACGGCGAAAACAGACCATAAAGTGCTTACCTGGTTAAAAGCAGATGAGATAATTGACTGTCCAACCTCGTGTTGGCACGAGAAACTGCAGAAATATGATTTTGCAGTAAAATGGTTTTACATCGCAACATAAAAAAGGAAATTCGCATAGTAATGCGAATTCGCTGTTCCGCAGACCAATCTCAGCAGAGGTGGACAATGTTGCAGTGGGTGCACTGTTTCGAGCGATCCCGCTAATCATTACTGCAGAAGCATGTAGGGTACTGATTTTGGCGCAGCACTGGTATGGGAGAGGTTTCTAGTGTCTTCTCATAGGCTGGTGGCGGAAGGGATGATTTCTTACGGCATGGCGGCCTGACGGATGCGATAAGAATGATCTTATGGTACCGCGAAGATGTCGTGTCACCCGAGCGCCATGTAGTTCCAAGGTCCTTAGTGCAAACGATTCTTCAAGACTTACACTAGGAGGCCAAGCCTATTCTAGTAATGGCAGACTACGCCACGGAAGTAGCCGAGACAGGATCCATAAGGTAGCCAGATGCCAAAAGGGTAGCTTCTACTACCCCGAATCGGTTCAAAGAGACCAAGGCGTTAACTTTGTAGGCCAACTTTCAACCAAACCACGCAAGAACTTCGGGGTTTTCAGGACAAGTACAATACCTGGACATTCGCAAGGTAACGAAGAGGTATAAAGAACCAATGGCACTCTTACCGGAAAACTGAAGCCACAACCTAGAGATTAGTATAAGGGCTACAGTCTACACGTAAGCTGGTGTTTTACTATTCAAGGTGCTTCTAGGTGGTGGCAAAATAAAATCTCTTTTTGATATCAACCTACTAGACACGGTCTACGTGCTGTCTGAAAGGCAGTGAGAAAAAAACTTAAATATCGCAGGAAGATGAGTCCTATATCAGGTGGAAAAGAATATTGCAACAGCCGCAGTCAATTACCTCTAGTGCGAAGGAGACCATGTGTAAATATACAGGCCGGCCCACCACCTGGGCTCACCGCAAATTCCACCACTCGTAGGGCAAAGACCCGCTTTGTGCATTGTTAGTTAACTCACATATGAACGATTTTGTCCGCAACGCGCAACTCCGTATCCAGCCAATAAGGGTCGACCACAACAAGTTACGATTCTACAAAGGTGCTCCAGCGGTTGGATGCGAAGATGAAGTCTACGCGCTAACGCGATTCAGAAAAATATTCAATGGCTAGGTAACATCTCTTTTAAACATGCCTCCTGGGCAGGAGACAGGAATATGACTCAAATCACGAGCTGAATGTGAAGGTTGATTAACTCGCCGCTCTTCAATCTCACTTTATAACTACATTGATTCTCTTTTGCCTGAGGAAATAAAGATGTCGCAAGAAAATCAGTCTTCTCGTACCAGGAGTAGTCACTGGGAAATAAGAAATGAGCGAGGATATTGCTGCACAGCGGTGCGATTAGCTGCTTGTTATAAGCTTTGCAGTTGTAAATAATTTTTCCTAGACGACAAAAACCGTTTGCATTAGACGCATCAAGTAAATAAATGTCAGTAAAGTTTCGCCCACGTTACGTAGCGAAGCACATCAATCGGGTGTTTTCATCAATTAATGCTCTTGACAAATTGCTGCCCATATGAAGCGTTATCTTACAAAGAACAGCGATATGCTTAGGTTTTGGTTGCTTGCTGCTAAATGCATCTCTTTAGGTAAGTTGTATTTCGGATGTTTTCTGACATTCCTTCGCCATGAGCAACACAACCGCGGACGGTCGTTATTTATTACTTTGTTGAGAAAACTACAAAATCGTTTTGTGGTGTGTGACGAAAATGGAATAGTTTGTAGGTATCATTGCAGAATCCTCACGTTCTTGTTCATATGTTATAAGACCACCGTATCAGGCGCGATGCCTGCCATATGGCTGTTGAATTCCCTTATCTACTCACAGTTTTCGTGACAGACGTAAAATCTAATATTTTGATGAAACCGAAATGGACAAACTAATGAAAGTGAGTTCACGAGATTGGATGCGTACAATTGCTTAACTTGTTCTACCGTAAAATCACTCGTCTCTCGAAACGGCCTTTGCTTATCATCAAACTACTGCATTTAACACCGGATGGTGTGCTTCCCCCATTCTGGTGTAATTTTAGTGAGTAAACTAAAAGTGCACTGTTAAGCAAGCACCTTTTCCATCTAAAGCCAAAAAACAGTTAAGAATTTTTGAATTTGCGTATTTCTGCAGCTGTGACTTGCGAAAACATATAATGCTTACAATTTTACAGTCATTTGCGGAATCTTCTTGTCATCGGCTGATCAATTGAAAGCTCTACCCTAGGCAATGCTTTATCCACAACTATTTCTAGCATTTATTTTATGGTGACAGGAATGAGAGGAATGCAATTCATACTATTTCCTTCAGTCAGGGTGGATATTTTAAACACTAGATTTGGGAGCGCACAAATGGGCAGCACTTCGCACATGGGGAATTCCAGCATGCCACATTACTGTAACGCGATATTTAAAAGGAAGTACCGACTAGCACCATCCAGTGAACCCTCTAATCACCTGCTCGAACTAAGCATTAGTGATTCCATCGCACAATCGAGGCAGCAATCAAAATATGAAGTACAATAGCGAGTACAGCAAGGCAAATCTCCCACCAAAATTAACATGCTGATTAATAATCGTAATTGCGCATTGTGAAGCACTGTGTAGGTCTAATGGAGAATTGTTGTTTTTAATTTAATAGCACAGGAAGCTGACTGACTTTGCTTAGGATAACAGAATGATGTCTGCATACATAGACTAATAAAGAACACAGGCATTAACTGAGAGTGGTAAACACATAGGAGTGGGAGGAGGAGCAGTGCAGCGCAAATCACGTTATTGGAGAGGTGCCAGAGGACGATTAAAACAGAGGCTATGGGAATCGAAGAATTCCTTAGCGTCCTGTTTCGGTAAGCGCGCTGTTCCAGCGTTTAGTTTGTGCATAAAACCACATAGTTGACAGTCCAATCTATCCGGAACCTATAATGCAGAACTTGAATGACTTCTTTGGATTGTTGTTAATTTATATTCGACTCCTTCATCTAATGATTATAAACTCATCCACTCAAGCATTTATCCACTTTCAAGACCTTTTGTTCTGTCACCCAAACCAAAAAGCAATCTATTGTATTCAATCTGCAAAACTTAAAACTATGGACACTACATCAGTTTGCGGCCTGTGTGTTACTTATCGACGTTAAGCGTGAGCTGCATGATACTTGGCACTAAGATGATGCATCAATGCAGCAATGTTTTGCTTAGGTGATGAAGGTTACTGTCATTTAGGATTAGATCTACATTTCTCCAAATGCCTACATTTTATCGACAACTTATTTTGCCGGGATGGTTGACATGATCATTCGCTATGATAGCCGCCACCTTACATCGAGCAAACCTTAAGTGCGTCCTCTTTGCCCTTTAAATCGAACCTCTTTTATGCCGGCAGCTATCTTCAACGCTTGCAATCGGATCCCTCTCTATCAATGGCCTTTACCGTTGGATGTCCTACGTGACTAGTGACCAATTCGAGAAACTAACACTAAGCCCGAACGTCATTTAAGAAGAGTTTACAACGCACATTACATTAGAGAAATCTATTGTCTCCCAAATATTCCTAAAGATGAACGACAAATTCGACACTAGTGCACTATTGTAACTGCGATCACTTCATTGTAGCAAATTAGTGTCCTACATTTACGACCATGTGTGTGTGAAACGTACTTTCAGAAAGTAAGAATCCACAATTTTATTCTGCAGGCATAACTTGCTGCATAGGACTGTGTTTGCCGATCCTCATATTTCCTACCAAACATACTGTTGACTATTTTTATGGGTAACATGGCTTTAAGTAGGGCAAAGTCCAAGCACTCACGCGAATTCTTCCATGCTCCTTCCAGGCGAAGTAGGCTGCGTAGGCGGTGTGGTTTTTGTCCAAATAGAGCACATAGTCGGTTAATTCGCGAATCGACTTGTAGTCATCCACATTGATGTACGAGTGTGGAGGCAGTATACTCTCATAATCATCCTTGAAGGCACCCAATACAATGGGAATCATGTCATGTCTGCATACGAAACGAGTGATGAATGACTGACTGAAACATGGATGGGCGAACCCACTCGCACGATGGTCGAATAGGGTTCAAGGAAGTATATAAGAACACCTATATCTTGGCGTCTTGTAGAGGTAGCTGTAAAGACCTCGGAAATCTAGTGTTAATGAAAACAGGCTAGAATTATGCGTAAATCGTACAAAATGAACACAAACAAAGTGCAGTAATGCTAAAATGTGTTTGGTTTAAATCACATCATTTGTTGTGTTATGACTTGTACGACATATTAGCATGCTGGCACATTTGCTGTAATTTAGCAAGAGCAGACCCGTCTTCTCGCATTTCAAATGAGGAGTTTGTGGATCTGTGGTTTACGGTCCCTCTTACAGCATTACACTTTGATGCTGCTCACGTTAAATTCATGTGATGGTGATGTCTGGATGTCCCTTATTCAGCTATCATGTACAAGCTAGGGGTTGCTCTCATTAATTTCGCCTGTTTTGTATAGCTCCACAGTGGAGAAGCCAAACACAGCACATTCTACTATACAACTCTAAACGATGGGAAATGAATAGGCCATCGCAATCTCTCACGCGAATCTCCCAAGTGTGAGCTGATAAGATGGTTGCTTTAGTAATTAGCAAATTCAAATAGAAAGGTTACGCACTGGAAAGCGTTGACATAGACCTTTTCCGTTATGTACTCCCGACAATTGGAGTTCTCGAAGGCGAGATAGAATTTGTAGTGGAGTGATAGGAAATGAAATGCATTGCCATTTGGTGGAAACTGCTTTTCACCACGGCCGTATACATCTACCTACAAAAGTGAGCGCAAAATATTCTGATTATCCGGCTTTGCTGCAAGCGAAGCAGCATAATTGTCAAGGATGTTTAAGTGAAGAAAGTGGCAGCTCAAGGTTGCCTCAAAGGACAAAGATTTGGAATGAGGCGTCCACGCGACAACTAGGGTTCGAGGCAACAAACAGTTACTCGCACATAAATCTCTATAATATTAGTGACACGAATACTATCTCGCAACCCATATACGCACATGAATTATAAAGTTAAAAACGGTTATAAGAGGTTAAACGAATCTTCATCAAAGCAACTAAACGGTATCATTTATCGGTATCAAAAATATGCTTATGTAAACGGAATTTGCTCTTTAGGAAGGCATGTTTGATTGGTGCCTGGGCGTGTCGCCTGCTAAAGCCGTTCGGTTTGAGAGCATAGGCTTCTGAACAATAGGGATGTGATAATATGTAAGCTAAGTAGAATTGATTTTATGATTTTGGGTAACGATCAGTGATGTGAAAGAAGGCTTCAATATGGCTCCCATTCAATAACGCCAGTGTTCAATGGTATTGATAAGCGACGAACTGATAAACACATATAAGCCTTACAGGAATGAATTTGGCAATCGCACTTGCATACTCTCTTCGATTATTTGAGGCGTGGTGGTTGGACACTGCCCAGGCGATCAGTTTTCTTCGTCCCCAATGGTGAGGAGGCAGGAGGTACACGCAGTTTCTGGAAAGCATGTGTGCAGTCTCTTCCGCGGTGAAGCGATACATCGGATTCTCATTCCGTATGAATGCAGAGTACACAGCAGGCACTGGGGACTTTTTCATATACGTGATGAAGAGGTTAATCTTAATCAAGAAAACGAATTATGCTGCACTTTAACCTCGACGCAAATGTTTGATCCAAACAAGTTAATAAGACAGTAAGCAAAGACAGAGGTGCATGTATGGAATGAGATATTCCCTTTGATCGCTATGTAACATAGAGTATTCATTTAAGCGACTCAAGAAATAAGAAGTCAACTTAGTCACATCCTTACGTCAATAAGGATTTCCCTTACTTGCTTTTACATCGCAACATATAACTGATATCTAAGGTTGGCTTTTTGCTGTTAGTCAAAATTTTTGCGCTGAACTTTCTTTGCAGTCGCTTGTGTCTAATACCAGCTTAACGCATGCGAGGCGACCTTACTTTTCTGCCTGTAACTCTAATTTGTTTTGCAACTGGAGTGATTGAGCTTGAAGCAATAAATTACGCTATCGTGCAGAAAAAGTAGGCTTACTACTGGTTTATTATCAGTAGAGTCTTAGCAGTGCAAGCAATCTATCTGATCGCCTCTTGTGCCTTGCAAGGAAAGATGTATATGATGCGGCCATATTTGAGAAATTGTCTCAAATCCTTCAAAGTGATTCACCAAATAACCGAGGCGTAAGTGCTTACTTACTTGTTTGAGGTTTGAAGGAGGAAGTGTAGGTAAATGTTGCGGACTTTCGCCCGTCTCGAAGGCTATAAGAACTCCACGCCTCTTGAGCTTAATGCCTGTCCCTTTAGAAAACTGTTCGGAAAATACGGCTACGTCACCTCGATTGAGGTCTCGAGGGGTGTCCTCAAAGCGGCATTTGTAGCGGCAACCGCTGGAAGTGGTAGGGTGGAAGAGACGCTTTCGATCGTAGTAGATCATTGGTAAATATGGTGATGAGACATTAGTCTAAAGATGAGAGACACATCCTTTGATTAAGGCAATATTTTCTCCTATCAATGTGCAGAGAAGATAGAGAGTTTAAGCATGATTGAAAGTTGTTTTAAAATATAGACCTATACGTTAGTTTTGAGTCGTGGCATTACTTTTTATCTGGAAATCTGCTGATAGGAATAAAACTATTTTGGTAAGCATTGATGTTTTTAGTCTGCCTTCAAGACACTAAAAGTGGAGTTTTCATTGGGACTAAGATCACGGAATGCAAACTAGGCGATAATTGAAAATAAAATAAGCAGAAAGCCACAGTGCAACATACTGCGTTCGAGCCGAATTCAGTTGACCACTCCAGCTGTTCGAGCACGTGGTGATAGGGGTATAAACTAGGGGGTTTAGAAGGGATATTCATTGCCACAAGTTCGCGTGACATAAATGGTGACTCATTCTTTGCTATGTTCCAAAAGAGCCTTAGCATTGCTAAAGCTACAGCAGCTGAAGCAAGACACAAAGCAGCGAACCTAGCCTTATGCATTATTATAGTCCTTCCAATGTGGTAAACTTAGGGTGCTTTTACATGTACTTATCAGTTTGCGAATAGACATAACATGATTTTGGTTGGTTGGCTCAAAGCAAGTGCTTTACGATAATCAAGTGCGCACACAAATCACTTTGAAAATTATCCATGCCGTAGTTTAACCTCATTCTGCTTCATCTTTCAAAGAAGAAGGAATTTCACTGAGCACTTACACGAGGCCATTTTATAGCACGCCACTAGAGACGAAGAAATCTGTGATTCTTGTAAATTCTACGAATACTTATATCTGTATTTCTCAGCATGCATTTAAAAATTATTATAAATTATTTGATGTGGTAAACTGTTACCTTAGTGAAAAATTTTATTCTCTAAAATTAAAATAATGTCTCATTCATACTACCACTAATTATTTGCTAAGATCGAAAACGGCTAATTTACCTTATCGCTTCCATTACGTTTATTCTATGCATCAACTTCTATAGCAGAGCAATCAGCTCAGCAGGGAAACCCCGATGCATCATTGCAAACACTTTGTAAGAGCCTAAGGAAGTAATGTAAACAACCCGAATAAATCGGGTCGTATAGCTCAACGATTATCCCCGCATCACGGCTACAGTTAATGCATCTATCATAAAATATCTTGGCTTCATTTTCGTGCATTAAATTTGATTAAACTAACATTATTTAAATAGGAGTTAGACGTATGTTAATGGGTAAAGCAAGTCATAATGTTCGCCCCTTCGTGGGATGGAAAGGCGTTTAATTTAACGAAATGTCAGAGGGTCAGTTGACATGGCAAAGAGAACTCAACATTGACTATTTAATGCCAAGAATGAGAAGACCGCGATGTAGACAAGTTACTTCATTAGGAGATAGCCATTTGTAATATATGCGTAAAGAGCATACAAATGGGTGGAAGTTTGCATGCGGAAAATTTCAACATCTGACGCCATTGCTGTGTTGCGTCGCCTATTCAAGCTAAGCAGCAATCAATTAAAACGCACAATCCAGGCTTACACAGAAATGCGGATTGCCATAAGACACCACCTCTGTCAGAGGCAGCATGCTGATTGGTATTTGCTATTGTGCATCACAAAGCACTGTGCAAGTCTGATGAGAAATGAGGTGTGAATAAGCCAATGTATGCACTGTAAATTCCACTAAGCTTGCCATCACTTGGGATGACTGAATAAAAATTGCATACATGGAAAGGTAAGAAGCAAGGCTATTGAAACCTGCATACATTCCATAATCGGATGGAATTCTATTGAAGTGTAAGTGATGCTATAACTACCATTTTGACTTACAGTCAATGCCTGAGGGTTGAATAGTGTGATGCACGCTCTAAGTAGGCATCTCATTTACAGGAAGTGTTCCCGCCATTAAACTGTTATTCTATTGTTAATGCAACCATGTTTGTCGAAAGCGTTTTCTAAAATGTTTGATTTGAATGTATCACCATAGTAAGTTAAAACTTTCCGTTGCATGGCTATTCATACTGTGTGAACTTTCATTTAGTCCAGGTACTATAGCAACATGATAACGTCCACTACTACAAGTAGAATTCACGTACTTACCTTATTAATGACCCGCATTTGATAAAACCATGTCAAAACAAATTTTTGGATATGCTGCTTGTTGTATTGAACGCTTTCTACACGTTGAACTTTCCAAGGATATTTTTCTAGGCCTGCTTTGCTGTCAATTTTAAATAAAAGATGGATGTTATATGCGTCATCCTTCCCATTGACACGTGCATATCATACGATTTTTGTTGTCTGTGCATGCGTTACAAGTTTTACCTGAAGAAGCGCATTTACTTTTTTGTTAGCAATTGCAAAACGTCTTAGTCAAGAAGGCATTGGGCTTGTGCAGTGTTACTGATTAGCCGTAGGTAGCACTTGAAACTTTTTGCAAATTCTAAGCAACCTAAGTACTTACATTTCTGTTGATGCGCAGGAATGAGCATTCCTGTTGAAGGTTTTGCTATGCAAGCTCGCTTTTCAAATGTTAAATTGATTAACTTCGCTGCCTTAACGACAAAACTCTTAAACACAACGAAGGCTTATGCTGGTCGATAGTAACAATGAGACACTTCTTTGTCCATTCGACCCTTTTAATGGGTTACTGGATTACCAAGCCATACTAATAGGAACGACCGCATTAAATCAACAGCAACGATGCTCAAAGCTATCTTAACGTCCTCTTTTATCATAACAAATGGTGGGTCGCTCCCCTTTTCATGGTTAGTTGTGAGGGTTAGACATTGCTTAATTCATGGTTCGGACGTCAATAAAACATTTTACAATTGCTATTTTATTATTGCTAATTTTAACACGGACACCTAGAGCCAATGTCTAGTGCCGCATTGGGTTTCACCTTCAAAATTAACCTGTCAACAGTAAGTAGTTTGACATAATTTGGCTTTAAGGCAGACCTCCGCCTAGTTATGTTGCAGTTTAAAGGCAGCACTTCTAGGAAAATGTCATGAATTTACGGAAACTTTGCAATAACATGCTTTGAAAGAATGAAACTATCCTTTTACTTGCCACGATCTGTAGCCTCGAAGAACATTAAATGTTAGTTCACACACCCAATGCAAGCGTAAATTTTCATAACATTTTTGAGACGTGCTGATGGGCAAATATTTTGTATGAAACGGTTGATATTCACGATGTTAATTACTGTGCATGGGCGTGTTAGAGTTACACACATTTAAACAGATGCAGAAATTTACGCGATACTTAGGAAAAGGCATGTGTGAATATCCATTCACTTCATTTCGTCGACCAACTGCTTTATAGGTGTTCAGTACCTTTGATAGTTGGGATTCTAAAGACACTGCTGATGCAGCGATTGCAAACATGCCCGCCCTTCAACGCAGTGGTATGGGTAAAGTGCGCTTTGAGCCTTTAATTGTTAAACTGGTTACTTTCATAAAGATGGATGGTAATTAATATATAATTATTATTTCCTCGTTGATATCACTCCAATTTTTATGGGACTATTAGCAATGGAAGGAAAATTTGTCGGGATGAAAACCATGCCATTAAATATAATTACGCTTATTCATACAAGTTGATTACGCTCCACATATGATTGACTAGCATATTCGTCATCGAAATAAATAGTTAACTGACGTTAAAATACAAGAACATTCCCATAGGTAAAGAGTAAATAGGTTCCTGCGACAGATTTTCAGCGTCTTTATGCTACTTATAAACACACAAATATAAATCATATGCGACAGTTCAATTTTGTTTAAAAAATGCGGTGTTTTGCTTGATGTGGTCTATTTTTGACGTAACATTCCCGCTTTATAAGTCTAAAAAAGTGCCTGCGTCTTTGATGTGTTAGCTGCTTTTGTAATTTGATCATTTTCGGCATCCAACCATGAACATTCATACAATATCTCTTCTTGAACTTAAAAAAAGTACTTATATCTATGTAACATGTGTAGGATGCCGTTCATCTAGTCAGTTGAGAGCTATGAGATACACTCGCATTCCTGCTTCCTCCCCACAACATAGTAATCCCCATTATTTGGATCTCGATAAAGCCTTTTTTCCCGACATTGCACTCAGAGGCAGAGTGCTCTAACGACTACTAAAATTCACAGCATCAATTTGGACCAAATCTCTGTGTGGTCTTAAGCTTTCAGGAATAACCTTGATATCTAGATTCCTTTAACTTCCAAGTCTCTGCACACTCCAGGGACATAAATTACGGCGCTACCGTTCAACACTTGATCGCTCAGTTTCGCAGCGTGTTGCAGGCTAATCGTCATTCTGCAGCTCCACCCTGCTCAGTGGTGAGGCTGAGTGCATCAATTACACCAGCGACTACATAAGCCACTCTTCACTGCACTCGTTTAATTATAAGCTAAGAATCCTACTAATTCACTAACCAGCTGGAAATGCATGAATCGAAAAAATGCATGCTTTTAAGACAACTGGATTTACTTGTCGGAATCCACTTACGCATGACTATTGCCACACATCCTAATTCAATAATAGTAACCAAATGCCGAAATGGCAGGCACTTGACATCCTAATAGTCGGTGCTTACTTACTAATCACACAATGTAGAAAACATGTATTGGCTGAATTTGGAGGTTTTGCACCGGTTTTGTCTAAGTATGCAGCAATTGACTATTTTATGTCGTGATGTGTGCAAGTCAAGATTATCCAAACCATGAAATGCAGTCCTGTATTGCCACAACGTGCCTTCTGAGTCAGTCCATGAAGCTCATTGAGAGGTGAAACGGTGTAGGCGATTGATTTGGTGACAGACCAGAGGATTGAAGAACTGTTCGTTGCTGCATATAACGGGGAAGTCACTACGATATTACTGTGTTAGTTAAATCGCCAAAGACTAGAAATGTCCAAACGAAGAATCATAGAGTCAAGACCACGAGCGCAGGGACAAAATAGGGTGCTCAAATTACTAAAAATATAGTTGTGTTTGTCTTGCCTGTTGACCATTCTTCGCTTTAAAGGCGGTTGTGGTGTAAAACGGTGTAATCGCGTAGTAAATATGGTTGCACTCGATTTCTGCATTATAGCTAATGTGGTAAAAGGAAAGAATCGTGGGGCTATTTTTAATTTGTCAGCGTCGTGCGTTCTCAGCGGAATAACTGTTATTGAGTTATGTCTGCTCATCAGGCTGAGTCCTCATTTGAAGTGATGCTTGGAGCAATGCGTGAAATTTGCAATGATAGATTCACTCGGCTAGTAGTTGTAATGATGCTAATGTTATAAAGGGTAAATTTGATTTCACCAGTGATTGTGAGACTCCCGCGTTATTTAAAACGCAATCATGGCTCTAAGTGACTTCGGAGGCTTCGTCTCTGCAAAACAAAAGTGTACAAACTAATTGAACATGGCTACGACAGATGTAGATTATATGACCTACTTCATCGGACAAACATTTGTACATGATATTAAGCGCTTAAAGAGAATTTTTCCCATACTTGATGAAGGAATGAAAAGGACGCGAAGTATTACGAAGTTCGAATCAAGTTACTAATGAGCTTGAAGTCATTTCAACAATGCACAGATGGGTAGAATGCTGCAAATGTCACAGAGCGCGTCACTGTAGTTGCAGCCAACATTCTGGTGTGCCTTTCTTTACGATGCGATGCGGAAGAAGTCCTCATTAATCTGACACTGTAGACCTTCTAATTTCAGACCTAAACTAAGGATCGTCGAATCCTAATGCATTTTAAAAAGCCAATCATAACGTCAAATTCACAAACCCTTTTAAGTACCAGCAGGACAAGGCTCATAGCAAAAGTAACAGAATAATTAGTGTTTGTGTCTACTCTCCATTTCGCGCAGTTTTGATGTGGAACGTTGTTGGCCAACTGCTAAAGCTAGATCAATGAAACGCTCGTTTATACCTCTGAGGTAAGCACAGCTTACAATAACTAAATGAAACTTGCGATAAGCTGGGAAACGAACACAAGCACTGAGTGAGAGTAGCGAATGCATGCAGTTGGGAGAGGGATCGACTACAGATTAGGTCATTCAAGAGATGAGGGAGGTCTGTTTAAGCAAAGGTATACTACTTCGACAAACGCACTCTTCCTGCGTTTAGTGTGTGCATAAAGCTGCACAGTCAACAATCCTATCTGGTCGATCTCTAAGCTTCTGTAGTTTAAAATAATTGTTAAGCGATCTACGCGTTCATCTATTTATTCATCCATCCATTCCATCATTTCCAATTCTTTCATATCTGCATTCATCCACTTGCCCTGCCATCCCCATCCTTATATTCTTTTTATTCGCTGTGAGGTTTGGCTGTGCCGCATTTTTACTTTTAGCTTCCTGTCCATGCGGACCAACTATGGACACTACGGCGTCCCTCCGCTTTCTCCATCACTTATCCAAGCGCAGCTCTACATTGCCGTGCACCTGCATTTCTTGCAACAACCTCGATGAAACAAGGCTTTGTTTTGACAGCAATGGCTGTAACTATGTAAGTGACTGGATGAGAAGTTTTAACCAGGTTTGCTCAACTGATCACCTACTAGGTGTGAATGGCCGTCAAAGCAAGTGGACGAGGGAGTAGCAAACCTTCACTCAGCAAACCCCTAATAAGTCCTTCGTCCTTAAAACTTAAATCCTCTTTCTGCAATTACAAAACTCTATAATCCCCGATGCTAATGTCTATTTTCAGCATGTACCTGCCTGACCACAAGCATCTCCAAGGTACCACTACATACTCAGCACGTTCACATTGGATACAAATTCTGTTGTGCTTTACATTTAGAGAAAGTTTGCGACTAACTTTATACTTGATAGAACCCTTGCCTCCTGAAAGCTTATAGTAAAAAACAAACACTTAATTAAAATAAAGAGAAGTGTGTTTGGCTTGTGATCCTACGCATGGTACTCACACTCCATTTCTCCGATGGTCATTAGGATATCCATCTCCAACCTACTAGACTCTAGCTAACCACTACCCCTTTGATACTTTGCTTATTATGGCTGCAGATTTCGGTTTCGGTCATTTGGGTGACCATATTGCTTTCAGGCACACCCACTATGTGGTGGGAATCGGAGTGCCACAGTTGCATCAATATGGCGTACGTAGTGCAATAATTAGTCTCTCAATCCTCTGGTCTGTCACCAAATCAATCGCCTACACCGTTTCACCTCTCAATGAGCTTCATGGACTGACTCAGAAGGCACGTTGTGGCAATACAGGACTGCATTTCATGGTTTGGATAATCTTGACTTGCACACATCACGACATAAAATAGTCAATTGCTGCATACTTAGACAAAACCGGTGCAAAACCTCCAAATTCAGCCAATACATGTTTTCTACATTGTGTGATTAGTAAGTAAGCACCGACTATTAGGATGTCAAGTGCCTGCCATTTCGGCATTTGGTTACTATTATTGAATTAGGATGTGTGGCAATAGTCATGCGTAAGTGGATTCCGACAAGTAAATCCAGTTGTCTTAAAAGCATGCATTTTTTCGATTCATGCATTTCCAGCTGGTTAGTGAATTAGTAGGATTCTTAGCTTATAATTAAACGAGTGCAGTGAAGAGTGGCTTATGTAGTCGCTGGTGTAATTGATGCACTCAGCCTCACCACTGAGCAGGGTGGAGCTGCAGAATGACGATTAGCCTGCAACACGCTGCGAAACTGAGCGATCAAGTGTTGAACGGTAGCGCCGTAATTTATGTCCCTGGAGTGTGCAGAGACTGAGCAACTTTATGATAATTAGGACTTGGAAGTTGAAGGAAGCTAGGTGCACTCTGCTTCTGAGTGTAAGTTGGGTGCTTATCTGAGAATGGCAATGAGAATGATGATGTTTGCTGCGTGTAAATGGAGAGATGAAGGCGAACTCGATGTGGGTGCATAATCTTGCACTGAGGCGGATCGTGATTGGGTAAGAGAAATGATATGCCTTGGTGTTAATTGGTAACAACGAGAACGGAATGGAAAAGGATTGAAACAGTTAGCACATTGTTAACAGTCCGCAGTTCGACAATACAGACACCATGCCTTGCAGTGTTAATGTCCGTAACAAGATCATAGGATTCGAGCACTGAATGTGTGCAGCGCTATGAAGGGCGTGAGGGGAGATGAAATGAACTGTAACAGATCCCAAGGTAAAATAAAGTGGTTGAGGTGGTTGAAGTTGATGAGATGTGCTGAGGACGATAAAAGCAGAATGGGATACTTGGCGTTTGAAATTGCCTGCACTTTGGTATTAGCTAAAAACTTATTGCAGACATTTGAGCTTTGTGGTGAAGAAGAGGAACAGCTTGGCTAACCATAGCGCCGGCTTTTATTTTGGTCATAACCAAGGACGTGGCATTATTTTACCTCCAGGAAAATTCGTTTATTATGAGCTAACCATTGTGCTTCTTCTTAGAAGTGCTTAAAAGACATCAAAAACATGGCACTTTTGGTACTGGCACAGGCGATTCCAACGTAAGGATTAATTCCGTGGGGCTGTCGATTGATTAGTTCGTCATTACCTAAGCTAACAATTTTATAACCACCGTTTTGCTTCGTTTAATCCAGTCCATCTTTAGACGTGATTAGATTTTTTTAAAACCTTAATATTCTTGTTTTTCACTCGCTTTTAAAGTCTGTAGGGAATTTTGTGAACTTTTTAGTACTCTTTTGGTGTGACTTCAAGTGATGGGAAACGTTCTTTGTTTAAATTAGACCGAAACGTAAAAATACTCCCTTCTCATTGTAAAAGCGCTTTTAGTCGGTTGAGAGGACAAACCAACTGACTCTTTGCATTGCTCTAAATAGCATGACTGATACAAATGATTCGCCTAGGTGCGTGTCCTTTGTGTTTATTGCGAATAATAGCGAAGAAATCATCTAAACACAGTTATAGTGAAAGAAAACGGTTTCTCAGAATCTTTCAAGCTTATCTGCTTTTAAAATTTACTGTTTAAACCTAACTAAATTTTCCATATTACAGGTAGTCAAGTCATAATATTCTGCAGTTTAAATTATTCTGCACAGAATAAATACTTCGACACTTTTACATTCTCTGAAAATAGTAATGAATAAATAAGGCATGAGATGTGTGACGAATTCTTTCTGTTAACTTTCTAGAGTGTCACACCTTTTGATGGTTGAGATGTTTCTCAGCACTTGTCACAAAATACAAGGGAGTGCCGTTGCATGACCGTAACAAAACACTGCAGCAATGCTTAGCAAATGTCATGTGCAGTCGGGACACAAAAATTCGGCTAAACTACCCCTTTAATTTATTTTCTTACCTAAAAATTCTACGCATACTCTTTGAAAATTTTTTTTGTTAGATGTCTACATCTAGAAATAGGAATAGTGCGGCAGATTAGTTCCGATTTGGGGAATTTACGGACATGTATTTTTATTTGTATTTAGTAAAAAGCCAATTTTTTTTGGCCATCGTAGACGTTAAACGTTACCAGCAGAACTAGCACATTGATACCCAACGCCGAGCATGATTTACACCTACGCTCCATGAATTGAAAACGACTCACTTTACCCATCTTTGCATTTAACATAAAAGATCTCACTAGGTGCCTCGCTTAAACAAAATCCTTGTCCAAAAAGCTTTAAGCCAAATAACTGTAAGCAAGTGCACTAAAAGCACATTCCTAATCATTAGTAGGGGAACGGGGGTATCAGGGTGCGCAAAAGCCTTAGACATGCCTTTTGCTTTCTTAACTTTTCCCAGTCAAAATCATTATTCATTCATCGAATGGTTCGATAGCATGATTTGCCTGCTTTGACGTGGATCACGCACTATTTTGATGGTTTGTTAAAATGTGTGTCTAGTTACGCAAAGACTCAAGTCTCCGCGAATTGTACTTTAGCTTGACAGCATGACATCTGGATCATACTGGTTGTCTTCCGGTCCTTTTGTAGGTCAATAGTCTTATCACTGTCATCTTACTATCACGCCCTACAACATCTAGAAAGACTGGAGGTACTGCAAAGCACTGTATTGTATTCTTATTACATTAATACTCTCTGCATTCTAGTGGGGTTTCTACTCCTAAAGCAAAGACATTTCCTAAGGACTTTTACTGGATTACTTTTATAAGAGTTCGACAACTTAAACAAACACTTCTCTTGGTTTCTTTGGCGCACATTTTATCTGACTTTTTATTCTTATTTAAAATGATGTCTATTAATTCATTTAACGCAACTGTCTAGACGTCCTGTTCTCCCCGCCTCTCACCTGCAAGGCCATTTGCAAATAACATAAGCATTACGATGCGTCTCTTGTTATTTATGGGCTGCAGCACGTACGAGTCTTGATGCATCTTTTATTGCAACTTTCAATTCCTATTTGACACGGGTCCTACTAACTTAATTAACACAGCTGCCTATATGTCCTATATCAGTTTAAGGAATCAGTGCCAGAGATTTTGTATTTGCATGAGCAAGGAGATGGGACTTTTAGGCATGCAGCTATGTAAAATTGTATGCTTTGCAAATCACTAACGCCTAGGGTGAAGTTTTGTTACAGTGCCTCTGATAGATATCTGTTGGAAGGTGTCAACGCCTACAAATCATTTCTTATAATGTCGCCTTAAGTCAACTTTCTTTTTACATGGGCTGTAGTTTTACCACAACGCACTACAATGTGCACACATTTTTACTGCAGTTGGCTTGTCATAGATGATTGTCTCATGCAGCCTTTCTTACATTTAAGTGCAAAACTTATCATTTACAATGCGAATGCGCACAAATGCTTCCCTTCATTTTTAACGAAAGAATTTGTTTTTCCTTACCATGTTTTAATCTGGCAAGATTTGTGTTGAAGTCGAGACTTGTCTAGGAAATAAGTGGGTGTGCGAGTGTATTGCAGAGCTCTCCAGTGACCAGATTGACAGTGCTCTACAAGTTTGGCTTACCTATAAGTATGATCCTTATAGATCAAAACAACAAATCAGAAACTGTCAGTATCGTCTTTTTCGAGTAAGATTTGGTTCGTGATAACCTTAAATTTATTTCACGAATGCGCCGACCCGGACATCAAAACAAATTACTAATGCACATTAGTGGCTAGCGCATTAAATGGCATTTCTGATAGGCATTGCTACGTAGGAAATGGGCCAACTCACGTTGAGCATAGCAATTGCTCTCTACTTCCGTGATAATAAATGGCGAAGAGACATTGACAATTGTATTTAACTTTTTATGGTAATAGGAAATTTAGCTGCTATTAAGTGGCTACATTCTTGCTATTTTGCATGGCCTAATAATCATTTTACGTGGATGACAGAATCTATATTAAATTTTCCATTTACTCACTACCACAATGTTCTAATGTGTATGGAGGCGTAAAGGTTAGTGGTATTTGCAGTTGGCTGGAATATCTTTGAGCATTTGGAGTCTGTTTATTCTACCCTCGTTCATTAATTATAAGCCGGTTTGCTACTTTTGACAATGCTCATATTTGAATGCGCTTATGTCTGAACATCAAATGTTTTTACTTGTTACTTGTCAGCATTTGCCTCAATGCCATCTGCCTGCCACGATTGAAAGCAACTCATTTACACTTCGATTCGTTGCAGAATCGCATTATCAGCAAAAGAGTTTTAAAATTTGCGAAGTGATGCCGCAAGGGTTAGAGCGTACTGCTTTTATGTAATCTTATTTGGGAACAACTGACATTACAAAGCCACTAAGGAAGGGACAGCATCCTTCAAACCGAAGTATTAGCTGACATTTGGTTTACTTTGTAATGAAATTTTCATTGGGTTGTAAGACAGATGTATTTATGCTGATATCATTTCAGCCTGATCTATTGATGTGTTTTCCATGTGTAAGCGCAATGAAACAGCATTTCTGCCTGTTTTGAATGCCGCCATTGCTTATCATTTCGCGCAATTCTTCCACTACTAAGCCCTTTGGGAACCATTTTCAACCAATTAGTTAAATAGCGTGACATTTAGCACATATTTTATCTACTCTCAAAGCAAATAATCATAATTACGACCACCTTTCCCAACCAATGGATAAATGTGTTCAAGCGTCAGAGTTCAAGTGAGGTCCGCGACCAATTTCAACAATGAATCTAGTTTAATGGTCACGACTTTTAGCCATACACGCGCCCACACGTAGGCTAAATAGACCATTAAATTTGGCCAATCCGATGTCGCTTGATTGCCAACCAATCGGTGACAAACGTTTAGTTTGGTCACTTCTGACTACCTAGTAGGTGGGTTTCGAGACGATTGCACAAGTCATGTCAGTTCTGATCCCCCCAATTTAGGCCCACCCACCAATCCAATGTCCACAGATGAAGATAGCATTCAACGCAGTAGTCCTTTGCCCACTCAGGCCACTTCCACCGTCAGGCGCTCCAACTTCAAAAACTTGCATTTGAATCGAGCATCAAAGGTATGGGAGGACCGGTTTCTTGGCAATTCCACAGCAAGTCATTTCTCTCGACACCGGACAGCTTCTCAGGTTATTGGGAAGCGGCATAGTTTTGCTGGCCATCACATGTCTTCACGTTTCCCCAGTTCTGAATCCATACCCAACAATCTGCTCAAATCGCGATCCCAAATCGGCAGCAGTTTGAACAGTATTAAGGAGCATCTGTTTACCATGATTGCGCCTGACGACAATAAACTTTGTCTCAAGTTTTTCGGCACTAAACGAGCGGTGCACTTGGAGCAGCAAAGAATGTTTAACCAACAGGTGTGGATTATACATCCATATAGTTGCTTCAAGTAAGAACGAAATATGCGGCTTGTTACCTTGCATGTATCAATTAATCATATTTAACTTACCACATCTTTGCCATGCGAAGTGTGCATATTTCCGATTTTAAGAAGGATTTCCCTTTATGTACTTACCGACTGAATGTGTGCGTATGGTTATTTGTTATTCAAAACGACCATAAATCCCTTGGTCTCTTGCTAAAATGTGTTAGTTGAATCTAGTCTTTGTCTAAAATAACTAAATAATTTGATCTTTTGCATGACTTACAATGGTTGTTATTGTATCGAATCCCTAACCATCACGAATGCGCAATGCTCGATGCTAACAGAGAGACCTTTAAATAACTTTGTTCTTCTCTTTCATGCTTACATAAGAGGTCATTTCATGCTTGAACTGTGTAGAAACTAGTCGCTTGGATTTACCATAAGCACTATTTAAGTTATTTTTGTTGAAGAATTTGAACATCTTGGTGGAACTGGTGCACCCGGTTCTTATGTTAAAAACGACGTGACGTCGGCAGGTTTTATCCGCATATGGCAAAATCATTGACGCTTTCATGTGCAAATATTAAAATAAAAAACAGGTGGACAGTTAAGTTGCAAAAACGGTTACGCAAACGCTTGTTTTGCAACAATTAATCCGATAGAATAGGGAATATGTCAACTACAAGCTGGTTTTTATTTGCGTTAACGTTATTAAGCCAATGAAATACGTTTTTTATTAAATGCCATCAAAATCGTTGAATAACCCGGTATAGAAGTAGGTTACATTTGAATAATTCGGACAGCATTTGATGGGCCTAAGTTAATCTAGCGATTTCCCTGTCGGTAAAATTATCCATGTCAAACAGCATCCTATTAGCGCTTGCGATTATTAAAAAGCTGTATCCAAACAGGCAGTAGCGTGGAGTACCTCAATTGAACATGTCCAACTTCTTAATCAGTAGTTCATTCATCTGCTCCGTCGCTCCGCAATCATTTCATAAAAGGTAGATATTTATGTTGCTCTGCCTTTAGTTCATCTCTAGTGCATACTAGGTAGGACAATCAAGTTAGATCATTTTGAGGAATGCGCAACATATAATAGTTTCTTATTTATAGAATGCCAGCCCTTGGCTGCAAATATGGAGCATTTGCTTTACTGTCTCTGTAAATCAGTTTAAATTTTAACCAGGATAGCTTGAAGGTAGCACCAAAGTTAGGTCCAGAGTGTCTCCAATGACAATAATATTTTCTTATTAAGGTTTGACTGCAAATGCACTGTCATGAAGGTGACTTCAGGACAACAGTTTGTCCACATGGGTAATATGCGCATTTCGAATAAATCAACAAAAACACCACAGGCTATTTGTTGCATCTTTTAGCTAGTTAACATTAACGTATTTATTGTAGGCCAAAATGGGCAACATTTTGATGCCATCCCCAGCAAAATCTCAATACATCATGCGGAATTGGTGTTTTTTAGAGAGAACTTAAAAAGGCTCGCGAAATGGTATTGCTTCATAGGGGAAAATAAATTTTACCATTGCGTGCCGAATCTTTGGAATCTGTCATGCAAAAGAATACATATGTAAAGAACCGTAATTTTTCAAGATACGTAGACCTAGCTCTGCGAACTTGACATTTTGTCTGAGCACAAAGGAGTTTTTTTAATAATGCGACATTAATTCACCGGAATCGCATGCTGAAATCGCGCATGTCGTTTTATTCGCTACTTTATTCTATCCAACCTATAATCAACGCCATAGGATTTTATGCATTTAGGACTAAATCCCATTTCGCGTGTCTAAAAAATGCTTTTCAGCATTCCTGTATTTACTAGGCTGTCTGCTCTAAATTATTTATGTCTCCATCACCCAAACTATTTGCACTGATATGTTGGTAATCAAGATCTTCTTTTTCAAACCGCAACTCTTCTTACTATTCCTTAATGCATGATGGGATGACTTTAATTTCATATCTATATGGCTGGATTTAAAAGAATTCTGTGCACTTCTCTTGCGGTAGTGTGACTTCTTTTGACAGTAGCTTCCGCATCTGTACGAAATAATATACTTGGCTCCTGATTATTTAAGCAAGAAAAATCATTTTAAACATCTGGGTTAGATCCTTTTGGTTACCTTTACAATGGCAAGATAGCAATAAATATACTAGTTCCCGATATAAAGGGCTTCAAAATCGACTATCGCTTTTTTCATTTTGAAGTAGAAAGAGTCTAAAGGCTGTTCTTAAGTGTTGCTTGTAGGAGCTTAAAATATCATGTTTGCATTAGAGAATGCCAATTTTGCGCAGCACTACTTGACTTCTACGAATCTTTTGCGTTTATTACTACAGTTCAAAGAAGCCAACTAGTTTTACTGATAGCGAAATAGACCTACGATGTGTCGCTCTAACCCAATCAAGAGACATGATGATAGAGACACTGTGATAAGCTTCTTTGATAATTAAATTTAGCCAATCTTTTGTGCATTTAATCCGTCTTTAAAGTCATACTAAATTACCGCAAATTTAGGACAGCATAATTTTACTTTTGAGTAATTACAAAACATTGCGTTTGTAGCGTATGATGACAAATCACAGAACACTTGACAATTGAGAGATGCTTTATAGCCTTGCAAAAAGAGTTTTTGAGCCCACAGATTTCTGGTCTTGTCAAAATTTTGTTCGATAACCTGTTGCACTTTAAAATATTTGTACAGTACTACGCTATCAAAGAAGATTGCTGCCTTGGTTATCGAATGAAAGCCTGACTTGATGTATTGTTGCATTCTTTATAATAGGTATTACCTTCATTAGGCATAAAATATGTTCTCTAAAATCCAATTAAGGTCACTTTTCCACAATGGCTATTAGCTTATTCCTTACTCCATCCCGTTGTTTTCTGGTAGCTCCAATGTTTTAAGCACAGAGTAGTGCACAACTTTGCTTTGCTTAAAATTAATCACCTCTTTTTCTTCATGAAATCGGTTATGGACCTAAAGAAGTGCTTTACAAAGTTTGCATTTTATAACAGAATTTACTGGAACATAACAATGCTGGTTTTGCTGATAGCAAACCTTGTCAGCCTACCAATAGCAATTGCCTTCAATCTGCGCTACCGAAGTCCTGTATGGTTGTGTTACAGTTGCTGCTCAGACGCCCTCTTTCTCGTAGACATTGTGGTTAACTTCAGAACAGGTTAGTTTCTTGCCTGTTATTTTCATCTGTGAATAACGTTTCCTTTCTTATTTATAAGCCCATGCATTTTATATTAGGCATGCCGTTGTTCTTTCCTAAAAGTATAGTTTGTTTTACTTTATGCTAAACATTTGCGGTATAAATACAATGTCTGCAATAACGAATAAGAACTGGGTCCATTTAACTATCTGAAATTGCTGTAGTGCCTTGTAGTTGCGCAAAACGTTTGAGCCTAACCACCCTATGTGGTAGAATTGGACTCAAAAACCCTTAACACTTAGACAAATGCGCCCATTCAGACGGCAGTTTATTAAGTAAAAGCAGGAGGTCTGAGTAGAGAGTCTTAAGTTAAATCCACCCACAATCAGTAGGCTCTAACAAATGAATAATAAGTAGAATTCAAGCCATAAAAGGGCACTTCACATGTTCCCAAGTATACTTTTGAGATCTAAAAGAGGAACAAATTATGCTTAGCATCGACTGAATTGATTCTAATATCTTCTTATAATCAAAAGACGATGGAAAATAGCCTGACTTCCATGATTCAGCATGTAATCGCAGGTAAAATTTAGCAATAAAATAGTCATCGTATGCTAAGCCCACAAATTCCCTGCTTTTTAAGTACGTTAAAATTCGGCTCCTAATTTTATTGGTTTATTTCCATCTCTCTAATAAGTGCCGATGCTTTATGCTCTTTTCTGAAAGCCATTCCCTGTTTAAATCCCGTTGGTGGCACTGACGATCCGATAAAGTAGCATGGATCTCGTTATCTAAAAAATCTTACATTAATTTTTGATTGTGCACTTTGTGTACAACCTTAAAAATGTTCGTTCTACTTCCTAAATGTCAAAGGTTTCATCCAGTGACAGGTTTCTCCGAGCTCTGCCTAAAACCCCTCACATTATTTATTTTGCATTATATCTGAGAAGCGCTTAAAACTTTTAGATGCTTTTTTCCCTTAAACTATAGTAATAAATGGGATATTTTCAAAACATTTTCTGATCTTGCCTAATTCACTTGAGCATAAAATAAGCATTTGAACTAATGTGTTTTGAAGTTAAACACACTGCGTTCTTCTAAAATGGGATATCATTACTTATTTATGCAATGAAGAAAAACAAGATATATATTTCTTGTTGTTTGTTAAACGCCACTTGTATTAGTTCTTGCGCTAAGGGACAAGCTGCATATCGTGTACTTTTACTAACGTATGAAAAACCCCGCATAAAAACAAATTTGTTACATAAATCTTTCGTTACTACGCTTACTTATCAGATTTCTTGGCTGATGAGTCCATGAAAATGCATTAAGTGCTATAGATTGGCTTGGTTTTGAACATAAATTCATCCCTAACATTCAGAAACAAAAATAAAAATAAATAGAGCACCTATTTTTATACTTGTTTCCACAACTGCATTAATTAAAAGTCTCACAAACTAACCTTTAAGAGACCTCTTGAGAAGGAGGTTGAATGCGCTACAATAAAAATAGCCCTAAACGCAAACATTCAACCCAAGGATCCACGACTGTTGGCCAACAGATTGCCAATCTGGACAATAAAAGTAATTACCTGCAACTCTTTCTTAGGTAAGACACTTTTATCCAAAACCAGAGTTAGAAAAAATGCTGCGTTACTAAATAATGCCAAATATTTTCTTGTTGCCATGTGCTTGGGAACATAAGCAACACTCTTTTTCAAATAGCTCCAAATATCTTTGCCTAGAGAGGCACTAATCGATGCAAAGCAAAATTACTTATTGTCAGCTACAGTTAGCATACACATTAACTGATTTTTGTTCCGAATGTGTGCTCCATACTCAATAAATAACCTCTGACAGACATCTCAATCCGCAGGCTCAACTATAAAAACGTTGGAAAACCATAAACTGTATTATTCTGCTGAGGACCAACCAAAAATCAATAAAATCTTACAAATTCACTGTTTCACATCACATAACAATATATTTGGAAGGTTATTTATGTGCTTCTACGTAAAATATTCCCCTAATTCACTTTAGCTGTGATCCTTCTAATTTAGAACTCGAAAAATAATGTACAATAATCTTCCATGAAAAGTACAATAAAAACAACAGAATCAAAGGTCTCTTGTTCCTTTTCCAGGTGTTGTTGATGTATAATTAGCACTTCTGAGCCTCAAATACATTATGTGTTTGGGCTAAATAAAGCACATTTCCAAGAAAGTACCATCAACCGCTATTATTTTAAGGTTAATTGTCAGCTGGTCGATTTGTGTGTTCATGTTGTAGAATATGCACTCGCATTCATCCAGTAGATGAAATAGTAATTGTCAACTGTGGGTATATTTTAGTGCATACATTTAAGCTGTGATGTTTTGGGACAATCTTTATGGAATGGGGTAAAAAATGTAATTTGAAATTTTTGCAGGTTTTGTGCGTGAAAGTATGGCAGATGATATCATTCTGGAACCAAGGCTAATCGCAAGAGAATATCTGCGAAAGTGGTTCACATTGGATATTATCTCATCTCTACCACTTGATTACGTTCTTCTGGCCTTTGACAACGGCACCGAGCAAATCGCACAAGCCGGTATGACTCCTATTAGGGCAGCGCCTATGTATTTATATTTGCTGACTATCTTTCCTTTTTGATAGGAAGGGTTGTGAATAGGTTAACTGTTGATGCGTAATGCTCACAACATTCATTATACTTACTGAAAGCCTTTAGAACTTTGCGGTTTGGGACCAATGCTAAAATTAGCGCGAACTTTTTTAGAATTGACTTCCATCATGAAAAGTCGGCACCATTGAGATCTGATGCCAGATTCATGCTTTCATCTAATGCAGATCTCAAATTTATACAGGTCTTGCATGATGCAGGAACCTAATTCGTCGCTCCTTTACATTTCTAGGTCAGGCACTAAAGCTCTTTAGGCTTGCCAAACTGCTCAGTCTTTTGCGTCTCTTGCGGTTGTCTCGACTGTTGCGATACGTTGGTGAATGGGAAAAGGTAAGTCTAGGCTATCAGATGCTGCACATGTTTGGCCCGCTTCACTTTTTCAACACATAAGCATATCGAATTAATTATCTGCAGCTTTTTAAGAAGGGCATGTTGGCTATGCTTATTGCGGTCACAAAAGCTTTGTATCTCAATTTCAAACGTGCCTACAAAAAGGAAACTTACTTGAACTTGTCTCTCGAAGTACATAAAGTTGTGTGGGACACTAATTTTGCTTCCTTGTCACTGTGCTATTCGCTGAGAATATGTTTGCCGCTGTATAATAGCTGACCCCATTTTCTGACATCATTTCCGATTTCTGACTTTTCAGAGGTTGGTAGATAAAATATCGTACCTGTCAGTAAGAAAAACAATAAGTTAACTTCTCAACAATGCAGTTATTCCAACTTCATGCAATATATATTTCATAGCGCATTGAGTTTTGGAAAAATGAAGGTAGAAGTCCGCTTAAATTTTGCTCACAATTAAAACGTCTCAGTGGATTCGATAAAACTTTGTGTGTGGTTTTTAATTCTTTCACACTTTTAACAAGTTAAAACTAAGCTAATCATTTTGATAAAATCATATGTTTCTCTTAATAAAAGGTTAATAAAACGAATTCCTCTTTTCCAATAGACTCATGTCTAATTCACCATCATGACCGCAGGAAGTATTCTGATCTAATGGGTCATTAGGTTGAGTATGGTATTAATCCGACTGGGACATTTAAATGAGTGCTTACAGCTAAGTGTCAGATGCCCCTACACCAAATTCGCTTGTTTATTGGATGTACCAAAGTAAAATGTGAATTTTTAATGTTACGTTAGTGATTCAAAGGTATCACTTCATCTATTGCACTTCATTTCTGAAGTGGTGGGAGTACTTTTATTGTTTTGTGCTCCAACTCAACTTTATGACGCATTATCAGGGAATGGGTTCCAGTCAACCATCTCAAGTATGCAAAAGTGTTAATTCGTCGTGCCCATGGATTAGTTGTATGAATGGTACACTCATGATCTATGTCATTATATTTCCTGTTTCTGCATCACAATTGGCGGGCTCGTCATTTGTATTGTATGAGATAGGGCTTGGATCATCAAAAAATATCCACCTGCATTGGCTCAATCTAACCATTCTAATGGGTGAGTGGCGAATTATCAAAAGATAATGAAGGTTGTGTCAATCGTTAGGATGCTCAAGTAACAACCTCGCAAAACACTGCAATGCGGGACCAGATCTTAGTTCTTATGCCGAATCAATAACTCTGATGGCCCCTAGGCTTTCAAACGCGTGGGATTTTGGCCACTATAATGAGATTTTCTTTGTTTAGTTCATGAGTATTGCGGGCAAATTTATTGGAATTCTGAAATTGATTCTTCTGATGTTGCTGCTGGGACACTGGAATGCTTGCTTGCAGTTTTTCATCCCAAGTCTGATGGATTTCCCCATCGACAGTTGGGTGACCAAATGTCGACTTCAGGTATGCTCACTTCAAAGAACTTTGTCGGTACAGTTTTCTTAGTCTCCTCTCATTTCTTATGTTGTTGCAGAACAAATTACATGTGCTTTAGTGGTCTATAGCGTCAGCCAATCAACATTGTTCACCTTTGTGTTTGACTAGAAATTTGAATCTCTCTCTTCCGTGTCCTCTTTTTATCTGAAGGAAGCTGCTAAGCGCTATAGGCATCATTATCCACGAAAAGGACGTAAGTACAAAAAATATGCGCATCTAGACGACCTGTAATTCGGCTTGCTGCGAAAGGTATTATGCGAAACCAAATTAATTTAGGTTTGCCATGAGACGCCACAGCAATGGAAGCTAAAGTATTCAATCACATCAGGAAATTATTGGCACTGTAATCGCATTAGCTATGATCGCATCGCGTACTCTACCGAGATACTACAGCAAGCATAAGTAATTCAAATTAGCAGTAGGTAAAGCTCTCCTCAGGTGTATCTGGATGCGAGCAGCTTCTTCAATCCTTATCTGTGCATGCCACATTCTTGAGTTACTTCTCCTTTCTTTCTTATCGTTTTTTCTCCCGCATATTTCGTTTTTAACAAAAATGTATTAACAGCACTTATCACATCTGTGCATGCATCCATGAAAGCTGTCATCTTCTGTGGATACTTTTTTCGGGCTCAGAGTGCAATGCAGTGATGTTATTTTGTAAAAATAAACACTGCGTGATTGCAATTGCTTGTCGGATTGTTTGTAAAAATATCAAAAATTGTTTTTTAAATATAACACCCTTATGATAAAGCATATTAGTTTACCTTTGTATAAAGAGATGCACTGCACAGAGACTTGGCCTAAACCTGAGTGATAGACTCGGATATGGGTTGCAGCATTGGTGAAGGGAACTACGTATTTGAAATGCTAGAGTTTCATTACTAGGTGTTAATTGGATTTCATTGTCACGATCAAATGTTGCTGTCCAGATACTTGGTCTTAAATGCCTCGAAGCAAGTTTGTGTTATTTGTAGTGACGGTTCATTCAAAATTGTATGCCACGATTGTAAAATTTGCAATTAAATGCTCCAATGATTTTTTTGTCAACTCCTTTGTTTATGTTGCAGTAGAGTTTACCTTTTGTGAGTAAATCGATGCAATCCTTCTTGTTGTTTCGTTTGTTATTTTGTAACTTATGTCATTTTGCTTACTTCTAGACCCCAATCATTAGTACACTAAGTCACCAGGGAGAACAACTGCATCTGCTAACTTATTAACCACTCCTGTGAGAAAAAAAATAGCAATGAAATCACTTTTTACGATGGCAGATTTAAGGCTGTAAGTTAAGATAAATTATTCAAGCCTGAGCAACTAACTCGCTTTTTCTGGTTTTAATTCTTGATCTCAAAGGGAGAAGGCGGCTCCTCTCCAAATCCATAACGAAGCTTGCGGGTTTTTTTAAGATTCATTTAGTTAAATGCGTCACTAGTTTTGCAAGACTGTAATTACTAAGTCACTGTTTATTAAAGGCAAATCACTTTATCTTAGTGCAGACATTTGTCATCAGTGGTGTGCAAAATGTAGTCATGAGACTGAGGTCATTCTCATCAACGTCGGAAACTAAATCGTTTTAAGCACGCAGGTGAAAATATTAACCTTGACTCTATCATAACGTTGAATTTGATTATACTTTTTTTAGCGAAACGGACACACTGTTGATTTTATAGGCACGCATTTATTCTCCTTGCATGTGAACTCGCAATGCATGCCTACTTATCAGGTTCCCTTGCCTTCTACAAGCCTAAATTGAATTGATGTGCTGATTTCGGCTTAGCAAGCAAAGCCGCATTCCAAAAATCGGATTTAGTGCAAAGATAGACGTTTTAAGTGGATCTAATAGGAACAGTCTTTTATTATAAAAATCTTTAATGAACGAGCGTATTTACAACTGTTCATAACCCATTTGCAGCTCCGTAACAGTTTTGATAGTTGCATGTATTAACGTTTCAGAAAGGGAGGAGCTCCATAGTGCATAAGTGCTGACCCATTTGTATTTTTAAAGCAAATATAATATTAATGCATTGGCATTGGTCTCCTTCTTCATAATTACTAATTCTTTTTCCACACAAAAGGAGTTCAGTGAAGGAAATAAAGGTGAGAGAATGCCGGAAGACCTCTCTCTCTAGTTAACTACTTCATTCTTATCAGTGATCAATTCTGGCAGTGTTGTCGGAAAATATGTTGCAATGTCGTCTTCTCAAATTTATAGGATCGTTACTATTTAAAATGAGATTCCATAAAATGCCAAATAATTTTATTTGTGTCAATAAGCTCAATCACTGCATAATTACACGCGGTAGATTTGTCTTTTTACTTAATAGCTTTAATGAGCACTTCGAATAAATCAGTTCCGTTTTTTTTCACAGGGAAGTGCTTGAAAATCTTTCACTGTTTTCTACTAGCTAAATTTTTTGAAATTTTACTAAAGGTTTTATCTTTGTGGAATGATGGTTAATTAGTTCTAACTGGTTGATGTTTGGAAAAAATTTACAGTTCTGAGTGTCTCTCTGTCAACGCCATTTGATTAGGCAGCAGCCATAACCTCTCGATCGTCAAACACTTTTAGTTGCATTAAAAATGCATCACGACTTAGGGAATAAAGTTCCTCAAATTGCCTCGTGAGTGCTTCTTCTCGGTCTTAAAGCAGGTGGCACTTTTATCCCAATATTCTCCTATATTTGTAAAAGTTTCCGTGTCCATTTAAATAACTTGTGGCTGTCTTTACAGAACTTGTACGCTTCTTGCATTCAAAATGAATAAATGAGTGATTTTTAAGTGCAGCATTCCTTTGCGATGAGGTCAGCAGTTGGCATGGATCATTTATCTGAACCACTATTTCCACGTTTTACTCTTTTTCCCTTGGATAGCGCTTGAATTTATTCTTTTTTATGCTCGTCAAAATATTTCCTTTCCTTAAATTTTGGAAATAGGGACCGAGGTAACGCAGTTTTCGTGACTCATTGCCACACTGTTGTCTGTGTCAAACGTGCCACACGTACTCTGCACAAATAGCCTGATCATTGTTTATTCTTTCATAAAGCAAGTAGCATTCGATATAAATCAAATGGATAGGTGCCTTTTGCTTTAGACGAAGTCAATGGTTTAAAAAGGCCAGTATTACTTTTCATTACCTTTACTTCATGATTTGCGATTTATCTAGATGTTATAAAAGTAAAATCAAGGCGGTGAACGCAAACGCATTCATGCTTTGTGTATTGTGGCTACTAGAATTCAGACTGGTTTGAGCAGTACACATGGGCGTTGTTCAAGGCGCTCTCACACATGCTCTGCATCGGCTATGGACGCTTTCCGCCTAACAGCCTTTGCGAGGCGTGGATGACAGCGATCAGCATGATGGCTGGCGCTACATGCTACGCTCTGGTTGTCGGCCACGTCGCAGCTCTCATCCAATCCTTCGACGTTTCGAAACGGCGCTACCGAGATAAAGTTAGTCGTAGGATGGCCCTACAGTCCTTCATCTGCTCAAGATAATTTTAAAATGGTTAAAATTTGGATGTTAAATTTTAAGAGGAGTGAGAGGTCATATAAATTAATTGGAGCAGATTGCTGCGAAGCAATCATCTATAAACTGTAAGAAATATTCGAACGTGTTGGCAGAAATCTAAAATGTATTTTAAAAGAACTCAAATGTCGCTTTTGTACTCGACCAAAACCATTTTGACTATTGCCACATTCGATCGTCTAATCACACCAGTGATAATGACTATGCCTTTAAATTTCGCTGAATTTCCAAACTTTTACTCGAATCAACCCTAAATGTCAGGAATTTCAGGGCATTTCCGGAAATTAGGCTGCATTCTTGTAAACGTTTGATTGCGTTTTTTACTGCGTATTTTACTACAATGGCAAGTTAGGTTCAATTTGACAAATTCCTTGTGAGTTGTGAAGAGGATAAAGTTAAGTTAATGTTCTGTACCCAAGAGAGCATCCCAGAGATGTTAAAACTTCGTATCCTATGCGTTCTTGTTGGGGATTTTAATAAAGTAGTCCTAGCACGGTAAGTGTGAAATGATGGTTCCAAGACCTTCTAAAGCCCCCGTTTCATTACATTTGAATTTGATTTTACAAGCTTTTGTTTAGGACTTTTGCCAATTAGATAATGGAAATTAAATATGCCTTCATCCTGGACTTGCGAGTGCTTTATGTGTATGTGTGCTTTTAATTTAAGTGCGATCTCACATTCTTCAGTACTCAATGTTCCATTCTTTATTTTAGTGCCTAAATTTGATCAAATTTATTAACTAAAATGTGATTCGGTCAGCTAAATATCTTAAGGAACTTAAATGCCTTAGCAGACATCTCAAAAGCGATTTTCTTTAGCTCAGAAGACTTTTACTCCTTCTTAAATTTTCGAGTGTTCCCCAAAAAAAGTTCTCCAACGTGAGGGTTGACTTCAATTCGAAGCAATCTTGTAAAATAAGCGTCATAGGCTTATGTGAATTTGAATCCCCTACACTATTCTTTTAAATTCGTCATCATCAGAAAAATTTTGTTTTTAATTTAATCACCGTCCTGGCGTTTGAAAACTGAGAATCACTTCCGGAAGCTGAGTTGCATTTAATTTTACAGCGTTTTGGTTCCAATAATTTATGCTAATTTTTTAAGCTTACTTTTTTATTTTTAGTTTTTAAGTCTTATACGTTTGATTCTTTATCAGTCAAGCTACGTCTACTCAAAGCTTGAAGTTACTTTAGATCTTCTTATACCCTCTAGTCGTGCGGAAATCTTGAATATTACTTCTTTATTAAGCAGGCACTAGCTTTGTACTAAAGCCAGTCACCATCGATGACCTATTAAGTGCTCGCGTTGAATTTTATGCACTTACATCTTGCTTATATCATAAGTAGAGCCTAGCTCTAATATTTCCACTAAAATTTTGGGATGCTTACTAGATCTGCGGATAATCCATTAACCCGTGTGTTTTGGAAAGAGGATAGCAGATGTGAGCATTTTTATGATACCCTTGCAACACCCCTGTTGGCATGAAGGCGTCCCTCCGATATCGGTATTTAGTTCAGAATTCCGCATCCTTTTTACGCACATCTTGTTTGTGTCATTATTTTATCAAAAAATTCCTTACTTTATTGGATAAGACGACAAGGTTTATTATTAAAATCACTTTGATCTTACATGTTATAATAGCATGGAATGTTTTTTAAAGCGACGCGTAAAAGCCACGTACACTCCATTTGCAATAACAAAGGGTGATAAAAATTAAGGTTTTTCGTAAATTCATTTTTGAATGCATTGCCATGAATATTGCATTTTTTCTATTAGTAAACGCAAATTATGAGGCTTTAAAGAAGTGTAAAGCCCAAAAGACGACGAAATTCTCCAGCTTTTTTTAGACCTAAGGCAAAATACTACTGAGAAAAAGCTTAAAAATACCTCTCTTGCAATAGTGCGATTCCGTTGTAAGCGCGCATCTTACTTTGATGAGTTACCTTTCATAAAACCTTTTACCTTCATCAAAGTGGTCAAGTTAGCCGGCAACCCACACTTAGAGCACCTGTGAGCCATTTCCTTCCTTTAGGAAGGAAACGGCCCCTTTTGTGTGCATTATTATAAAGTATGCGCATAAAGGGTTAATTTTTGCTGGGAAATTATTTAAAAATCACTTTTTGCATAAATGCGTCTTTTTAGTGCACGATTCTCGACTTTGACCCCATTTTAACTTATTTTTTAAGCGCAACCTAGTGATGTATATCAGTAGAAGCATCTGTACGCACATCCTTGTTTGCTCCGATAAAATAAACATTTCGCTATTTGTCTGTAAATTGTAAAAGAAATTTATCCAGTACTGGAAACACTTATTTTCAGAATTCCATGGAAAACATCGTAGAGCATTTTTATGAATTTGTTTATTCGGGTAAAATTCTGGCAAAATAAGGTTATTTCACTTAGCATCATGCTATTGGTTGTATCGGCTCTCCAAATCATGAACTTCGTTTGGCATACACCATGATCGAGTAGTGTGGAAGCACAGCGTAGATATCCAAGAATTGGATGAGAGGATTTGTAGGACAAGGATTCCTTATTGCGTAGCATCAAATAAAAACTGTAACATCGGAGTGACCTAACTTCCACCACAAAGGCTTCCTGATGCGCATCGACTGTTCAGTACAATAATCTACTTAGCATTTACTTTGTAAGAGAATAGCACAACCAATTTAATGTCAAACGCTGCTGTTTGCTTATTTTCAACGTAAAATTGTAAGTTTTGCCCAAAATGACTAAATGTGTTCTACCATTTTTTTCACTAGAGAAGGGTCAGAGTTGTTATCGTTTTCATATTTGGCATTAGCTGGATTTTTTATTTATTTGTGTGATATTGATGAAATCAACGAGGTGTTTGTTGATGAATGCAATATTTTTGATGAAATTATTATTTAGGTTTAGTTATGCGCGTGGAAATTTAGTTGACTTAAGAATTATTCAAAGTTTTTAAAACATGTGGTTGCCGAAATAATCTTTTTTTGAAAAAATGGGTTTAAATGTGTGCTTTTTTCTGCTGTAATTTAATGCTGCATGATTGAGTCTTACGGCAAATTTTTGTTAAACAAGGCACAATGGTCTATCCACCCCTATCTATATTCGACGAATGGAAGAATTTGACAACTTCTTCGTTTTCAGTACACCTGTAGCCCTCTACATCAAAAACGTTTCCCATATTTATCCACTTATATTGTGCGAAATTCATAGTAAGAATTAAATGCATGTTTAGCTTCTACAAATGACTTTTGTAAAAACTTTTAGTGATTTTTATTGCTTTATACCTGATTTATTTGACTCATTACAACGCGGAACTGTTTTGTTTAACAATGCTAAGATCCCAGCAACAAAATTTAAAGATATCTGTGTCTATTTCATGTTTCAGCTTGATTTACCTTCAAGCATGGTTTAGAGGAACTTTTTACTCCGTAAAAGCAAGATTGTTGGTTTCAGATAGCGAAACGATTCAACATGCATTACTCTGGCAAACATTTTGGCATACATTTCCCAAACCTTTCAGCACTTTTTACACACCCTAAGTCTGGCCTGTGATTCCTGTTAAAAAGTCCTTTTACAGCAGCGAACGTATTTGATCTGCCTGTTATTAGAATTCGAAATCAGGTATTTCTTAATATTTAAGCGGCACGAGAACATACTGTCAAATTCTGTTTTGAATCCAATCGTCATACATTGTTACGGAACTAAAAGTGGATAACACCTGGATTAGAACATTTATTGTCACTGGGCATTACTCCCATGCTAGACCAATGTCTTTCGACATATCACTGTTTAGAACTTAATGAGTAAGGCAAAATTAAGCCAGAAATAATGACACTCCTTAACACCCGAACTTAAATCATGACATTTTTGTTGATCTCTAACGCAGCTTATGAATGCAAGATTGGTTGTTAATTCAAAGGAGTGAGTATATTATTATGGTGATATCCGGTAGTAATAACACATAGTCATGACAGGTTTATTGAATTTCATGTGGTTTGTGGCATCAATTGCCCTCCGAGGACAACCGCGCTGAAATAAATTTAGAGATTAGTTAATCCAACTTTAAATCCTCAAGTCTTTAAGTTTTGACAAATTTTTTAAAAACCACTGATAAATTTGCGGCTCACCCTTACTGTGAATTATTTATTTTTATATCTTTTCTTGAATAATGCATTGCCAAGTTTACAAGCGTTTCTCTTCGCGCTTTTTATTTGCTGCTGAGAACCTGAAGTGAGATTTTGGCATAACCAATCAAAGCAATTTCCTGAAGGCAAGTGCTACACACTGTTATTCTCTTGTCCCTTAATGTTAAACATATGGAAAGGACTTTTAGGTTTTATGTCGGTATCCTGAATGCCAAATAATTTTCGCATGTTAGGTCCCTTGCCATTTGAAACTGTCCTAACAAGTACGCACGCCGCTTTCTTTTTCTTGCTTTACTTGTGCTATTCAGCATTTCAGAGAGCAAACAAATGTTTTTTGCTACTTGGTTAAACAATAAAACAGTATTTTGTGCATATGTTGTAACTAAGTGATCGTGAATTGGTTGATTGTGCCATTCAACTGCTATTAATAGTGTTTTTAGTAGTATTACATGCCTCAGAATTTCATTTAAATCATCTAAGAATGGTAGTCCATCTTTTGGGAGGTAAGGTCTATGCCAGTTGATAAATTTGAGTTTATCAGGCCTTGAAGGAACGGTGCATGTTGGGTGACTTATTTGCATCAAGTTGATATGATACGATTATAGTGATTCATTTCACCGACTTCTAAATCCTAACTTCACTAGCAACAGGCGCTCCGATTTGATCAGGAGTCTTTGCTAAGTTTGTACTAGAGATCTTCCAAGAAGTAGGGGTGAATAGCCTAAAGTAACGGGATCCAAATCTTTGTTAAATTTTTTAACAACCTACTTTGTTTAGAATTACCCCTCATCAGCCAAGTCTGTGAAAAATTATTTGCATAAATCATCACTAATCGGTTGTGTTAAGTGAATTTCTTGTGCCCACTCAACTGTTAGGATTTGATTCAGATTTATGATTAAATGATGTTTTGATTTCAGAATCAGAATTCGTGAGCAACTTACCACATCCCTAAGTGAGCATGCGAAATCGCCCTTAATAAGCTCTGGATTCGACAAAGCATGATTCACGCTGTTTTCATGATTTTAACATGACCAATTAAGTGGCGTTAGGCAGTATTTGCTAGTTGCATTTTGAAGTGCTGATTTAAGGATAATAGCCTGAAAATTCAATTGGATGTGGTGCTGCCATGACGTCACTGTTGCCATGTAGACGCCTCAATGCACTTATAAATTGGGTGCTGGATAAGACTGTCACAGACAGCAAACTCGCGGTTGTTCTATTGTGGTAGATGATTTTTTGAATAGATGTTGCTCAAGTGTTTAAAATTCAACTTTAAAGTTAATTGTCTGCTTCAGAGAAAGATGCACTTTGTAAGCGACAAAATTAAGTAGGGCATGACTGGTGCTGAGCTGTCTTCGACAAATTTCAAGGCAAAGCGGTTTAAATGATCAGTTGACATAAATGCTAGGTTGCCCTCTCAGAAGATTTCTCGTATGCAGCCAACCAAAATGAGGCACTCTTTGAGTGGATTTTTAAGCCTATACCTTATTAAAGTAAATTGGGAAATCATTACTGATTTCGTTTTAAATGATGACACGAAATATCTAGCTTGTTCAAGCAATTCAGTTTAACGATCCAAGCCTCCATCTGAAAAGCAGACATAAAATTATGTTTATAGTTTGAGTTTTTGATATCTATTGCAGCCTTAATCCCTCCAAAGTAGGTAGTGGACGTTGAAAACAATAACTTGCATATGTTGTGCTGACTAATGGGTAGTAAATCCCTCCAATTCCTTCAACTCCTCGGCATTTATCACAACTCAATCAACAAAATAAACAAAAGGAAGTTAATGCTGCACCAAGAAAGAGTGATGTATCATGGAAGGACTGAAGTGGATGGATTGTCAAGTACTTTTGCTCATTTTATTTTACATGCAGAAAGGCATGTTAGAATAGATTTCGCATCATTTTAATGACAAACCAGGAATCAAAACTTTAATGGGCAAGCGTAATGTGTCTCGTTTGTTAATTTTAGAGTAGTCGTCTTATGTATATACAATCCTGATTGTGAAAACAAATGCATACGTAGTATAAGTTGTTTTTGCATTCAGATGAAACAGGTAGAAGAGTACATGTCCTACAGAAAGTTGCCAAGAGAACTTCGCAATAAAATTGTGGACTACTACGAGCACCGATACAATGGAAAGTTCTTTAATGAAGTAGAAATCCTTCAGGAAGTTTCCGAGTGCCTCCGAGATGTAGGTTTAATGATATCCAAATTTCATAATATGTATTGGTTGCCTATGTGCATTACTTTAGCATTTTAATTTTTGCATTTGAATAAAATTTTCCCTCGTGAATTGATGTTTGAGCATAAATGTTGTTATAAAATTGCGTTTTTTTATTTGCATCAAAATGGGCACTGCTGGCATTGTGTGTCCTCATTACTATTCCATCTGACTTTTGTCGGAGCAAACTCAAGGAATTGACTGTATTGTAACATTTTTATTTTTACTGCCAAATTAGCCATTTAGTCATTCTTCGAGAACCGACACCAAACTGATATCCGATAGACCTTTGGATCGAGGCCAAGTACTTAGCGCTTCATCTAAATTATTTATGAAAACTACTGACTTAAACTAAACTAGTTTAGTTTCTCAGAAATCTATTTCCATATTGTAACGTCTTTTTTGCTAAAAGTCAGATCATAAATTCAAACATCCATGCAAAAGCTTCTTGCATAAACTCTTACTTCGAAAACATTATCTTTGAGGACTGCTAAATGCTAGCTCGTAATGTCTCTTCATAGTATAAAGCAATTGCTTGCAAGCGCCCTTCACATTTGTCAGATAATGTCCCAAAGGTCAATATTAGTCTAGCTTTATTTTGGGCAACTTTATTATCAAGCATCAAGCAACAGTGACTCATTTATCCCGAAACGTAGTGTGCCGTAATGTGGTATGAGACAGAAGTCCGCCACGGACTGATTTTGTACTTGAAAGCAACTGTGGATTAGGACTTGTTACCGTTCTTTTCACAATTAAACTATAACAACCACCAGCTTTTTGTTTTTTCTTCGGCTTTTCCTGAAATGCTATTATTGCTTCTTATGTGGCATTCAATGTGATTTGTTTATGCTATCTTTTCAGCAAATTATCAACTACAACTGTCGTTCCTTAGTTGCCGCGGTGCCTTTCTTCAAAGACGAAGACGAAAACTTTGTTGTGGACGTCCTTAATAGGCTAAAATTTGAAGTCTTTCGACCCGACGATGTGATCATTAAGTATGGCACTTTCGGTACCAAAATGTACTTCATCCGTGAAGGAACCGTCGACATCGTATTGCCCGATGGCAGCGTGGTCAACACTCTTACTGATGGAGCCTACTTTGGAGGTTAGGCCGATTACTACTCAAACAGATTGTTTATGCATATATCCAACATACCGTAGGGCTTGGGCTACTGGCATGACCCAGATGCCAGCTCACTTAATAAAGGCCCAATGGCTGAGACCCAAAGTGGCCCATTTACCGAAATCGAGAATCAAATAAACAACCAGCGCATTACGAAATCTCTCCCTTCTTTTGAGTCCTATCCCCCTGGTCAGCCTTTTACGTCAGTCATCACAGAGTACTCAGTGGTGAAAGTAAATAAACAAGTGCTATCCACGCCAGACATCGGTTTTCCATGCAATGGAGGAGATACTAGACCGCTATGTTACTCATTTCTCTTGCCAAATCAGCTGAATCCGAAGTTTTATTCTGAATAAAAGTTGTTTTGGTGGACCATAAGGTATTGTGGCCATCACGCGTGTCCATCGCTAGTAAGGAACCCTGACCCAAAGTTGTGCCGTGTAACAAAAAATAGGAGTAAACATAATTTTATGGAGGTTTTTGCTTCAGATCTGTCTAGCCATATCTATCAGCCTTCCATTCAGCCAATGCAGAAGTAAAGGAGGCTCTACGTTTTTAAGTGTTTGATGTTTTCATAAAGTTGGGGTATGTTGCTCATTAACGAAGCTTTTCCAGATGGTTTACGGCCGGCGCAGCTTCCGTTGTTAATAGCTTTCCTGAAGTCTATGAGACTTGGGTGTTTACCAAAGGTAGACGTCACTTCAGCCCTTCTGTTATGGCTCGCCACTGATTCTCCCATCCCAATAGTATCACTTCCTTCGCTCTGCTATGGTTTATAATTTAGCAGTAAAAATAGGGGGTAGATGTCCTTTAAAACTAGGCTGGCTTTCTGCTCCCACCAAAGTGGCGCTCTCAGACTCCCAAAGGCGAGTGGAGATATAGCACTAAAAGGAACATTTATATATATGGGACATACATTTAGTGAAGGTGCAATATGGCAGACCTAAAGTGGCCCCTTCAGCTAAGCTGTACGTCAAACAACTCAAGTATTAAATTGCTCTGGAATAGCAACACCAATATTCAGTCAATATGCTAAGTGATGCCTTTGGATTTTGTGATATCTGTTTCATCATAACTACTTAAGTTTTTATGATCTGGCGCTTAAAAGATTTGCCCGTGCTGTCCATCCACTTGAATGTTGCGATCATTTTTGAATCTGAGAACTTTATTCCCTGTTAATGGACAGATAATTTTGAATATCCTGCTAAGGGGTTTAATGGACATATTTCCTACCAGTAAACTTGAGTTGACGAAATCATGTTTATTGGTAGGCTGGACCGATCTATTCTTATTTACCATAAGTTTCTTCTCATGTAAATGCTGTAATAGCACAGGTTCATTTTTCTTCATCAAACCCACTTTACAACTTGCATATTTTGCTCTATTTTATCATTTTTATGGGTGATCAGGCTCTCAACAATTGCAAATTTACCTAAGAGGTCTGACTTTCATCCCTTCACAACTTAATTGATGCCCAACCCTTGTAGTACTAACATTCTTGTCAAGAAGGAACTGGATAGAAATAAACTCAATTTTCTGCCTACAGTGGTTATGTATAGGTCTGCCATAATGCCTATGCGCCTGCCTGATGGCGCAGTCCTTAATGCAATCTTCTTGTGTCTGCCACAGGGTTGGGAAATTCTGACGATAGGAAGAGAAAGATATGCTCACCTTTCTCAGCTGTTCAAATGTGAATTTGGCTGTCTAAAATTTTTTCAAAGTCATAGTGAAGCAATCCGAACGTGAAAGAGGGAATTCAAGCATTAAATGTGTGATGAAACTTGCAGTAGGATTGGAATGTACTTATAAGAGTTTCATCTAAAGTGAACAAGAATTGATCAATGCAGTCGTTGTCTCAAATTGTTCTTCACTCATCTAAATATTACCGATAAAAGTTCAACTGATTTTTTATTACAAATTCCCAAATCATTTCATTTTGTTCGACATTTGACAGCCTTTTTTTTCATTTTTGGCTCAAATTGTAAACAATTACAATATTTGGCCTTTTCCAGCATTTTAATTTGAAAGCAAAGTCGCTGCATCAAAGTGATTTTAATGAATTAGAAAACTTTTTGGCAGAAATTCAGGCAAACGCCTCCCAAAGGCATAATTATTTTACAAGCGCTGAAAAGCCCTTTTGTTTATTTTAGCGGGATTTACCGAATCTAGCGCCCGAAATCCTTTTTTGTATTTGATCGAGACCTAAATGCATTTTTATAAGCACATAATACAATTCTGGTTAGGGTTGTATAGTTTATATTGTTGCAACAATCTCACCTTATTCAGTTACATGTTTTACAACCCTAAGTCATTATTCCGACTTTGTTCTATTGTGCATTTGGAGAGTTTGTATAACTTCAATACGTTACTTGGTGAAGGTATTATGGAGATATTTTTAGGTCACCTGTTCCCTGAATGTACTCTATGCAAAGTTCTGAACTTCATCATCCACAGACGTAGCCTTTTTAATATCACTACAACTGACTAAAGTACATATCGACATGCACAAATTTGATGCAATCTTTCAATCTACTTATTAGTGATTTTTTGCTCAAGTCAAAACTAGTCATAATGTTCAGCCTCGAATTGTGTTTGTGTTAACTTGTGTTATCGGTCCAAGGCTTAAGAGTCCTCTTCGACGTCATAAACTTCTCGATTAATAAGTGGCTTTCACTTACCAAAAATAACCACCACTAAAGTTTGTCCCACTTGGAGTTGAGCTTACTCAATCCTTTACTCCATCCCCTTAAACATGCAAAGCTAGATCTCATTGATTCTCTTTCGTTCTCACCGGGAGGGGGTAATACTTTCGTGACTATTAACGCCCATGTCGTTTGGCGGCACATTTGCCATAAAGGTGAAAAGAAGTTTTATAAAACTCCGCCTAATGTATGCGTATGAATGTGAAAAGGGTTTAAGACTTGTCATTTTATTGACGCCTGTATTTAGAAAATGGGCAAAATTATTCCTTTATTTGATGCTCACTTTTTAGTGTTCACGGTATCCACTCAATCGCATCTAATGCTCACTTGATCATACTCCTTCGTAAGTGCTTTAAATTACCCTTTTTGTGAAAAAGCACGAAATGCATTTCGTTTCCAATTGTTTACTAGTTGGTCGATTTGGTGGAGATATCTTCTGACAAATTTTGGACTTCTAACTGGCTTGCTTTTGTAAGAAATCAGACGATGCAATTTAAAAGTATTGGCTTAGCTAAAATTAGCGAAAGAAATTAGATCTCATGCGTAAAATCCTATGAAGGCTTATGAGGGTGATTAATCACCCACTGTTTTCACCCTGGAATCGCATGAATCTACGGTACCTGAAAATAGGATCTAAATGGTTCTGCGGTAATTAATCATTAGTGACACGAATCGCAGAATTTCACCTTGAAGGAATAACGAAGGGCTTTTTAAATATAACATGCGCAATTTCTTTAAGTTGCTTTCAATTTTGTTTCAAGATATACGAAGTTAGGATGCAAATAAGTTTATCCAGCCTGTTGACCTCAAATGTAATATCGAATCTCGTTTATTAAAAAGGGGATTCCGGAGCTTTTTATTGCAAGAACATTTTTATGCATTCCCCAGATTAAATTATCGTTTGGATCAGTGGTCTTTAAAAATGTCATTTTAAGCGGCCGAAGTGGTTGGCGTGGGAAGGTGTTAATCACTCGTGTCAAAGTTAAGGGGTGCATGTACGATTTCATATGAGGTGAAAAAAAAGTAAAAGCTATCAGTTACCTTTGCTTGCAACCAAAGCATTTCAGTGGTCTTTACAACTCGGGCCCTTCACTTTATTCTCGTTTAATGCATGCTGTCAATTCCATTTAGTAAATAGCCTAGCAGTCTTTGACGGTTTCCCTTTCTCCCCCCTTTCTCCCCTTATTTTCACAAAAGCGGCCATTTTTACTTGATTTGTTGGTGCGTCTTTAAGGACTTACCAAAATGCAAACATTAAGGATGAATTATTATACTCATTAGCAATGTTCTCCTCCGAAGGTACTTCTAAGCCCTTACCAATTTTTAAAAAGATCAAAGCCGAATGAATATAATTATTCTGAGTGGTGACTTCACTTGTCTGTGACATTAATTTTAATGCTGTGACTATTTAGTTAACTCTCAAGTTTAATGATGAGGTGTCTAGGGAGTCTGCCATTGCATCCCTTGTGATTGGCCTGAGCTTTGGACTGAGTCAGTGGTCTCTAAGCCTTTATATCTGTCAAATACATGAAAGCCGTCCGAGTATTTTATCTTCTTTCAACATCAGAGAATCGTCGAGCAATGCATAAGAATCTCTTAATTTTCTTATTCTGAATGGGGTAGTCATTGCATGATGAGTGCAAACATCAGCTCCTTTAACTTTTTCTTGCTAGAGATTTGTTGAAACCGACTTCATTAAATCTAAAAATTACCGCCGAACGGGTGTAGTGAGTGCACAAAACCAATCAACAGTGGTCAGAATTTTAATTCAAACCATTTTATTTATCAGGGATTTTCATGCTCCGCCCATTCTCACGTCTGCCATGTTGCTTATTACTGATTTGGTCGTCATTTTTAAAGCACAATTGGCATGGCACCTACTTTTAGTGGTCTTTGTAGCAATGCTGAAAAGGGTTCCCAGTAAATATTCCTATCTCTGATAGTCTTGTTTTTTATATTCCCATATAAAGTTGCTGTGATTAATGGTTGAATTTGCGATTGCTGGGTCATGTAAACATATTTTTTTTCGCTAGCACTTTTAAATTCGTCTTGCTAAACGCTGAGCGACACTCCAAATGTGGTTTATCCTTTAAATACATTCCTCCGGCAATTTATAAGAGTTGCTTTAAAAATACATTCAGCGCGATCGTAGTCATTAAACAGCATATCTCTTAAATCATGTGAGTGGCATGGAAATTTGATGGTGGCAAAGGGATTTTGCTTCGGCAGTCGAAGAAATAAATTTTATCTTTGGAAAATCGGGTTTTTATTGCAATACCTAGTATCTGTAGTTGGTATAGGTGACTAAAATAAAATCTAACGACCAGTAATTTATAATTAATTGGCATTGATATTGTATGCACACCTTTTGATGGGTCTCCCTCTCAAATGCTTAATTAGGCCTGGGTCACTAAATTCTTTAATAGCCGCTCTACTTTGATAAAGGCGTTGCCTCAACCTGCTAAGAGACATTATGGGGGCCTAAATTATCTTCTTTTATTTATTTTCTTTGGTAGAGATTGCAGTTCTCACCAACATCCGTCGCACTGCAACGATTCAAGCGAGGACCTACTGTAACCTCTATTCGCTGGAACAGAAGGACCTCTTTGAGGTGCTCAGAAACTATCCCGCAATAAAATCAAAGCTAATGTTCGTGGCTGGTGAGAGATTGCAAGCCCTCTCAAAGAAGCGCGTCATCGAGAATTGTGCCCATCTCTTCAACAACGAGACACAGTAGGTTTGATTTGGAATGTAGTAGGATGCAACAAATCAGGCAAGCAATCTTCCCTGGCCTCCTAATATAGCATTCCTCTAGGAGAAATTGTTCGCTAAATGTTGAGAATATTTTGATAAATGAACGAATCCTTTTAGTTAATTTATGATTTTATTCTATGACAATGAAAAATAGTAATTGTCTAGACAGTGAGTCGCTTCCAGTTATTTTAATCTACCCATCGTTGAGTCGACAATTGTGGAACACGGTAAAAATGTTAGTATTTGAATGTGTTTTCTTTTTTGCAAATTTTAGGAGTACAGCACGGTCGCATACGCCACCCCAATTAATAAGAGTAGAGGCGGAAATTTTTACAGAGAAAAATTAAATAAAATGGGTTAGACGACGCAAATGGACAAGCGCAGTTCTACTTTGTCTACCATCTCCTGTATCTCTGTCCTTCTTCACCCTAATTCAGTCCAATTTTAGCCATTAAGCCTGATTCCTCCTTTTGACATTTTGTAGTTAACTAGGAAACTCACGTTCTGTACATGTTAACCTATTTTGTAAACATGAGAGTACGTGTACATGCATTTATATTTGTAAAATATAGAATGTCATTGGTTTATTACCTCCATTTCAGTTTGTGTGTGCGTAACATTTCTACTCCAACGATACCATAGTGCGCCTCACTGCCATTGATCCACTTGAATGGTGCGGATCTGTCGCATTGCAACCTTGAGGGTGGGATGAGCATAACAAAGTGGCAACAAACTCTGCTTTTACAGCTTTAACTGTATTAATTGTGTGACTTGACTGTTTGCATTAAATAACAATGTGCTAGAAATGGATGGAAGTGCTTTAGAGCGAAGCGTAACTACCGTTAAGCTCCCAAACCTGTTAAACGACTGTTGTCTTCTAACTGTGACTCACACCTAAATGCTAAATGCAGGTGAATGTCAGAAAGAATCTATCGCAGTTTTTTATACATAGGGATGCAAAGAGCTACGCACACACCTTGGCCTCTTTGGCTGGTGATTTTAAACAGTTATACCTTGTTAGTGGAGTGACTTCATCGAACCTTCCCATCATCTTAGACCCAGACTACACCTGCTTTCAATTTATAGGCACTTAACATCACTCTGCCAGATCTGGTTCTCCGTTTATTTGTCTCTTCTTGACTAAATCGTAACGTTACCAGTGGCTTCGATCTCCTGGACCGCTGTGCCTTTTTTGGGGAAATAACAATGCTAAGCCAAAAAACTATCTTATTTCAAAAGTGGCTTTGAATTGGAGGTGGCACACCAACACGAAATGAAAGAGGCAGTGTATAATAGAACCCAATTCATTAAGAATTAAAGTGTTTCATTTTTATTTACATAAGTGAATAATTTACTTACTCAATCTTAGGGATTAATATCACAAGGGACTTAAAGCCCAGTATTAGTGTGATAGTGAATTCCGAAACAATATATCATGCTTCCTCCAAGGGAACCTTCCAATTTCAGCATTAATGTGGAAGATTATGTGGTTTGCTCTACCAACCCCTGTACCGCTCATGCCATAATAAAGTTATTTATGGGTCTATCAATTCTATAATTGTCTCCAGGGTTGACTCCGTTGCTCATTTGCATCGTGCAGCTCCCAATCATTCTCAAGCGCAGAGCAATCCGGTCGAATGAGTAGCTCGTAGAAAATATTCACATAACGCCATAAATACATCCCTAGACATAAAATTCGAGTTGAGGATATACTTCAGGCTTATTTGCATCGTTGATTAGTAAAAGGGAATGCAGAAAGTGCCTTCGCGAGACAGCGTGCAATATTATCTGGTCTCATCTTAAAAAAGGTGAAATCATGCTCATCTATGGTTCTACACATTGAATTTTGGATTCATAAAGTACTAAATTCATGTCTAAGCAGGAGTCAGGGACTTTTTCAAGGCAAAACCTAGATAAGAAAATTCGGTATCATGGTAATGCGGGCGACTACTACCCAAAGCTTACGTCCTCCAAGGGATTCACCTAATCGACAATGCAACCTCCTCCCCGTGATCCCTGCATTTGCCAGTCGAATGCTACCACCTAGTAGCAACTCAAGCGAAAATGTCTAAAGTAGCTACTAGGTGAAATGATATGCACCTCGCCTGTGACAGCAATGATCCTCCACGAAAAATTATGACATCATCCATACTACAATCTACCAGGTGCTTGCACCCACCCTGTAAGGTTGGAGATCAGACAAAGACCCACGTCATCGCCGGTGGTGGAATTTGGAGCCCTCGTTAATGACACACTGTCCCGACCCCTAAAACGCTACGGAACTCAACAAAAAGATTAGAACCATCTCAATGCGCAGGGCCCCCACCCCCTCAGACACCACTAAAAAACTGCACCCACTACTTTTATTGACTTTCATCGATAAAAAACAACCAGAAGCTGCCTCCGCACCCCTTGCATTGGAGATCCAGGGGGGGTGAAGCATTTGTCGGTTACAAGCGGTTCCTTACCTTCAACAACGATCTAGAAACAAAAGCCGCAACGGGCAGAGTCCCTCCTTCGTAAATGCAAAAGGAATAAACAGGGACGAATGGTGGTTCATATGCTCACAAATGGAACCGTAGAAAAGGATGATAATGACAGGAAGATGAAATTGAGGGACAAGGAGACGAGAGACAAAGCGAGAGTATGAATCCCAAGTAAACTAAGCGTGCTCAAACACTTCAATTAGCGCCTTTGAGCTGGGTTGCCCGCACCGCGATTCCCACCGCCGCCACCACGAGCGGACCCGGTCCCGCGATTTCCGCGACCCGCACCGCCTCCATTGTTCCTCATGCTTTCACGCGCACCTCCTGACTGAGCAAATCCTCCTCGCGGCTGTTGTTGGTGTTGAAACTGCTGTTGTTGGGATGGTTGAGTCTGTGAGTACTGGAAGAGAAAGAACCATCGACAGAATTGCTCAATGTAGGCGCCAGCCTGGGAACCGCCAATCTGATAGACACAAGAATCTGTTGTAATTTGTAAATTCACCAAAGTGGAAACAAACACTAGTTGAGAAAGCTGAACTTGAGGCCATAGCAGGGATAGTGATTTATAAAGAACAGCATGCAAAAAAAGCCCACTTGTACCAAAAAGACCTTTGTTAGATTGCGCAAAATCACCTTGTGAAATTACGTGCAGTAACCAGTTCAAGAAACAAATCGGGTGAAAAATATATTATTTCAACAATGAATTCGCTACAACCTACATCATCGCGATCGCTATTTGAGTCCCTGCGAATGTCTGTTTGGTGTGAACGGCCCCCACTACGCGTCCTGTAACAGATAAGGTCAATAGTTAGAGGAGAGGATTTCGATTAAGCTTACTGCTTGGGTAGCCCAACTTTCTGCGCACTGCCAGTCGGAGTGTTGACCATTATATGTTCCGCTGGTGTCGGCTTCGCAGGTTGAGGTTGAGCCCGGTGAGCGACCACAGAAGAAGTTGGAGTGGAACCTATGTTTCCAGAAGCTCTCTGTGCCCAGCTCATCGGTGCAGTCGAAATTGGCCGTTGTGCGACAGGCTGTTGATGTTGTGGCTCCGCTACCGGCAACGACTGTCGTGGTGGTGGTGGTGGCGGTACCGGCTGGGACTGTACCACCGGTGCTGCGCTCTGTTTCTCAACTACTTTTTGAGTGGGGGCCTCAGCCGGAGGTTTGGGAGTTGGAGTACGAGGAGCGACCGGTGTCTCTATTCCCCTTGGCTCCGATTCTTGGTCCACCACCTGAGGCGCTTCAGGTCGCTTCTCATGGACTTGACACTTCCGTTCTTGAGCTACACCATTTGAAGGAACTTTCGCGACATTCTTCTCCGAAGCAGGTTTTGTGCGTTCTTTCGTCTCCGCAGCTACGGTGTCTAAGAGTGAAAATGTGAAAACACACCCTACCTGATGCTACATCGGACTCCTCAGCTGGAGGAAGGAAGACCCGATCCTGATAGCGCAATATGTCACTTAAGACATAAAAGTCCGCAGGACTTTTCTCAAATAATGTAAAGCTACGCATGAAACGACGGAATGGCTCATTCGAAACACTCATTTCACCAGATATCTAGATGGAAATTTAGACAATAGGCGCAATTAAAACCTGGACGAGAGCCGAGTTATTACAGGCCTTCAATGCATCTACTTTCAAGATTATGACACGCGTATCTCGCAACTTTAGCTTTGAGAAGACATTGTGGATTTCTGTTTGCCCATATATAGGTTGACTCTCATAGATTAAAGTAGAGTCCTCACCGTAAAATCGATGCAAGAGTTCTGGACACTTGTTCATAACAGTATAATACTGTAAAACGAATTGCTCAGCAAGACTAGATACGGCCGTAAAGTCCATTTTCGGTAGCGAGGGGCCTTCGGCACAAACATCGCCGTTAGAAACCATCACGCGCGTACAGAACACCAACAGGGTGACAAGTGACCGAAGAGGCTTAGATATATGCACGACGTGAAAGTAAAGAGATGATTGGCTCTTTTAGGCGTGCAAGCTGACAAAACAATGGCAAAGAATTCATGACGATAATCTCTTATGCTACAAGTCCAATAAAGAAAAGAGTACTTTTATTTTTGTGAAATACAAGTGCCTCCGCCTCTGAAGACAATATTTAGTTTACCACGAAGTGTTCTCTGTATGTGCATGATGTTGACTTCGATTTTATGCTACATTACCATCCGATTTACTTAACACAAAGTTTTGGTCATGTGTGTTTATTTGAATTTCAGAATCGTTTTTGAAAAGCTGTACTTTGATTAATTTCTTCCAGCGAATGACTTAGGTCAAAGTTTATTGAGAAAACGTGGTTGTATTCATAGATATGCCACAAACAAATTTTGCCGCTAGTTGGTGCTTCACACGTGCATAACAAGCGGTTAAGTTTTTTACGCTTCGCAACCACTAATCCAACAATTCTACTATAACTGTTGAGCAATCCTTCCGAGAGGAACTGTCATTAGAAAAGGACGCGTATTTTGTTCCAGTTTAAGGTTTTGAATCTATCTCTTTTACACAAATTTCCCTCTCTTGATGCCCCATATATTAATTAATCCTGGCAGTCGCTCCCTTACCATCATCCTCTGCCAATTAATGAATTATTACCTAAATAGCATCACACTAGCTCCAGATTTGTGATGAGGGAAAGCAGCAAGATGGAATGTTTGTTAATAAAGTATAAGGGAGTTGGAAAATCATTAGTTGGGCCAATATTTGCCTCAGAGCAGGTTGAAAACTTTTGTGAACAAAACAAACTCACTACGTAATGGCCATTACTAGCTTCTAATATTGCAGTTTTAATTCGAAATATTTCTGATCTATCAGAAACTATGTTTATTCGCTAAGAATCATTGCAGTGTATTCTTGGTGAGGAAGGTTAACTATCAGTGTTTATTACTGCAAATCAGCTTCAATGTCTGTGGTACTTGTAGTACTTTGTTTGTTGGAACTATCTGTATCGGCCAAGGTCACAGAGGTGGCTATATTGTCCTAGCTGCATGGGCTGGCCTCCGGGTCATGCCAGCAGCCTATTTCCCTCTGTCTGTTGAGTATATATATTCCACTCCGGCACTCCGCCTTCTTTTGCCTTCGAGGGAGCCTCGGGACGCCACAGTACTTGTCCTCTTCTTAACGATTAACATTTTTGATTACGTACTTTGATGCAAATAATGATGCCGATAGAAATCGTCCCCCACTCAACAGCTGCTCTCTTTTAAAATTGACTTTTGCATTCTCCATTTGGTAAAAAGCGAGCAATAGCAAGAAGCTTGTTTATTGCGCCACAAATTTGAAAATGAATAAATTGATTTGATTTTTGCCAACATTATATCTTGTCTTCGCGCAATTCTACGTGCTGTTCAATGCCATAGCTGCAATTGCAAATGCCCTCATTCGTGAACACTACCGTTCCTGGCTTCCCATCTGGCAAAGGTTTAAATCCCTGCTCCGGCTTTAGGAAGACTCGTAGATCGTCAATATTGAGCATTGTGACAGGTTGTTTGCGTTTGTTACGGAGGATTACAGAGATCTTGCCCTCGAACACTGTGTCGATCTTGAATGTGCCGGTGTAATTTCCCTCAGTAATAACGAAATCAGCCTTTGTTCTGTGACCAGGTTTAATAACAACCTTTAAACATGATTAAAAACATGCTATTGAAAAGTATAACAGTAGGAACTATTTCATTGCGTATACAAAATCGCTCTATTGAGATTTTTATGACTCCAGTCCATTTTTAAGGCAGATTGATTTTAAACTGAAATATTCCAAGAAGATGCAAAATTTGAATTCTGTGCGAGTTTGTTTAGAAAGATAATTAAAAAGCATATGCTGTAATACCGGTCTGGCCAAATATCTGGGTGGGCATTTAGGCAATGAGGGTAAGTTCTTTCAGGCCGCCAAAACAAGTTTTTATGATAGCAACGCACGTTAACTGCTAGCAAAGCATGTAGAAAACATCACGCATGTCACTTTGACCAAAAACATGAATTCTCATAAAAAGAGAGCATGAGCAAAAATCACCTGAAGCTGAATAAGCTGGAACTATAAAGCAAAACCAGTTGTAGCATCTTTGTGTTGAGTTGGGAATTTTTAAGGATCACTGCACCCAAAGCAGATTAAGATGTATAACTTGGAGCTATGGAGTTTCATCTGCTGTTTGATATAGCTCACAGATTGCAGGGAAATGTGATTCAATGAAAACGTTTAAGGCTTATTTTTCAAAGCTGTATATCAAAAGATAACCACTTTATAAAGCGTCCGGCTTGACTTGATACAACATAACGCAATCACCACGATTCGGACTTTGGTCATGCAGTCGGTGCAAAATGACCCGAAGCCGAGACAACCAAATTCTCTACTACTAGAATCCGACATCCGTCAGTAAAGCTAGTTTAGCCGTAACCGTGGCCTCAGAGAAGTTTTTACCACTACCGTACAAAGTCTTTCCGCATTGATTGCAGTCGTATGCAAAATTTTGTAGATAGCAGTAACTCATCCTGAAAAAGAGATTGTATCTACATCCTATGAGACTACGTACCTGCAGTGAATGTACTGTTGAGTCCATTAAACTTTCATTTTGCGAATAGATGACATTTGAGATAACTGCTACAGTGTAGTCATCACCAAAATAGAATCCGTTCCATTAAAAACTGGTAGAATAACATGTGCTTTGCTTTTTTAGAGTTCTAGCTTATTGCAGCTAGGAATGCAAATGTCAAAAGCATCACAAATTGATTATTTGCAAATGAATTATCTGACCAGCTACGTAGTCTGCATCACGGGTTCATACATTTTAAAACGAACAAACAATCAAGCCATTGTACTTGAATCCATATCTAGGATATTTTGCTTTTTTAGGTCCTGTATCTAGGATATCTTCTCGACAAAGGCAAAAAATAAGAAAGCTATCATCGTTTCATTCGTGTTTAATGTGGGCGACACATGAGTATATGCTGATTGGAAGTTCTGTTTGTAAACTCTTACCCTGATATCAAACATGACATTTTCGTGGATCCAGTGCATGCCACGGAGCCTATCCTCAACAATACCTCTGCAATTTCATCAGATCTTGTTGATAAAACCATGCCTGATGCAGGTCCATGGCACAGCGTTAAAACGGATCGTTCTGACCAGGAGCCAATGAAATTGGCGACTCGATTAGTAAACGCACCAATCACGTAAACGAGCGGAGCTGATTGCCCTTAAATCCACGTTGCCATGACAGGGATCTGCCTATCTAGCGCGCATTGTTATTTTGGCCAATCCTTTCCAAATGTAGTTCTCTGCCACGCATTGTGGTGTGCATGCGATGGGTGACGAATAACTATGCACCACTTGGATGGTACCAGTATTTGATTCTACTCTTACCATTTCTAAATCGTGGATTTTAAAGAGTCAAAACTTAGAGTTGGGAAAGGGAGTAAATTTATTTGTCACTGGTACCTAATTCAAACTATCGAGCCGTTAGTGACGCATTTAGTTTTACCAATGGAAATGCTGTAGGGATCATTACCACGTCGAACCTATCCGCAGTAATGTTTTGGACATAAAATACATCAAATGTATTTAAAACAAAATTATTGTTATAATTACCCAGTTGGCGTGTGACACCCACATTCAAATATATGTGATGCCAGATGTTACCGTCTGCCATATGCCACGAAAATGTTCGTATTTATTTAATGTAAGGCAAATATATAAGTACTTTGCTCCCACAAATATGATCTGACAAATAGTAAATCTTATTCACATAAAAACAAATAAAATCCTTCAGATTATGGTCGATTCTTAATAGAATGAAAGCAATAAAACTCAAAAACAGACAGAAATGCGGTAGTCGGTTGGGTCACGAAAAATATTTTGTCATCTCTACACGTCCTCGTTTGAAGTTGTTGTAGCTTCCCACATCACAGTGATCGGGTCAGCTGACAGAATTCAGGTCCCTCCACCACTGTTTATACCAGAATAATCATGTCTCGTATATTACATCATAGTCCAGTCTCGTTGGTCCAAAATTCAACGTTCTGAACACTAATTCAGATGTACTGTGCCATGTGCTAGCAAATTACTTTAAACGAAATGCCTGCCTTCTGAGACCTTTGAGCGCTAGAGGGCATGGAAACAAATCATTGGTCAAATTAATGGGTAAGAATTGGGATAATTAAACGTGTACGTGGCAAGAACCATAATTATCGGAGTAAGTTAAATGGATGGCTTGGAACTTTGTAGATTGGCACCCTTCTAATCAAACACTTCGTATAAAAGGACTTGTTTTCTGCATTTTCCGATGTCTCTATTTTGTGCAAAAGAAAAATGCACTATAACCTTATCCGAAGTAGTTTTTTTGCTCAACTCGTCCCTGCTTTGCTTCCAAAAAAGAAGCAAGATGGCCTTAAGCTAGTGTTGAGCCCCCACAATAATAGATTATGCATTGGTAGTGTGACTCTTGAAAACATAAACACGGTGTCTAGGCTCCATTCACGATGTTACTAATCCTTTGATTAAGGCCTGGCTTAAGGGGTTTCCGTGATGCGCTTGCTTCATTGTGTGAATTCTTAATGAGGGAGCCTCTTAGTGCAACACGGCACGAAAATGCAAATTGGTCTTGGCACAAGATTACCTCAGTAGCTTTGGTCGCAGAAGCAGGTCACATCACTTGCTATAAGATAGATGGGTAGATAGAAATATAGACAAATAACCAGAATACACCCACAACATCTCATTTTAAGGTAAAAGAATAGCATTCTAAACACTTATTCCGAAGATACAGAAATTAAAAGCTGTGAATACCGTAGTCGTAGCTTATAAAAATCTCGGGACAGCAAATATTCCACTTAATGTTTCCAAAATCCACCTCATCTTCTCTGGACTACAAAAGCGGAGAACGATAGCATTATTAAATGAAAGTGGCCAATTTAGAATGATACAGAATGCCCACCTATGTCTCGGTAGAGGAGTGAATTAATAACTCATCAACCAAATGCTCACTTCCACCTTAAAACTTGCTTGAAAAAGACATAGGATGTTTTAGTTATGGTAAAATGGAATGAAGCTAAAGTTACCTGCAAGTACTAAGTTTAGAAAAGAATAGAAAAATTTTTGCAAAAATGACAACGCAAAAAACTTGATAGGGAAATTTTCGCCTCCTTTTGTCCTTCACAAGGGAAGCAGCAAGTGGAACATCCGCTAACGATATGGCAGATTCTTGTATTAATCACATCACCCTGGATTTAAAAAAAGAGGCCTAAATGTTTCGTCTGTTCGTAATTCGCACTTAATATTGTTAACGATCCAAAATGACCAATTGTCACGCAAAGGTATCTGTTAGGAGTTGAGTCGAAGGCAGCATAAACAATTTATGACCCGCCAAACTGGTCCAATGAGAACCAGCCAAGAAGTTGAAGCACTTGTAATGCACGATTTTAGAAGGTCGCCTTTAATTTACTATAGTATGCTTTTCCTATCCGTCAACGACAACGTGAAGCTTCCATCAAACATGGAACATGCAGATGTGAGACACAACGGGTGAATTTGTAAATAAGTTCACTTTGATGGGCTAGGAACTCTCAGCAGTGATTTGAAACCAGGTATATGCATGATTACCCAATTTCAACGCTAATGCTTAAACAATGCGACGATGTGTTGGAAACCGGGTTCTTCGAATGCTCAATCTAATTGCGATCAAGATATATGCGCAATTAACCTGAGTCCGAAAAGGTCTTTCTGCAAGTAAAATTAGGAATGCAAGAGGTAGATTTTTTTCATGTTCTAACTAGCAACAGCCTTGAGTTCGAAAAAATGGGTGTTAAGAGGGTGTTTGGCCATTAAACAGGGGAGCATGAGAGTAAGCGCCTGGTGCGTCGCCTCTGCCAACAGTTCGATTTCATGCTCGTCAGGGAAGCAAGAATTTGCTAAAGGTTCAACTTCAGCAATGGAATTCGTCTCTTCGACCTGCACTTGCCCTACCAATCTTATCAACTAAGATGATAAGATTTTGAGACACACCTTCAATGTTGCCTCATAGTCATCTTTCTAACCACTAAACACTGAGTATAAAATTTTAGCATCGAGTTGAATTCAAGGCATGTTTTCTGAATGCAATAAGGCAATTGATGAGGAAAGTTTCCTACCTCTAAGAGCAACATAATCCATAAATTAAATTTAATTAATTTATGAATTAAATTTGCTTGTCAAAGGCCTTTAAATGTCCTTTACACTGGCTAACTCAATTGGGCCCCGGCACAGCTTAGGCATTTGTTTCTGGGAGCCTCCATAAAGAGTAAGATGTCAAATTAAAATCTAAAGGGCAGTATTCACAGACAAGTACATTATCTCATGGTGATTGTTACAGCACATTGTGTGGAAAATTAAAAAACATCCAGTTTAGGAAGCAAGCTCTTTGAAAAAAGAGGAGTAAGTATTCATAAAACGAAAGCAATGGCTTGCAGTGCTAATACATGGAAACGAATACATCTCTTACTAAAAGTACTAAAAATATGATACAAAGATGGTGATAGAGCATCAAAAATGGGTACAGTTATCTTAAACTGTCACCATCAGGCGAATCAATCAAAACACAAAGGAGGGCCTGACCCACCTGGGTGTCAAGAGACCAGCAGAGTTCCTCCTCCATCACCTCCTCCTTCTCCGAAGTAATAGTCTTCTCCTTTGAAAAACCTCCATTGGCTTGGATCATGGTGTTGGGTGGAGAGATCTGCAGACTAACATTTCCATTACGCGTAACTGTTTTTGTGAGCTGCAGACGACATGTTGCAGTGGTACGCTTCTCTGCTCGCAGACTATGTGTCTGTTCGGATGAAGTAGAATTGTCAAAAGTGGATGAGAAGATAATACAGGTGCGAGGACGGCCAGTCACGCCGGTAGAAGGAGGACAGGTACTCTCCTCATGGCGCGAAGCGAGATTGCGAATTCGAAGCTTTGCTTCCACCACACAAGAGGCGTCCAGTTTATCAAAATCAATGCGCTTTTTCACATTTTCCTTGAAAGGAAACTTGCGGACGTAATCGAAGAGAAGGTCATAGATGTCCACTGTCTCTATTGACGGCATTTCGTCAGCTAAATGTATGAAGTGTTCGAAAAGAATGGAATCCTAGGTAAGCATGTCCAAAAGGCTTTGGGTGTAAAACTTGAGGTCTGCAGTAGTAGACTGAATCAAAATTACCTGTGGGGTGATAAATTTCCACCCATGGCTCAAGAACTTACACAAGACATGTTTAAAAAATGCGCACATGCTCCTCAGAGGTTTGGAGAGAAAATATAGCTATTCAAACCTAAGGCTCTATCAAGAATTACACCTGAACACAATGTTTCAATGGGATCATTTTTAAGATCACGCACTCTACTAATCTAGAATAGAAATGGAGCACAACTTGATTAGACTTTAATTCCATTGGAATTACTTAATCACGCATGCTACCATCGAGCAAGTTATTTGGTAGTTTGGACTTCTGTTATTTTGTCGAGATGTGGGTTGAACACCACGAGCACAGCATGCGGTCCTCCCAGTAGCTTTCCAATCCTTCTGCATGTTTGTTATACATGTGTTACTAGAGTAGCTTTGGCTTGCTGCGATGTTGGAGAAGACTCGAAAGCTGCGTTTCTCTAACTTAAGTCATGCTATCTACGAAACACACCAGTGTAAAATTCTTTCTCGAATTCACTTAATTATGATCGTTAGGTACATAATATTTCTGCGCCTGTAATTACAAAAAAGTTGGCAAAATGTAACAGGGAGTTATAGGTTATTAAAATAAGCTACAATTTAAATTTAAAGTAAAGTATTCAATAGTTGCTAATTAATTGCAACGGCTTAAAAGCATATTCTACCATTTTTTTTATTTATTTCATTCATTTATCTCGTTGCGTATTAAACTACAGATACTAACAAAAAACTCTAGATGACAAAGTTTATCTTTAGAGAAATTTTGAAATTATAAAATCAGCAATATGCAGGGATGCCATAAGGCCTTCTATGTAACCAGCAGTATCGACGGCCAAAAGGCAGTCAAGAAATTTAATATTCAATTAAAAAAGGGACCTCGATAAAATTATTCGTGGACAATTCCATCAAACTACCCTTTGTTTGGACCAAATCCTCTTACAGGGGTTGAGATATAACTTTTCTTCAACTTTTCTTGCCCTCTCTAAGTGTTTGCATTACGGTGACTCGGTGAGTCTTTTTCCATTTTTAATGGTAGTACGAGAGTGATTTGGGTGACGCTCTCATTAATCATTTCCTCAACAAAATCAAATTTGACGCTTGCAGATTCCTTACCTAGGTTCAGTTACCGAAGTGAATGACTTGTTTGCTAGTATTTGGAGCCACCTTTTATCAGTCGCGTTTCTACCATTTGAAAACGTTTTGTAAATATGTGAATAAGTTTACACAAAATGCTCTGCACTTTCTGCTCAATCCGTCACCAATCGCTAGCTTTGATAATGCTGCTCATAGAAAATAAGCTGTTTTCCATAAATTTGTTATTTTAAAGTAAAAAACCGAACAAAGCAGCCTTCCCCAATACAAAGTTTCGTAGACTTTGTAGACTGTAAATGTGAAATAAAAATATTTTTGTCTTTTAAATGATCTGTGGTGAATCGAGCTCTGACTGGGGCTTGCCAATATTAAAGGCCATATGGGTGCCATGAAAAGGCCTTGAATATAAATTATATTTAAGCACTCTATTCTGTTTCGCATCCGCCTTTTCGAGCATAAATTTCCTATTAACTAAAATGAAAGGAATTTGAAGTGTAAACTCGTGAAGAACATTAGAAGTGGTTTTTAAAATGCAAACGAAAGTAGGATTTAGCTTGTATCTGGCAGAGAGATCAGCGAGTCAAATAAAGTTCATACAAAAAATGCATTTTAAATGCGGTAGTATATGGGGAAGTGGAACAAAGGGGTAGACTGAAAATCTACTCCCATAGAAGTACACGAAAGAGCATCGCTTTAGGCATTAAATTGAAGCCCTAGTACATATTTTTCAAATAACCAATATTAACTCCACATATTCTGCCTAGTTCCTAATGCCGAACCCAAAATGAATCATTTTAACAAAGTCCTTCAAAACCGAAGACCTCAAAGGCTCAAAACATGCAGCAAGGGAAGCAACAACGACTCAAGGGTGCAAGAATCATTGAAGAAATGGAGAAAAAAGTAACCTGCACTGCACCGAGCACGATCCACGTGTATTTATGAAGTCAGACGAGACCCGGCCAACCCCATTGACCACATTTAGAGCCAATCAGTGGCTTTGGTTTGCGCGCAGAGGCGCACGCAACAGGTGCATCTGATTCGACCACACGCGTGCGCACAAGATGGCAGAGGTGGTGATGATGCTGGGAAGAGTGGAAGCAGCCTTGGGAAAGAAGGGAGCCTGTATTAATCATCGATTAGGCAGCATCGGCAGCATCTGAAATGGCATCATTGATGACGATGCGTGTGTAGGGTGTGGAGGTCAGTGGCTGTGCTGTGTGGTGCTACCCATGGAACACCTGTCGGTCAAACTACGGTCCACGTGAAACCACCAGATGGCAGGTGTGACTTTATTCTCTTTACTTTTTATTACATGATTTATAAAACTTTCAATTGCTACTTGTGTACTGGGTGTCCGATGAATAATAATTTAAAATCTTTGCATGCACATTGTGACTCTCTTAACCCTTGTTTTACTAATTGGTCTTGCGATCTTATTTTGCTTTTTCTTTAACTGAGGCAATCAGAAAATAGCGATAGCCCCAAAAGCGAGCCAACATTTTCTTTCAGTCAATCCAAAATCATGTTGATGAGCGTTTCGATTGAGGTTGCATTATTTGTTGGGGCAGAATTGTTTTTCTATCAACTTATTGCATCCAATCTACATACTTATGCTTAGATTTTTTAAGTTCTCAGCTTAAACCATTTAAATGAATCTGACTTACAATTGTAGGGACTAAATCTGTAATTAACAATAAGCACAGGACATCAAGGGTGTCAGGCAAAGCTACTTTTATTAATCTGCATCAAAATACGGTTAGAATGAATCTGTTTCATGAACTTTAGTTGATCGGTGAACGAGGTGTTGACGACATGGGATAAACGTCCACAAATAAGTAACTATTGTGAAATGTGAGAAAATTGGGTAAGACAGAATGTTATCTTTATTATTTGACTTACTAAATGTGTGAAATCAGCATGCATAAATAGGTACAATAAGATAGTGCAGCAAACCACTCTTGTTTCCTCAATACATTGCAATAAGCATTGTTGAGAGGATACTGCCTGAAATTTATTTATAAATTAAAGGCTTGGTTAACTCTAAAAGGTTGGATTCAAGCCTGGCCACATCTGCTTCCATAACAGCAAACGTCGAACCCGACCCGAAGGATGATCACTGAACCGAAACATTTTTGGACTGACCTTAAAATTGCACCTGATACCCTGAATAAATTTCTTTTTAGCTCGTTTATCAGACCAAGCCCAATGACAGATTTAACACTTATCGTTTACACATTTGCGTTTTATTCAAAATTATAATGAGGAGAAAAAGTCTATGCGTTTTGGTGCTTTTAAATCGAAATCTATCCCAAAGGCTTTCCCGCGCTGTGTAGGAATGCGCAAACTGGATTAATTTCCATTTACAATGTGAATTTTTGACCCAAAATTCTACCGCTTTAGTTTCATAATCAATTCCTAAGCAACTTATTTTAGTGAATAAATAAATAGCTTAATATTGCGGAGCCAACAGGTCAGGCTGCACCATTACAAGTGCTGCCCACGAGGCTTGTGCCCGGGCTTTTCCCAAGAGTGTCGCATAATGGGCGCGCATTCATCAACTTCAAATTATGGTTATTTGGATACAATTAAGTCCCAATTTCGGTGAGACAATGGATTTTCGTTACAATGCTTCGCTCAACCAAAACATGGCAAATTCCTTCAATGCACGAATGCAAAATATTCTCTTTTAATTTCATTAAACACGTGGAACATCCGCTTTTGAATAAAATTTTCGACCGTGAACTTTTTAACCCGCATTTTTTTCAAAAGCCTTCAGTAATTTATAATGTCTACTTTAAAGGTAACCGGTATCAGTAAGCCTTGCTTTAATCCCAACATGTGAATCATTATGATTATTAATATATCCCTCTTCTTCTCTTGTCTGACTTCAGGCATAAAAATGACGGGGCATAAATCATTAACTTCACGCCTTTTTGCCAATTATTACGCAAAAGTGAGCAGATGAAATATTCCATCACCTATCAAAATTGACAGGTCCCACCCACGTCTACGCAGGATTAAAACAAATAGCTTTTAGCTGGCTTTATTTTATTAGATGTATTCTTGTGTCTATTTTTACATTTAGCATGGCGCTCAAGGAGCAAGAACGCGGCTTACGTTTGTATCGCTAGGAGAGGCTTTTAAGATAAAGCTGTCATTTTTTATGTTTCGCAAAATGAGAGTTTAATTTATCGTAAGATATGACCTTAAATCCACTGATTAAACTCTTAAATCAAATTTACTAGTCAGCATTTGCATTAAGAGTGAAATGAATAGTCTTATTAAATTTATCTTTCTCATCCTAAAATGCAAACCGCAGAGTACGTGTCTCAAGTATTTTGAACAAGCAAAAAACCCGGTGCATTTGAGGCAAAAAAATCTGTTTTTGTCGCCTCAAGCTAAGCAAACGATGGGCTTAAGAAACAAATCCTATCAAAACTCTTAAAGCGACACTTTGGCTGTGTAAAACTGACAACTTTTGCGTTGAAGCAGCATCTACTAAGCATGAGAGGAAACACCAAGCCATTAGGGCGTTGGGGAAGATTCGTGCGCTAAATGGAGGATACTACTCCAATATGGAGTATTCACGAAGAATCTCTACACAAACACCCGGTGAAAATTAGCTTTTTTGCAAGTTGCCAAGTGACGTCTGAGGAGAGCATTTAATTTAATCGTGTATAAAGTAGATGAGCGACCACATTATTGTAGGTAATTTGCAAAAGGTTTAAATTTTTTGTTGTCAGTTATAGCTCTTGGGTGTGGGGTTTTCTTTGCTTGTCCTCGGTACTGAAGTATTTAAAAGGCGTAAAAAGAGCCCGCATGTTCCTTTCTGTCAGCACTCAATAAATGATAACCAGATTTGATTTTAAATAACAACTCATGTGACACAGCACTCGGTCTTTTAACGTACTTAAGGCAGCTCTAATGAGTTAGTCGCTCCTAATGTTATTTAGAGCCTTCGAGACTGTAAAATTTTTCTTTCGTATCCAATTGTAACTCCGTGAGAAGGAGACGAGAATTCTCACTTTCGACGCATCCTCCTAAAAAAATGCCACGCGAAATGTCAAGTTAGTCACTAAAATGGCAGCTTTTTACGGTTTGAAACTCCTCACATTTTATGTGATGCATAATGTCCTGCAAAAGAGGGTGAAGCTTTTTCCTGCAGCTGCTGCATTCGTTGAATTGGAGCAGTATTCTTTCCTTAATGAACCATCTCACGCAGTTTCGTAGGCTATTTAAACATTTTGCTGGAATCTTTTTGAAGTCCTTTGGTCTCAGCTTTCATACTCCTATGCCGATTAGCTGGTAGTTCTAGCTTTATTTCCATTTGTATACAGTCACAAATGTAACTGATTTGATGTTTTAGTCGTGATCAAAATTACAAAATTAGAAGTGATTAACTTTTTGATAAGCTTTACGCCTCAGGGAACGACTTGATTGAGAATACTGCATTCTTAGAGTGTACTCAGTTTGTGATAGTTGGATCCATTTATGCGAGCGTTTCATTACGTCGGATGCATTGAAATATCTTGACTGTTTCTGTATTCTATCCCCGATTTAAAACCTTTGGATTGAAAAGTCTAAAGCGAGGAAAACATCATATATTTGCGTAGCATGGTAGATGATACCAGATTATCAAAGCTAGTCGTAAATCAGGGCTCGTTTTCTCCTTGAGGCTCGATGACGTGTACTCAACTAGGAGGTTTGTTCAAAGTGACCGTCTATCACTAAAGTAGCACAATCAAACAAATAGGCATTGCAATATTCTTTGAAACTGATTCTAAGATTGAAATAATTTGGACAATAATGATTTGCGTGGTTAATGGGAAGTGGCGCATAACAATAAAAACATACAGGTAAAAGTATGACTTCGAGTATAGTTTGTGCACATTTTGCCTCTCTAAACTCTCTTAAATCTGTTTTAGGAATTTTGAACTAAAAGTTGGGATCGAATTTTATTTTATGCATTAGTCAGTGGAAAAAATTGTATCAAAAGTTGCCACTTACCCCTCCGACCTCAGTGCATTCGATTATGTATTCCAGTCTAATTGGATATTGCGCCTCTGTTGTAATTTTATTTTTGTTTTGGACGTATCAATTTGACACTCTTGATAAAACGTGTAATTTTTAAATGATGGACCCGGTGCAACCAGAAATGAAAAGCATTTGTACATTTGTCGCCCGACTTGTTTGAATGAAGAGAATTATAGTTGAGCAAAATATACATTTACTCAGCATACTGTTGAGCTTAAGATCATTGGCATGCTCTGAAGGCCACTGGACATTCAGTGCGGTTTGTTTGCCAAAATCTAGCTACAAACAGTCAGCCTATTGCATAATCCTTTTCCTCTTTCAAGTGTTATCCTCGGCGCTTCCCCTTCCCGGCCAACCTTCTGCATTAATCGTCGCAACAACCAAGAGCCAACCATGCCAGACGTCGATTCTCCCTACAACTGAAGAGATATTGGACTGCAACGTCATTGGTCTCTTGGATTCGGAGACCAGAGATTGCGTTAGCCATCATGTGTGATCATCGCTAGACGAAGGAACACTAACCAAATAGCCGAGTCATGCAGCAAAGGACGGGATTGAACGCCGGTTCATGGAGGTAGGGTCCTGAGTCTAAACCACCCTGCCATGTTGTTTTCATTCCAGATTTGTCCAGGCATATCTATCAGACCTCCATTCAGCTAACACAGAATTGAAAGAGATACTGCGTTTTTATATGTTTGACATTCTCATACAGTTAGTGTATGTTGAGCATTGACGAAGCTTTTCCAGATGACTTAATGCTGTCAGGGCTCGTTCCTGAGTCTTCTTTCATCCAGCTAGAAGTCATCACTAAGTGTTAGGAACTGGGATATACATCCCTCAAGATGGTTCTCCGAGACTTTCCTGAAGACAAATGGAGACCTAATACTAGGGAAGATTATACATTTTTGACGCACAGTAGGGTTGGGCCTACTGGTAGATTTAGAGGCCAGTCTACCAGCAGAGGTGCTATGGCAGTGATCCGTAGTGGAACCTTTATCTAAAACCGAAGGTGAAACATGCAACCATGATGGTACAGAGCATCAGTTACCCACATAGTTTTCATGACCACGAAAACGTGCATTAAATTGATCATCGTTCTTAATTTCCGTAAAAATTATATGATATCTCAGTACCCGGTATATCAAAACGTATATTTTTATAGGCTAAATATTGACAAAAGAATCCTTCTTTTCAGCGTACGACATTCACTTTGTCTCAAGAACAATCGCTTGCCTAACCTTGGAATAAAAAACAAATAAGTCACATTTGTTTATTGATTAGTCACATGCGATTCCACTACCTCTTGAGCAGCTTTAAACCAATGGAAGGAAAGTCCTTTCGAGAGTGTGCAGAAAGATCCTTTAATTGAAGGTAGGAAAGATGTGAATTGAGGGAAGAAAAAACTGTGGATCAGACCGGGGGTAGAGGATGGTACTCGAGACGGGTAGATGATAGAGTCACGTTAAGTTGTTTTCCCTTCTTCCATTGGACAGAATGACAGCGATTTAAGTTTAGCGACCACTTATATTTTTGCCAGTAAGACTTAGGGTTGTGAAATGAAGTTAGGAGTCCTAATGAGGAAATTTTCTTTTCCATTCTAAGGTAAACCATAATACCGGTCCAAACTTACTTTTACTCTGAACAAAATACTAATAAAAGTCCGCCAAAATCTTGAACTATTAAGATAATTTCAAAAAATTAGTGTAGTTCGTATTCAGCAAAATATTAACAAAATTTTTTTTAGAAATCTATTTGCAGAAAATGCAACCCCGAAGTGGGATTTCTTGTGACAGACTTTTCATGCTGGGGCAAATGAACTGAGACATGCAACTTCTAGCATGAATCACTTACAATCTATGTGCACGCAACACTCTCAGCTAACTGGGTGAGACAACTGTAAAATAGCAGTGCTGACACTCTTTGTGCCACTTCCTCCAAAAATATTGCTCGACTTTAGTTAGTTTAGCTGTATGAAACATTCAACTCAGACTATTTGCTGTTCGCCATTAAATAAATTATATCAAGTCGATTTAGAGGGAATGTCAAATATTCAATTATTTCCCACGAATTTGCTAGATTTTATAGAGATAGGACCATTGAAGACTGATAAAATATTTACACTGTTACAATGCATCGGGACTTTAGCTCCCTGAGCTTGGCATGAAGACATGATGCTCCGGTCTTTGGGCCATGCCAACGGCTCCTCAATCCCTACTGGCCTAATATTTTATCTTCTTTCGTCTTTGGAGAAGTATCGGAGCGCTACAGTGGTAGCAGCGGAAAGCTAACCCTGATTTTAACGGCTGGATGCCAGACCTTATCGAGGAGGAAGAAGTGATACGCTACGGACGGATGAATTGGTAACGGACCGTAACGGAAGGGCTAAAATTGACATCTACTTCAGCAACTATGGAAATGTATGACGATGTCAATTATGCGATAACGCTATACTTCCTCCACTTCTTTATTTGATGGATTTAGTTGAGCAGCTAGGAAGTAAAAATAACGTAACGAAAAATGATACGATACGAAGTCCTACTCCCCAATGAGTTATATTCGATCCCGTTCTTTGCTACACGACTCTACTTTTGAGACAGCGTTCCTACATTTTGTACATTTTTTGCTTTGGAATCCATTCTACACCCAGGACAATGCCCTTAATTTAGTGGATTCGTGACGTTGCGGTCAAGTATCTTCGCGATTGAGTGGGAATTTAATGATTGACGCGGTTAGTTCGTGAGTGTTTTCCTACAGCACCGATTGCTCTATGATGACTGCCGTGGCAGGTCGACAAAGGGGAGTTTCGGGATAACAGTCAAAAGAAGGAAGGACCTGTGCAATAAGTTGTTTGGTTGTTTAATTCTCGGTTCTGGTAAAGGAGCCACTTAGGGGCTCCGTCATTGTACTTCTACTAAGCCTATTGGCCTCCGAGGAATGCATATTCCACCCTAGTATCATGGCTTTCTTCGTCCTTAGTGAAGTCATGGAGAGCTGCGCCGCTAACTCGTTTTTTATAATAAAGGGTTGCTCTGTTGGAGTCTAGGAGTGTTCTTACTTGCAATAGTACACTTCTTTCGCATATAATAAACTGGATTCGAGTAGTTCTTAAACGTGTACATTAATCTGCTTAGTTCGTTCTAACGACTTCAGCATGCCTATACAATGATGAAACATGAAAATGATTGTTGGTTTACAAGTACAAATGAAACGTGTCAAGAATATTGACCTATTTTGTAAATAGCAATTTAATTTTAGAAATCGAAAAAGGATGAAAGAAATACCATTCGGGATGTCACTTCTAAAACTGTGTAATGGGAATGGTTAAAAGCAAATGCGGAATTATTTGGGGGTTTTTAACGACTCTACGTTTATGTTCCTGATTTTACGATGAAGACTATGCTTGATAATAAATCAGGGCTTGTTCACAGATGTAATCCTCCACCAAATGGTTTCCTTTTTGCTTTTAAAAAGCTTTTATATTTAAATCCACAGTCCGCATTTCTGGCATGGGTGGCACAATTTCCAACTTTTTTGTTTCATGCCAGAGTATTTGTACTGCAGCACTTCGAGGCTTCCCTGAGGACAAAAAGAGGCATAATACTTGGGCGGACCATTCGCTATTGACGTAGCGAAAGGCCGGAGGCTACTGACTTAGTCCGAGGGACATGCCTACCAGCAGGAGTACAAAACAAAAACAAAGAATTCATGCTATACAAACTCTGGAATTGACATCTACACTTTGAACGAAAAGAATGCAAAATAAACTACATGAGTTTGGATAAATTAGCTTTTTGCATTAAAATTTGGTGACGGAATATTTAAGCCTTCTGGTTGTGACTTTGGTGATAGGTGTTATTTAAAAATTCTTATACCTCTAGAGAACATGAATGTTCTGACAAACAAAGGTTTCTCTTGATGAACCATCCGAGTGTCGTGCAATCACTTGGCTCATTTATGTGCTCTGTTTATGCATGCAAAGTGTTTACCACTGGATGTGGCGTTTGCAAATTTACCAAATGTAAACCAACTCAATTAATTACATGAGTCACTTTGATGGCGTGGCCTTCAAAGCCATTCACCCCCCTTAGAGAGGCAGAATGGTGAAAAATCAAACATTTGCTTGTAGCGTCTCGAGACTTCCTTGAAAGCAAAAGAGGGCATAATACAAAAGCGGAATAAATACATATTCAGCTTGAGGAGGAATCGGGACTGCTGGCATGGTCCAAGGCCCAGCCGGCTAAAGTTATATGGCTACCCATGTGATCGTAACTGAAATCGGCAAACAAACGAAGTATTGCATAATCCTTCTCTTCTTTTGAGTGTCATCCCCGTCGTTCTCCTCGGTAAACCAAGGGGAGCAATTAGAAATAATCCCATAGCGTACAAACGCCTCTGTCGAATCATTTGAGTTAGAGAATTAGTGATAGTTACGCACTTTGACTTAAACATAAAGTATGAACATTGTCGAAAGGGGATTCTACATCTTCGAGACACCAACACGGAAGCCCTGTAACCTCTGGATAAACAGAGCTGTTAAAATCTGAAATAGATTAATCCGAAAGTCAACATAAATTCATGAGAGTATGCAGTACAAGACTATGCTCTCCTTTGTGGAATACCCTTTAATGTATTCCATGAATCGCTTCAAGTCATCCGCTGGAGGATGTTAATTCAGCTAAGTCGATTATCTCTTGAAATAACCAGCGGCGCAATGGAAGGCCAGATTCTAGCTGTTTTGTGTTAACGTTTAGGTAGCCGTGCGCCGCCACGTATGTACACAGCTCAAGTAGGCAAAATGTAACGGCTTATTAAGTAAATGAACAAAGACACTATATCATCTCGATCCGTAAACTTTTAACTTCGACAAAAGTGGCTTTAAGCAATTTATCAGGAGCGCCCGTTTTCCAGCAAGACTGCAAAGCTTAAAACTCATCCACCGTTCAATATTGTGTGTTCTGGCGACGAGAAGCGATCTTTACGAGACAAATCCTGCTCGTACGCTTTTTGCATGCGATTGGTGGAAAAACTTTTTGTTCGTCTCACAAATCTCATGGTGTTTGGAAATAAACTAGTGCAATTAAGTCTAACACGTCTGCCCAAACAGAATAGAAAAGACCAGAGCTGTCACTTCAGCAGAGCTAAACCAGTTTCTATATTAATCATCATTTTTGCGATTTGGTTTAGAGCTGCAAGCTACATGCTGAAGCTGTTTATACAGTTCCCACTAAACAGAGTATAAGGGATTAGTAAAAAAGGCTGCGGATGCCACCATAGCATTCATAGCTTATTTTAGATAAGCAAAAATGAAAAATGCTAGAAAATTATATTTTGCTCCAAAGTGCGAAAATGTGGTATTAGAAAATTTTACTACTATTCTAGGCTAAATGTTGAGCTTTAGGAAAAAGCCGCATAATAGACGACAGTGGGTTTTTTAAATGGAGACTCGAGGCATTCATGTTAATCTGTTTTTTTCCTACTCATAGGTCTGTTCCTAAATATTATTGTTGTTTACATAAATGCTGTTGGAGCCTATTTTCTTTTCGGCAAATCGCATTCTTCCAAGTGTTCGAGACGATGTCTCTGCGCATTTCACAACGCTAGACCGCTGTTTACTAATTCATAAAAATTTGCTAGTGGGTTTTTAAATGGAGACTCGAGGCATTCATGTTAATCTGTTTTTTTCCTACTCATAGGTCTGTTCCTAAATATTATTGTTGTTTACATAAATGCTGTTGGAGCCTATTTTCTTTTCGGCAAATCGCATTCTTCCAAGTGTTCGAGACGATGTCTCTGCGCATTTCACAACGCTAGACCGCTGTTTACTAATTCATAAAAATTTGCTTCTGCCAAGCTGTTTTACTTATATTATTAAGGTAGAGTCTGTTTTAGTCGCTAGTTTCAGAAGTTAAGGTGAATTGGCTGAAGGACTTGACCAATCACGGCCACCTAAACACTTATTGGCTGGTTCAAAATTTTGTTCATTCCTCTTGGCGGGTCTGTCAATCTTTTGAAAATCGACTAGCCGACGCAGGTGGGTGTCACCCTACTTTGAGTGGCAGCGGAATTTTGTATTTTTGATGGATTGAAGACAGTCTAGAGGTTGCCATTAAGGGGTGGCACTTATCAGCCTTAACTGAGTGCAATCGACTCACCTGATTCAGTTTTTTCCAGTTATTACTGTCCTTATGCTTCTTAAACCCTAATTCTGAGTTTTTAGGAATAAACTGGCACATTTTGGAGAACTGTGATTATAGTCCTTCTGAGCAGCTTTTTTACCGGGGACATCTGCTTCTATAGTCACTGAGTGAGAAGCTGGCTGGATTTTTTTAATAGCCCGTGAATCTGTAACTATTCCGGCAAAACCAAGGTAGAAGTGATAACTTTTGGCCTTCTTTGCTATTCTCCTCTTGTCTTCGACGAATAATGCAGAGTAATGAAGATGACCGCTTTCTTCGTCTAACAACGCATTTCATAAAAGAAGATTTATTACTGTATTCACATTTCTGCACGGACTGTGGCATCGTTCACAGTTTCTCAGTTTGAAGTTCCACCTAATTGTTTAACCAAATACATGATTTATGCATGGTTTACCTGGTTTAAGTACCAGTTATGCTAGTCTACCCAAATGGTGATAAGAGATGTGGTTTCATGTTTGACACTTTTTTCTCTGTGTATGTTGAACTTGTCCATCACAAGCGGGTTTTATTAACAGGAATCGCTGTTATGTTCTCATAACTTTATTTAAGCTTTTCCAGTGTCACCGGTATTTCAAAAGTGGTCTCCCTTTCTCCTAGTTGAACAATGGGATTCTCGGGCTTGTGGTTGCCACTACTTCTGAGCTTGACACCGATATGGGGTCGCCCAAGCGCTGATATTGTCACGCATCTGCCTGGTTCGCTCAGTCCCCTCACTTTTGAAATGTACTCGGGTTACCTGCAGGGTGCGACTCCCAATACCCAACTGCACTATGTTTTTGTCGAGGCGGCTAATGGCTCCGCTACCGCACCCCTCGTTCTCTGGCTCAATGGGGGCCCTGGTTGCTCCTCACTTATGGGCATGTTCTCTGAAAACGGACCTTTTCTTGTGAGTCATGCACTTTTTGTAAATAAATTACACTTTTTTCAACACGATTAGAGCGGGGGCTAATTACTAATTAAGGTTCAACCTGGGGACACTTCGATGGATAAAAGCTGTTGTATTTCTCCTGTTCACTCAATCAAAAAGCAGTAAAATGTTTGGGAACTCTCGTTCATAAATTTTTCACCAATCCCTTCATCAGCCGTTTCTGAGCTATCATTTTTCGTACCTGACTTTTACTTTTTTTAATTTCAGGTGTAGCAGACTTGAATAAGGTTTAGGCAGTTATGACTAGTTATAGGCAGTGTTATAGTCTCTAAAGAGTTTGTCTTTTACTTGTTCATTTGTGAGAGGACACGTATTTCCCTACATTTAAGATATTTTCAATAAGTTGTGTCATATCTTTTGAGGCTGTTAGCTTTGCTGCTAAGGCTTTGAATCCCGTCCTCCTTTTTGTAGTCCATAATAAAACAGTCCTTTTGTTGCGGCATCTTCGTAGTTTGGGTAAAGTGCTTTTGGTTTATTATACACTGCTACCTTCTCATCTGACACCTTGCACTTGACTACTTCAATAGAGGTTCTAGCTAGGCATAGGTGCGAAAGTATGCTAAAACGCTCGCCCGTACTCGTTTATGGCTGTTTTGATGTGAACACATCATTATTCAAACGGATGAGTTCCTTACATGTTTAGAGCAATATTTTAGCTTCTAGGCCACTTTGCAATGTCTCTTACTTTAGATGTTTTTCTTTGCTTGGCCCGTGTTTACTAGGAGATTTGTTTTGTTTCTGTGTTATCTATTCCTCCATGAAATGAATAGCATTTGTTCTTCTGTCAGGTACTTATTTGTCAGCTGCATCATAATCGTGAACCCTCTCTTTGGATGCACCGGACAATTTATTCAGTAGCACCTTTCAAGTGCGAACATTTCACCTGCTATTTTTTAGTAGTATATCAAATCATAGGAAGCATTTTCTTTTTAGATTCGTCGAGGAAACCGGCTTGCATTAAATAAGTATGCATGGAACAAGGTTGGTATTTCCTTCACTTGTTATTTTCCTATAATTTTGGATTGTCTTTTTATCAGTTTACTGGATAAACAAAAATATGGGGACTCGCCGTGACTTTGTGTTGTTAAAACTGAAATGCTAAATGTAAATGGATGAATTCCAAAAAATGGTGCCTTTGACTGATCATTTGCCGTATGGATACTATTAAACATGTTTGTGTTTATGTTTATGCTAATATTTAGGCGCATATGATCTCCTATTATCTGCTAAGCTACCTGTTCATTGTGTACAAAAAATAAGTGGCCGCATCAAACCAAATTTTGTCGAACCTGCTTTGGGTCCAAATTTTTGTCTAAATTTGTCCAGTACAACTTTTGTCGCCATGCACGTTCGCCACTGAACTATCTGCTGCAACAGTAGCGTACCAGCGAAGAAGGATGCTAAAAGCTGCCACAGAAGGGCCGTTTTTTATTCCAAATTTTGCTTTCAGTATGCCAACGTTGTCTACATTGAAGCTCCAGCTGGAGTGGGATTTTCATTTTCTCGCGACGGCAATGTCACAACGGATGACGACTTGGTAAGTGGAATAAAATGTGCCTTTTGTTTCAAATGCAATACGGGTTTTGCGAAATGAAGGCAATCGAATTCCTTTCCCTCGCAGATCTGGTTTTATGCACGTATGCTTAAATAATGTCGCTCTACTCTACAAGCCCTGTTTGATTTTCTTGGCCACGCAAATAAGGGAAAGAATTAGATTTCGATGGCGTGTTACTAAAACAGCTGTTTCAATATATCATAGACATGCTGAAGTTTTATTATCATTTCTCTGGTTTTTGCCAATTTTTATTTCACGTTTTCCAATAAAATCCCATGTTAACTGCATTTATCTTCACGTGCTCATAGAATATACTTTCAATGGAAGCTTTGGGATGTAAAATGGGCTCCTCTTTGAGGTCTCTTTGAAAGATACTGGGTGGAATCCCTCAGAATTTGTGCCTTAAACTATCTCGACTCGCTTTTCATAAAGCTATGGGTGTGTAAAACGATTAACTTGGACGTCATTCGATTTAGCGTTTGCGTTGAGTGAATGATCTATTTCAAGTCATTAATGTATTTGGCCAAGACGCCTCAGCACAATTTATTGTTTTAAGATCTGGAGCCTTTTCATATACGTTTTCGTGACAGTATGGTTTATTTTAGTAGTTGAATGTTTGTGCTTGGAAATATGCCCCAGAGGGTTGAACAATCAAACACCCTGCCAGTGCACCTTGGAGACTTAATCTGCCTTGCACAATTGCGTAACAAAAGCTTCGGTATTTAATCCTTCGGAAATTGCGTTTTCAAGGTCGCTGACAATAACTACTTCGCTCTGACCAACTTCTTTGAGAAGTTTCCCGAATTCAAGGGTCGTGACTTCTTCATCATTGGGGAGAGTTATGGCGGGATCTACGTGCCCACTTTGGCCCTTCGTGTCGCTGATCACCCCGAAATGGAGCTCAAGGTTTGTTTTTTTTTCAGATTACGACATGTAATTTATGTTTTGATTGTATCATCTAGCTACATATCTAAAAGGCGACTGAATTGATGATTGCTTTATTTACCGTCCTTATGAAGTATTTTGGAGACCTACTTCGTGGTACGTGGGTTTCTGCCTGTTGCAGAAGCATAGGAATTCATAGTTACTATTTTCATGGTAAATGGTTCTGGGAGTCTTCTTGCTACAGCATGAAATGGTATGCGGTTGGAAATAAGCAAAACAGTGCCTTTGGTAAAAGGTGAATGCTTTTTGATGCCAGGATCCCTTTTTAGAGAAGTCTGACAATCTGAAGAACTAAGGTGATTTATTTCGTGCTGACGCGATAAATGTGGGAGGGATTTTTTTCTCTTCGGCCTTCCTTTACATTTGCACGGAGCAATTATTCTTTGGATAGATTAAATGCTCATCTAAAACACATTCGAGGCACCAGTCACGGTTCCTCGTCTTAAAAGCGCAGAACAGGCAGTTCACTCCTCATGTTCCATCGAAGCATATTCTTCTTTAGCCCTTCTTTGTTGGAAAGAAACCGACCCTCCGAGTTTTCAGACGCAATAAAAAATAAAGAAGAGCTCAATTTTAGTGCAACACCAATAGTTTACCTGTAACGCGGATTATAACTAGCGAAATGATCTCTTTCAAAAGTCATTTACACAATTCCTCGAGAATTAATCTAGATGGTGACTTTTGAGTTTTGAAGCCATATTTGTCATGCCTGAAACAGCACAAACCTCTGCCTCTGTCCATGTCTACCAGATTGAGAATCTTGTTGAGCGAAAACGCATTTAGGCGTCAGAAGTAGCGTTATTTTGGCACACTGCTGACAAGTGAATTGGGTCGAACTAACATTTACGGCTAAGCTCATTGAATGGTCACCTATCACCTGGATGAACTCAAGATTACATTTGGATGCAGTGTTGACAGGATGTTTGTAATTATTGGTCTCAGATGGTGTGCGGGATTTCGCAAAGTAGGGATGATGGTGTATTGGGCGTCGTCATTTAAGGCAGAATCATTACCTTAATTGTAGTTTCAATTCTCACCTACTTCCACGTCCGCATTATTCCGTCTCATGAGTGTTTTAGATTTGGCAAAAGTATTAAATCCCCATCAAGTGGGTCAAAAGTCGGGATTGTTGTCTGTGATGGCGATGGACAACACAGAGGCTCCTAAATCTCATTGTAATATTTTTATCAATCTTTGTCTTGATTTCTTTCAGGGTATCGCGGTGGACAATGGTCTCACGAGTTACACCCTGAATGATAACTCACTACTCTACTTCGCCTACTACCATTCACTTATCGATGCGAGGTGCGAAATTATTCAGCAAATATAAGTTTTCGTTCTTCTACTCAATCTTGGGCTATATCCAAACGAACCTCCATATTTTGTAGATGAATCAATCTTTAAAATGAGCAGGGATGTTGAAGTAGCTCTTATTGTTTTAATTTTTAGCCTTTGGGCAGATCTTGTGAACTACTGCTGCAATGGTAAGCTGGTTGGTCGCTGTCTGTTCACATTGAATCACTCTCCCAAATGCCAAGACGCCGTAAGTTGGACCAGTAAACCCCTTTGCTCATCATCAAGGAAGCGACGAAATTAAAACTTGTTGTGTAAATAACAGGTGAAAAGTGCAAACAGCATCCTGTCGTATGGGTTGAATGTGTACAACCTCTACGCTCCATGTGCTGGTGGTGTCCCTGAAAGTGGCTCTGTGATGGTTGCAAAGAAGAATCCAATTCACAGACATCTATTCTCCTGGCGCGACGTTATTACAAGACTTAGCAGCAGATACGACCATTGGATACGAAGGTTGTTTAGTCTAGGGCAACTATTCTTGTACAACTTGGGTTTGTACTAATGCCTTATTTTCTTGCTGTTTCGTGTAGAATGCATGCTTTTCCCTATGGTTCTGTGAAACGACGTCAGTCAGGCGGGATTTCTCGGGAGCAGGTTGACAGGGGCAACTTATTCAGATTCCTCATAAAACGCAATGAAACCTCTCTCAATGGGTACGTTATACACCTATGCATCCACAAGGTTTAACTTATTAGAATTGATAAAAATTGTTCTAGCACCCTATTTCAGGGTTGGAATTTCTCATTATTGAGCTCCAGCCTTTGCGCTTTTGGCTCCGTCCATTGGTTAAGTCTGCTTTCTTCAAATTAATATGATGCCATCCAAACCAAAGCCATTTGTTTTCCCGCTAGGTTCATTTTATTTTTTCTAGGCAATTTTGCCATGAATTAACACTTGGTGTGAGCTTAACGGAATGACGTCTCCAAATTATCAAATAATCGTGAAATCGGCTTTATTCCTTGCACAGATATTGGTCATACTTTTTTTGAAGGGCGTCTTAAATTTATAGGCATTTGAGCTAGTTTATCGCACAGTTCCTCGTTTGTTTACACCACCACAGACGAAGTAGATGCGTAGGCTCGTCGGTGCTCGAGATTCTCTGATGTACCAGACCATGATTTAAACTTGAGTTCCGCTTTCCGTCTTCAGGAAGCTGGTGCTTGACTGCTCCGACGATTCCATTCAGACAGAGTATCTCAATATGCCAGCGGTTCGATCAGCTCTTAACATCCCTCCTACTGTGCAGGAGTGGGCAGCCTGTGACAATGAGGTATACACCCAGTACAAGCGTGTCTACTTCGACCTAAGTGAGCAGTACCGGACGCTGTTGGAAATGGGGGTATGTCCTGCCTTCTTTGTTCCGCATCAGCCAATCACGGCTTTCAAGGAATGGTGTCGCTTCATTTTATTCCAAAATTGTTTTGTCATGCAGCCAAACCATGTTGTAGCCTAATAGGACTTACAGAGACGAGTTTGGTGAATGGGAGGCGCTTCTGATTCTGTTGCAGCACAAGCAAAACAAACAATATCTTGATGCAATACAGTTTTAATATGTTGTTCTCTAAAAAAGTAACTTTTTGCTTAAGTAAATGTCTGACGTTGAGTCCGATCGTGAATTTTGTATAAATTCGTTTAAAATTTACCCTAAGACTCCCAACAGAAAAGAACTAAGTCTCTCACCTTTAAAGTTGTTCATATTGTCTTGATTTTATGGTCATTTGGGTGCATGAAAGGAGATTTTGAATTGAATTTTTCCTTTAAATCTCAACGTCAACTGGGCGTTTATCCCACGGTGTTGTAGGGCATATTTACGTAGCTTTTAAGTGGACTTACAATCTTCTTTGAAAATATGTTTCCACCTATCAGATTCGAACTCACCTTTTCAATGGCGACGTTGACATGGCCTGCAACGCTATTGGCGACGAGTGGTTCGTCAACGATCTGGGAGTGCCCGTGAGTTGTGAAACAAGTCTCTTATTCTTTTCACTTTAGCAAATTTATCCGTCATTTTTTTGGAACTTGCTAAGATTTGGTCAGCCCCTCCTAATTCCTGAGCCAAACGACCTTGAATGACTTGGAATTATTCGATGCTTTAGCACTACGTAAGAGGCATGCGAATACTTTTCATGGGAGTAAATTGATTGCTTCGCATGGTTTTTTTGTGACCTTGTCGTACTTCTCGGGCATTTTACCAACTGTCGTACTTTTCTGACGCTACATCTTTCCGTCACATACCTCACTGTCAGCTGATGTAGTGAAGAAACCCGGTTTTTATTCAAAATTGAAGCTTGTATATTTTTGAAAGTGTATTTCTCACTTTAAGTTGAAAGTTCCACGACATCCCTGGTTCTTTAACGCCACTGACGGTACCAGACAGATCGGTGGCTATATGAAGAGCTTCTTGACGGAGGTCTCCAATACGACTCTCACCTTTTCAACGGTACGTGGTGCGGGTCATATGGTGCCCGCGGATAAACCGCTGCCCGCCTTCACCCTCTTCCGCAATTTTCTCTGGGACCACTACTAAAAACACCATCAATGTGCTTCGTTTTACGCCTCTCCTCTCACGTTTCTCCTCATTGATCCATGAAACAAGCCTAATTAAAGCGTCATACCATATGCGCTTCTTTGGTCCCTGCAGTAGGGGGGGGGGGGAACTATGGGCCTTATAACAAGAGATTGGCATAATTATGCCCCAACAGGGTAGACGGATCTCTGCTTTGTGTGTTTATTGTCGCAAGTCTGAGTGGGGGGCATAAGGCGCTTGGGGGAGCGCGGAACTGCCGTGTTTGCGTGACCGACTGCTTTGGCTCGTTGAGGCCTCAGGGGATAGTAGCGTTGTGCCCGTGCGGGGACTCCGTTTGACCGTCAAAGATTTACTTTTGTTCCCCCGAGATGGCCTGGATCCTAGGGATTAGTCAAAACAGACACGTCAGACCACTTTTCAACTCGTAAATTCAAAGTTTCCGAGCGTGTCATGCTAGAAAACAACAGCAACGTCTATTATTTCTATCATTAGTCAAATGGGGAAGATATCATTCTTAAAAGAAATCGACGGAAGTTGATTTATCGGAATTCTGCTGCCATCAACTTATTTGAAGACATTATAGATCTTAAATTCTGAAGTCTTGTGATGCAGATTGACTTCACGGGTTCACGACACGCTACTTGAGCCTCTTGCTATTCGCGCGCTTCAGTTTTACTTTGGCGCATGGTCCCCTGGGTTTCTTGTACATTAGTGATGCAATACTTTGTTGATTTGATTGCCGGTTTCGGTTACATTCACTAGAGTAGCCATATTGCTCCAGCCGGATTAACTGGCCTCCGGACCAAGCTAGCAGCCCAATCCCTCCGTTCGCTGAATGTATACATTCTGCCCTAGTATTATACCTGTAGCGCCCCGAGGCTTCCTCGAAGGCAAAAGAAGGCAGAATGCTAGAGTAGAATATGTATATTCTATGGACAGAGGAAAATAAGCTGCTGGCATGGCCCGGAGACCAGCCCACGCAGCTAGGGCAAATACGGCCACCTCTGTGACCTTGACCGAAACCGTAGTACCAACAAACAAAGCACTACAATACCTGCTTTTGCCTTCAAGAAAGGCTCGGGCCCTACAGTAGTATAAAATTTAACTGCTACAATTTTTCTCATTTTATTTCGCAGAAGGCCTAGAGCGCTGCGCTTTTATTAGGGTCAAATAGCCAGTTCGTATGCACTGACGAATCAGACTAAATTGCCAAAAAAATATAAATTGGAACTTAATAAGACATATAAAAATGGGAGTTCGTTTCTAACCTCTCACATCTAGTTAGACCATAGGATCCGATAAGTCTTCTTTGTGTACAAATTGCGCTTAACTTACGCCTGTCACCGAAGCAAATTTTTCTCGATCTCAAATGTATTTATAATGTAGCACTGACTACGTCGTGATGGCTGACGCAGGAAGTGTACTAAGGGGCGCGTCGGGGACGACGCTCGAAAGAGGAGAGGGGCAGTGTAGTAGTTTGTTTTTTGGAACTACCGATTTCGGTCAAGGTTAAGGTGTAGTGTTTTGTTTGTTGGAACTACCGGTTTCGGTCAAGGTGACAGTGTAGCGTCCCGAGGCTCCCTTAAGGCAAAAGAAGGCAAAGTGGCAGGATAGAATATATATATTCACCGGACAGAGGGATAATGGCTGCTGGCATGGCCCAGAGGCCAGCCCACGCAGCTAGGGCAATATGGCCACCTCTGTGACCTTGACAGAAAACGGCAGTTCTAACAACCAAAGTATTACATTGCCCCTCTCCTCTTTCGAGCGTCGTCCTCGACGCGCCCCTCGGTTATCTCCCGTGTCAGCCATCACAACATCCTCAGTGCTGCAGGAAGCACCCACGAGCTAACCATGCCAGTCGCCGACATTCGTCGCGATTGAGGCGATGCTTGACACCAACGTCAGTGATCCCTCTTGACAGTGCATTGCACTTCGAGTTTCGTCTGCCTTGGAAACAAGATTCGGAATAAGTGGTTCTGCCGACCATCAGTATGTCCGTATAAGGGCGTTAGCGCGCCGATATCCTTAAGCAAGTAGATACTAGGGGTAATCCTTGGAACGAAACTTCCCAGGTGGGCCATGGCTAGTGTCGCTTCAGTTGTTGATAGCTTTCTTGTAGAACACGGAGATGGGGTGGCACACGCACTTCTTTCGCACCGCTGCAACATGCCACAGGCGGTAGAGATCGGGGTAGTAACCCTATAGAGTCGGGTTCGCTTTCCGCTGCCACCAATGTAGCGTCCCGAGGCTCCCTTAAGGCAAAAGAAGGCAAAGTGGCAGGATAGAATATATATATTCACCGGACAGAGGGATAATGGCTGCTGGCATGGCCCAGAGGCCAGCCCACGCAGCTAGGGCAATATGGCCACCTCTGTGACCTTGACAGAAAACGGCAGTTCTAACAACCAAAGTATTACAGACAGTGGTGGCCGTACGGCCCTAGCTGCGTGGGCTGGCCTCTGGGCCATGGCAGCGGCTTATTTCCTTCTGCCCGTTGAATATACATATTTCACCCTAGTATTCTGCCTTCTTTTGCCTTCGGGGGAGCCTCGGGATGCTACAATAACAAATTCTGCATTCTTAAAGCATTTTGCTAAACTGTTTCCATATAAATCAGTAATTAAAATATTGCAATAGGTGTGTCAAAATGTTATTAGTGTGCACAAGTTTTGCTTAATTATGACATTTTACTAGGCCTTAATAGGGAAAAAACCTTTTTAATGAACGCATCTTAAGGATTCATTCCATTAATATTGAAGTTGATGGAGTTTATACAACAGTGATTGGTTCAAACATTTGCCAATTGGCTCTCGACCTTCACTGCATTGTCCCGGTTGGGTTTGTGGGAGGCTCGGGTCTCTCAATTCGCACAATGTCAGGTCTTCGTCCTGTCGTGCTCAGCGGCCCTTCTGGGGCTGGCAAAAGTACTCTTCTCAAGATGCTCATGGAAAACTTCCCACAAAGCTTCGCCTTCAGTGTCTCGCACACCTCCCGCAAACCCAGACCAGGCGAAGTTCATGGCAGAGAGTATAACTTTGTTTCGGAAGAAGAGATGTTAAAGGACATCGCCGATGGAAAGTTCTTAGAATACTCTCAGTTTGCAGGCAACTACTATGGAACCCCTCGTGAGGCGGTAACAGCTGTAAGTCTTGTGTGTGACCGCAATCTGTGTGTACCCAGCTCCTACAGATTTGTCTCCTAATTGTTAGTTCTTTTTCGTGCGCTTTAATGCCTTGCCTATTATATATCTCCTTTCAACCGAGAGTCTGGACGTGCTTTATCCTTCCTTTTCACCAGCCATGCACGCGTTCTTCGTTTGACTACACTCTTCCCCGCTATTTTGCCAAACCCACTCAGCAGTGGTTACGGTTTCTCATTTCTGGAGTGCGACCCAATTTTTGTTCTCTGTTACCTTCGTGGAACGCTCAGTACCATGTACGCATCTGGCATCTTTTGTCGCTCTAAAATCAGGCTCAGCTTTTGCTTTTACGTGTGTCAAGTGTGTAATTGTGCGGCACAGCCCAGCCAAGTTAACCAATTCCAGAAATATTCCTAATTCCTACCGATTATTATTTCCAGGTTCTGGAAAGTGGCCGGATTTGCATTTTGGACGTAGATGCCAACGGCGTTCGCAGCATTTACGCCGCTCAGCCACCGTTGAACGCCCGCTTCATTTTCATCGGTCCGCCGTCGATAGAGGTGCTGGAAAGTCGGCTGCGCAATCGAGGTACAGAAACAGAGGAGAAGATCCTTTCCCGTCTTAAACAAGCCAGGGTTGACATGGAATTTGCCACTAGTTCGCAGGGAAAGCGCATCTACGATGCGCATATTGTAAATGACAATGTTGAAGAAGCTTATGCGGAACTATTTGACTTCCTCAAGGATGACATCGCACTCACGTTAGATGATGAGCGCCAGCAAGTTGCAGCCTCGTAATGTAAACTCAGTTTGATTCCTCCTCTTCCTGCATCCCGCTCAAGCCGATTCAATCCCTGTTCTTTTTCCTTTTGCAGAATTTTGCCAGCATGCAATTATCTGTTTTCTCTCGCACTATCTTTCCCATATTTCTGTGTCCAATACGCTAACGTAGGCACCAACACCGGTCTTTGGCCGTCAGTCATTTTGCTAATGGCCGTTTTGTACAATATGCTGTCAAACAGATACCTATTTTGTAAACATTAGCTGTTTTGAAAAGTTGAGTTACCGAAAGGAGGTGGGCAGAATCTATGTCAAGAAAGGAGGTGCTTCAGTTTTCTCTCAGGGCTAGGTGAATACTTTGCTTCGGGCGCGGCCTTTGCATGGGGTAGCGTCGAGCTGGAATTTATTGAGCACTGGCAGAGCAGGTAGAGATTAGTGGGATTTTATTGATAGCCGACTATTAAAGATCGTAGGTTTGAGGGCTTCTAAGACATAGTAGTGAATAAAACTTGTGTAAATTTCCAAGGTTCTCCATACGTACATACCTTCATGGAGATCATTGAAGGAACAATTGATCCTGCTTGATTTTCTAACTCTTTAACCCATAATTACCTTATTCTAGTCTGCGCTTTTTGGGAATGTAGGATTTGGCCAACTCAGGCTCAATGTGATTAATTCCGTCAAGCGACCCTAACCTTTTCAGTGTCTGGAATTAAATATCGTGACACCTGTTGACAGAACACGAAATGCCCTTAATGTTTATTTCAGTGCCATTGACTCGTGTCTGGCCTGTACTAGACAAGGGTAACTAAAGTTGGTTTTGCTTAACTTCATCATGAAGGCTAAAATATACCTAGGCAAGTCTAGAAATTGTGGGGACCTTAAAATGCGTTAGACAGCGTAGCGACCACAGTAACTTTTGCAGAGCGGCGAAGACATCTAGGCTACCTGTCCAAACTAGGCGAGTTATTGTTAGTCTCAAGGTCGTCTAAAGAGTCAGCCAACATCCCATTGGTTAAAACGCGAATGTGGGCTGCCAAATAATGTCTCCCGGATCTACATCAACTCTAGGCATGCCAAGTCAGTTGAGAGAAATGAAAACGCTATAGTTTGGCATTACTTTATGAGCATGAGTAAGTTGTGGGATATTTTACTAGGTTCCAAGGCAACCCAGCGCTAGCCACATTGAAATTATGTTGCTCAGCGGTTAATAATTTCTTGAAAATGTCTTGCAGCTAAGGTTCATTGTAATTGTCCACCCATGTCTTATGTATGGTTAAAAATTCTGCACCTCTCACCAATTCATTCGTCAACCTATATTGCAGAATTGAAGAACAGAGGCACTGTCCATAATATTGTTTGACAGCTAAGCGGGAGATGCTATATGCCTACAGAGCTTTGATAAATTATTGACGCCTTTGATTTTACATTGAAAAGTTTTGCATTTTCCCTTGAAAAAAACGTCAACTCGTATAAATGTTTGTCTACGTCTGCCTATTGCCGAGGCTAAGCCACTGGGAGATAGATAGATAGTTTCGAGGCAATCACGTCCACTGATTAGCTAATGTGGACGAGACATCGAGTCTAGTATTGCTCGTGGGCCTTACAATGCTAGGTAGGAGCTCTTGGAACATAGCCAATTCGGGACTACGACAACCAACATGAATGGATCATGTTTATTCATGTCACTTTATGGCATTGTAGCAACACCGCCCACGCAGGGGGCGTAGCCACAGCACCTGTGTGGGGGCTCAGGTACCCAGTCATTGGCATAATATTTCACCTAGCTGTTTTTTGCCAAAATATCATGTTACAATTAAATCATGATGAACTGGCACTATATTGTAAACTACGAGGTTCAACTTATTGTTACACTAACAATTTGCACTAACCACTGAATACATCAACACTCGGAAGATTTGTCCAACAACCATCATACACAGCAGTCCAAAAAAGGAGGAAAGGTAAACGCTAACAAAAGGAGTGGTAGTTTTACTAACATTTGAATCAATTAAATTAATCAAATAAATGGTCATAAGTACTTGGAAGTATCTGAATGGCGTGAAGAGGTTGGAGTTGAATCTACCTCATACAAATATTCACATGATGATGACCCAGATTGGTGGTAAAGTCAGTGCTTCGCTGTGTGGTACTTCTATAGCTAGAGGAAAAATGCATTAAATTCTACACTTCGCTCTTGCCACAATTGAAAGATAAGCATTAAAGCTTGGACAAGCCATTGAAGATATTTTTCCTTCAGGTCACTTCAAGCCGAAAGCGTGTGTTAAATCGATGTAATTTGCTGAAGTTTGGCATTAGCACCATAATCAACTTGCAAACAGAGAGTTTGGTAGAGAGTTCATTTACGAATTCATTAGTATAGTGGGATCTGATACCATGGAAACGATAAGATGAAGAGAGCTATTATGACAATCCAGCCTAGGCGGAACTTTTGATAGGTTTTTCAAAAATGAAAGGTCTCAACTTTAGTCTCGTGCTCTGAAGGCATCCATATCTTATTGGATGATTAGTTAAAAGATATAGGTTACTAAAATCAAGGTATTTAAGTTTACACTTATCGCGTTTACTTCTTTACTAACACCCACGTCTAATTACACCAACACTCACGAACGAGTTGTCGACACCGATCATTTGACAGCTCAAGCATGCGTCATCGCAGGTGGCTCACTTTGTCTAGTCAAAGTACTCAGGTGATCGCGCGCTGTGGTTGACTAGAATCTGGTATTATGCACGTATTTATCCTTTGTGCTGTGCCCTTAAATGATCCTCACAAAATGTAAGCGTGAGGCAGAAGAAATTCTCCAGCGTATTTACCCTAGCGGACAAAGAAGCTGTTTTGGAGTTTCAAGGTTAAATGGGCCATTGCCTTCATTCAATTGGCTCAAGCACGAATATTGACCAAGGAATGTCAAAAAATACCTCACGTATATATGTTCGCCATAGCTATGCCACAAATTAGAGGCAAAATGGTAAGATGCGACCACTACTGTTGGTTTCCGAACTTACGTAGCTTAAAACAATGCTCTTTAAATAAGCATTTACCTATTAATAGGCTCTAGGCGACTCATCTATTTTGGAGGGCAATAAATTGACGAACCTTGGCCGTAATTAATATTAATGCCTTTGGTTAGAGCCTGAAGGCTAAAAAATCATTTCTGAGAAGTGCTTTTACAGAATATTGCATTTTTAGAATTCTATGTCTAATAGGAAAAAGCGGGATTTGGGAAATGCATTTGGCAATTCTAATCCCATGTAAATACGATTGGCGAAGTAAGTTAATCAAGTCACATCAAATGTTGTTTGGGTTTTACAAAAATAAATAAGAGGTTGCGTTAAATCGTTGAAAAATCGGTTCCTTCCTTGACATAGTTCATAAACATAACTGCAATACTTTAATCGTTAGTTTAACTCTCACTTGCTGTTGTGCCTTCAACAAGATGGTTTAGCCTCCAAGTCATGCCATCACCTTCAAGCCCTACTACATAACTCCACAGTACATATTCTACCCGAGTATTATGTCCCCTTTCGTCCTCAGAGAAATCTCGAATCGCTGCATTACCTACAAGCACATTATTAATTCAATCGCTGTTGAACGACATGTGAATTTTTAAGCCACTGAAAACTTACTTTAAATTATGAGAAACGTTATAAATTCTTTCGGAACCTATCTCATTCCCATGCGTCGGTAAACGCCCATCTTAATTTTAGACTAAACTACCATTATTTTCGCTTTAGCTATGCAATTTAACCAAGAAAGCATGGCAACCAAGTCATTTTTGCCGTCTTGTAAATTGCTGCATGTTTTCCAAAACGTTTTACTTTCTAAAATAACCAGCTCTAGACCCTATGAGGCCAACCCAATAGGAAGCAGGCTTATTTTAGAACAGCTTTTTTCTGCCGGCAAAATACACCTGCTGCAGTGAGCCCTTTTTCACTTTATTCTACTTCTCAACTGTCTGATTTGAGATCCATTGTAAATTGCTTCCAAGATGAGGCAATAAATATCACTTGGAGAGGCATTGAATTGGGTCTTAAGAAATGAAGTTCTGCATGTTTGTCAAGCAGAAGTTTTATTTGCGCATTGTATTGACTAGATAGGTAATTCTCGTAATTATTTGGTCTTTAGGAAGAAATTTATGGTGGATAGCTGAGCGAACAGGCCGCACAATGACACAAACCATTCAGTTGGCAAACCAACACCCACGCCTGCAAACAACATGAAGTGAGTAACAATGTGGTAATCCTAGAAACTCAATTTACTCTATGGGAAAATCGCTTTCAATTTATGTTAAAAAAATTGAGCTTTTTTCGTGGGTTAGTCCAATGAGAGTTGCCTCAAACATACTACAACATCTATTTTTATGGGTTTATTAATGCAGCTGTTTTGTTTAAACCAGTTCCTCTAATTTAAAGAGAAGGTTCTACAACTTTGGAACTGTGTTAAACATCGTCCTCAAGGTAGAGGATTCAACATCAGAGGACAGTGAAGGACAGTACAATGAAGAGCCATTACAGTGAACGACACCAATCACCTGGCCGACTTTATTTACACGGGATTCAAGTAATTCTTTGAGCAAAAGCATTCAAACTAGAAGGCAGTTTAACATCAATTCAGCAACATTGCTAAGGCAAGTTTGCTGAAATAGTGTTGCATTTAGAGTAATGGCAATGATTTTCTGGAACTAGCATGCCAGTTGTGTAGAGAATCTCTGTGGAGCACTCTTGGACACACGATTCGTAGCCTTTCTGTTATAATCGCATTGTTTACGTTGGCTAAGGACTTATCAGGTTTCATGGTAAACTTAAATGATATGTGTTATTTGATTTTGTAAAATGTTCAAATCATAACCTCATGAGGTCTTGATAGCGCAATTCGTTGCTTAAGTGTGTTCGTGCATAGTTGGAATTTGAAACGCTCCATCTAATTCCCCATGTTATTTATGACACGAATCACCAAGTAGAGCGACCATGTTGCCCAAAATTTTTCTTCAGTACGGTGAACTAGGCAAGTTATCAAGAAATATACGCGGACTGCACTATGAATTACGTTTACACAGGTTGAAAACTTGACGAGAAACTGTAACTAGACAGAAGGGTTTACTAATGGAGTGTTATAAACTCAAGCATCAAGTTCAACGTATTCTGTGTGCAGATTGCTATTCGCGGGAGCAGATTCTCATAAGGTCATTTAAACAGCAAAAATATCATTCGAGTTCTTCGGGAAAGAGAAATTGGTGGTGAAAGGAACTACGCCCACTCTAGGTTTAGAGCAGCAGCGATTTACATGATTTGCAAATCACTTGGTCTGATTATTTTATACGTTAGACGACCAGTAAGTTTTCCAAATGTGCTTTTCTGATCACGGATAATCCACTTTAAGTAACTCCTGCTTTAAAAGTACTTTGCCTTTAATACATATTGCCTTGTTAAGTTCTGTTTCCCAACTAAACTTTTTATTCCTGCACCCTTTTTCACCCCATGAGGTTTTAAAAAGACTTTCGACAATAAAAAGAATATTTCTTGCAGCACACACTTGTGCCCCTAATTAAGAGAAGGCTAGACAGAACCGACTTGGCTCAGCCCCGAAATCGCTAGTCACGAGGTGGATCCACCCTTGTAAGCTGAAGACTAAGGCAGGTGACAAGGGCGTTGGCTCGTTGAGTTGATTTTTTAAAGGCAATTGTCTCGAATATTGAGATTAAAGCCTTTTGATATGGTGTTAGTCGCAAATTCACCTAGTGATATCTGTGTTTTGTCTTACTACCAGATCATATGAGTTTATTATTTTCTTTCCTTTAAGCAAAACCGAAACTATGCTTCCTTAAATGGAACTGTAATGCCCCAAGACTTCCCTGATGATGAATGAAGGCACGACACTTGGGCAGAAAATGCATTGTCTGCGTTAAAATGGGCTTGGGGTCTGTTGGAATGGCCTGGTACGATAAATACCGAAGCCCTATATGGCCTGTTACCAAAAACAGATGGAGTAATGCGAAGCTTTTCTTATCTGTCTGCATTAAATTAAAGAGAGCACGCATTTCTACCTACAGGATATGCCGTTTATTCTAAGCAGAATTTTCTAGTGCCCGCCTTTTCCATAAAAATCTTGGTTAAGCATAATTTTATCCGGTAAATTGACTTTTTACCAGTTTTTCCGTTACTACATCGACGGATTGGGACATAGGAGAAGGAGTTTTGTTTTGAAGATCAAAAACTTTCTGCAACAGTATTTGTAGAACAAAACAGGTAGGACTTAATTTAATTTAAGTGTCAAGCCTCTAGGCCTTTATTTTTTCTTCATTTATTCCCACCATTTTACTGAATGAATATTTGTCTATTTTAAACAAAGTTCGGGATAATTAAAAAAGAACTTTAAAATTCCCAGGTTCATAAGTAGTCCAAAAAAATATGGCATTTGTAAAATGTCCATCTTTAGCCTACGACAGAGATACCGGTGACTCGGGATGTATTGTTTACCGCAACCGTAGTCTTCCACTTTAATGTAAGAGATCTCTCCTCGGCTTGAGTGTCATTGTTTGGAGTATGTAAAATTTGCGGTTGGGATAACTTCGAGTGACTCAGAAAGATTTCCACTTGCCTCTCCTGTATTGCAAATTCTTCACTGATTAAAATGCCCAAACAGTCAGTGTTCTACGTACTTAGTCAAGCTATGCATGGTATGTATTGTGTCACGCCTTTAGCGGAAATTGATATTGTCAAAATCATTGATCAAGGTTATGTGTTAAGATGTAAGCTTTGACTAATCAGATATATGTTCAAGTGGTTAACAAAGTGGAGCGCAGGCATTATGTCAATGAAGCATAGGAAGAAGTCATTTGCATTATTTCGCGTCGCATAATTGTCTGTGCGCTTACATTCCCTTGGCAATAGGCCCCAGAGGAGAAAGGTTGTTTATTTTAAATGGCAATGACAGAGCGTTTTTGTGGTTCACTTTCCCCTCGGCACTCAAAAGCACGAGGGATGTAAACCCAAATTTGGTGTAAATTAGCAGAAATCGGGAGGTAAACATTCTTCAAGCCCAATTAAAACTTGAGGTAATAAGAAATTTTATGAAAATGTAGTAATGAACAAAAAGTTGGGGTAATTTTCCCAGAATACACTGAGAGTGATTATAAGGGCAAGTTACTGTTTGCTGTTGGCTTGAAAACATGATTAGCATCCAAGTTTATGATCTCAAGCCCGAGAACTAATTAATGGTAGACGTGTTTAACAAAAGCTAAATCCGTAAAATACCAAATCGCTGCGGGATTTTGGGCGAGGTAAATGGATTTAAGGTGTCACAATGGTCGGTGCAACCATTTAAGCCAGTGCTGGCATAGTAGAAGGTAACAGTGCGATATAATGGATTTAATAAATCAAGACAAAATACCATAACGTTTCGTTTGCATCCATCTGTAGAACGTGGGATTTTCCTGGACAGATAGAATAGGAGAAAGTGAATAACAAGTACAGGACAAATTTCCCCAAGGAATAGGCGGTGGATGCACGTGCTCGAACCCACCTTTGTCTTTTGATTCAAGGACGAGATGTTTTAGCTATAATTGGCTTTCACTGTCCATTTGTCTAAGTAAGTATCGAAATGATGATTGTGGCTATCAATTAGAATTTTGTATTATTACGAATTGCCAAATACGGTGAATGAATACCTTTTATTCTCCACTAACTTTCCTTGAAATTTGGTCATAGACACGAGTGTGTTTATACATCTGAAAGAACTAACCTCTGATTCATTAAAAAAAGCCATTCAACTTTAAAGCATAAAACCGCCCTCAACTGAAAAAGAAGCATATTAGTCCACCTTTATGCAGCTTTCTAACATTTTAGACCTCTTCTCCTTTCTGAATGCGATGTTAAGCATTGTAGATGAATCGAAAGTGCCCACTAAACAGGATGAAGTGACACACCCACTGAGTGGAAGCGGTGTACAAGGCGCCCTTAAATTTTTGACCATAAAAGTATGCAATTCTGTGGGTTACCGAAACAATTTTAATTATTGTTTACATGGCAACGGTTTAACTTAGACCAGCAATAGCGAGAGTGAGGTCCCAGCGATGGGTAATGGTTCCTCTGACTGAATGTCTTTATAAAACACAAAGTTTTGAACAAGGAGAATTAGTAGTTCCGTAGTTATATAGACTGTTGCATAACCAAAATTTGGGCCCTTGATATGCGGATGCATGCCTTGGGCTTTACTCATGGATATTTCTCAAATATTTCGAGCCGAAAACAAAAAAAGAAATGAAACGGCCAAAAAATGATTTGCCTAGGTGCTTTGAGGTCATGGTATCAGGCTACTCTGATGTACTTTCCGGTTTAAAAAATAGAATTGTTGTTTCAAACCATCCACCTCGCTCAGCATGCCTTTTTTTGTAAAGCCGAGGTAATGTGAGCATTTTAGTTTTTATGTTATAAAATTTTACCATAAATGATATAACCAAGGGACTTTCCGATGTTGCTAATAAAAGCACATTTCATGGAAAGCCTAATTCCATGTAGATGCAGTGCTTTGCTTGCCCCAAAGGTGGCGCCTTTCCAAGAGCGCATCTATAATTGTATTGTAGGCAGTGCACAATGCGCGTGCTCATCGTACAATCCTACGGTCGATTCACCAAAAAAGTCACTGCAACTTTAAGCCGAACATAACCATTTTGAGTCACGATTCATGAGTTTTGTTTGGTGTAATGGCTTAGCCGGATGGTCTTTAGCTAGGTCTAGGTCATCCTCCTGAGGTGCGGAGACATCACATGACAGTGGAAAAAGGGGACTTGGTCTACCTTCTCCACCTCCATTAAGGGGAGTAGTTTGACATTCCACATAAGTTGATCTTCAGTACTTCCATTCAGAGCCACTATTCTTGATTATTTTAAGCCATATGCGCAGATGTGCAATCCAAATCTTAAAAAGCACTTTACGTTCTAAACTGTGCTAATAAAATGAATTTCTGACTAAGAATAGTCAAAATATTTCCGAAAATTTCTTGTTAAAGTAACACCTCCGCAAAATGCGTTGTTATCAAATATTCAATCTGCGATGTCATTATGATGAGAATTTTTCGCACCATGTGAGTCAGGCTGCCAGTTTTGAACCTTCGACGCTGCTTTATTTAGGTGGAACGGTAGGCATTAACTAAATGCGTAGTGCCTTCGGGTAACCACTCGCCATTGGCTACTCCACCTTTGTTTATGAGCAATTTTACACCGCCATCCACTGAATGACTGATCTGAAAATGCAGAGCTTCTGACAAAATTTCAAGAAATATCTTATCTCTCTACTGCTTAGTTGTTGCTAATTGAATTTACCCTGTGGCTAAAAATCTTCTTCGTTATTGGGAGAAGAAAGGCAAAAATTCCACCTTTCCAAAAGTATTTGGTAGCTATTGTTAACGTTGATAGTTCACAGACCATGAGAGCTTTGAGCTGTATAAATTTATTATGAAATGTCCTGAATAATTGAAGGCTGTATTGAATACGATTGAAATCTTTAGACTAGCATGCTTTATTCATGAAATAGTGGCCGCAAACTATATTGTCCGAATCGCCTTTCGAATTGCTTCATTTCTGAATCCTCGGTGTGCCACCATAGGATCACATGGATTTGGTCAGCTAAACATAGTCGTGGTGGTAAACGAAAAAAATGTGCGTCCATATTTTACATTCTTTGGCAAATTTTTCTCATTTTTTGTTCCAAAACATCTTTCACAAATGTGACTTTGGTCTTCAGAAATGTTTGTTACTAATTTGAGCTACATTTTTGCATTCGAGTGAATCGCATGTCTTCGCTTAAATAATGAACTTAAGAATTAAAATAAATGCACATTTTTACAACTTCTTAGCTACTTTTTTTCTGATTTGGAACGACGATTTGGTGGAACCCGGTCAGAAAAGGTATTCAGAAATAACATCACATCAATAATTTGCTTGCGGATTCCTCGGCCAAGAAAATGATTTAAAAATATGCTGAGATTTTGAGAATCACGTGCGTGAAAATTATCGGAGCTAATTGGGCAAAAATTTGAATTTATTTTCCTAATGTTTTCACAAAATTAGCACAAACAAAGCCGCTTTGCCCCTCTGTGATATACTTCAAAAGGACTAACTAATAAAGTCTTACTAAAGTGATGACACTAGGCACTGGATCAAGCCCAAAACACCAGATACACTGATAACTCACCCGTCTGGACCATTTCATCGCAAATGCTTGCATTTATAATATCCGCAAAAGTGGTTGCAATACTTATGTTCTTTAACTGTGCTTTGTAGGCGAGGGGAGGGAGGACAATTGTAACCTGGTCGTGGATGCACGCAGTAGCTCTCCCGAGCTTGAGGCTCCCCAGTCGTGAATAGTTTGTCCTTGTTACCGCGTATCTGTCCTGTGCTATAATAGAGATGTCCAGAAATATTCAACCTTCTCATAGCAAGAGTGGAAGAAGGAGAGAAGAGGAAAAGGAATAACCCTCTGCGGTAGTACCTTGAAACTTACAGAGTGACTTTAGCCTTTAATTTTCCAAAATCATAGTGATGGTGACATGGCATCCACCACAAGCGCAAAGGGAGTTTTGCGTCATGATCAATTAACTGTTCTTGACAGCACGGGCTGCAAGCACAATCAGACTAAATCGTTTAATTTTGTTTGACTGACCTAGCACATGGTTGCCATTGGCATTTTGTGGTCAATTTGCAGCTAATCTAGGCTTTAGTCTCATTGTGTTTCGACTTTTACTTCATATTTATTCTTGATTGTTGTTATTTAATAACGCGCTTAAATCCATCAGTTTAAATAAGAATTGCAAACAAGGAGAACTTCGGGTTTTTTTAATGAACGGTGATGTGACATCCAACCAAAATAGCAAATGCATTGTTGCCAGATGTACTTCTGTAATAGGGTGTGAAACTGCTTTACTAATTCGAATTCACTATTTCTCTCAAAATTACCAGTAGCATTCTTAAGAATTTTGTGTTGCTATAAATATTCACTTGATTTCTAGATTAGCTAACAGTTGCTTTCAAGCTAAACGTGTTTAAGTAGCTCTGGATTCGAAGGTCACTTTTCAGTTTGAATCATGCACAAATGGGGTGTCTAAGTAGAAAAAAATCTTGTTTTGCTAACGCAGTGTTTAGGCGAGTTCATTAGTGGAGCCAACAGCACCCTGATGGCATAGGTGGGTGAGAATGCAGAGTGCGGATTTACTAAGATCTAAAGCGCAATGGAACTAACAACAATCTCATAAACTCTTAATGCATTTAGTTAGGGCATATTTTTAATTCAATTTTTGTTTAGATCACGTGGGTGTGAGCACAATTAATGAACATGAATGTTTTACATGACAGGTTTGTTGAGGATGAATTTAGCCTTTGTTGATGTCAGTTGCATGAAATCGTTTTGAGGTGAAAACTGATCACTCATAAACAAAAATAAATGACTCAAATAAAAAACAACATCGAAATGGGGAATGAATCAACTTAGACTCCATTTGCACACTTTTTGTTGTTTGTGTTATGTCTACGTGACAGTAAGGCAAGACTAAACACAAATAGGCTATTCCAGGTTAATGGCAGTCTTTCATGCCTTTATTGTCCCTAAAATGAAGTGGTCCAGAACATGGATGAGTAATTTTACCTACAAAAGGCTGTCAAATGGCTGTCGAGAGACTAACTTCCTGATTCTCTTTTGGTAACAGCAAAGAAATGAGGAATCACCAACAGTGACGTGGCTAACCTACTTTGGGCGCCGAGATCGGTAGACTTCGTAAAAGCCTTTCAACGATAAGGGCGGAGAGGAGAAAATGGATTTTTGCATAACTTAATTATCACTAATAAAAAATAAGAAATATGATGTTAAAAATGACGTTTTGCCATTGTGAATATCCAGTTTCAACCATAGCTTTTGAAACTGTTTAAAAATAGGCGTCTCATTTTAGAGACTACTGTTTTGCGATTAAAATACCTAAAAACCATAGACAGATCAGTGAGGAAAAGACCCCAGTAACAGTCAATCCACCGGTTCGGTGGATATTCGCAACTACTAGAGTTTCATTTTTCGGTGGCTTAAAAAGTTTTACTCAAGAAGAAACATAATTAAAAGGCAGCTGCCTATTACCTATCATCGCACTAATGCTCTAAGCAGCATAAATAATTTGTGCTGCTAATAACTGCCTTAAGGGATGGGGAAGCTATCTCAGACCGCTACCGAAAGTGGATTATTTTTAACGTACCCTCTTATTTTATTTGCATTGCAAATGAGTGAAAGTGAGAGGTAACGCATTCCCTTTGAAGTTTTTTCCAACTGCACTTTTACCACTAAGCAATTCTGTAGACTTATTAATGGGGAGGTTGAGACACTGAATAAGGAGCACCATTTGAATGTCCATAAGAAAATTTTCTTTTACAAAATTGCTTCCGTTTTTACTTTGAAGACTTGCCAAACCCATCAAGCTTTGTCTAATTTGCACTCCTTGAGATTTCGAGGTGGAATCGCATAGTTTCTAGCCCAAATTTGGGGCATTTGTGGACCAATATCCCTGTTTTTTGTTTACAACCACTAAATATTTTACATCTTACTTGAGTCACTTCCTTTGCCTGTACATGCAACTCCGCAGAGCTAACGTTTTCAAAGTTCATATATGTCATTTCACATCTGAATTTAGATACCATATTACTGCAGCATAGAAAGTTTATTGAATCTCTAAGTCATGGTGTTGAAAATGTAATTTGGTAGTTATGACAAGATGTCAATGTTTTACCGACCTATCAGTACAAACTAAGCAGCAAAATGCAGTCGATCTTTCAAAATGTATCCGTCGTATCTTGTGCTACTGGGAATCGTTGGAAAGACTTATTCTAAGCAAATGTTTAAAGCATTTAAAACGCTCATTCGGATGTTTAAACCGAGCTTGTCTAAAACATCCATATGAAAAGTAATTTTGAACTACCCAGCATGCAACCTTGTCTTGCAATCTCTAGGCACGGATCGGCTTGGCGGGAAACCTCAAGCATGCCAAATACTGGTCGCATCTGAATGATCTTTTTTAGCTAATCAACCTGAGATAACTAGTCTGATTTCAAATACCACTGAGGCATAATTGTTACGACAGCAATTAGGAATTTAAAAAGGCTTGCCTTGTCCTTTCATGCCGTTATTTGTACTAGAGCTTATGTTTGGTCGCTGCTGACCAGTGGTTTGTCCAGCCGTACTTTACTCTCTCATTCAATAATGCTACTGGCGATATTTGCAGCCCTGTTCCCCTAAAATTCCTCCTTTGTTGCTCCTCTGCAAACATTTTGTGAAGATTGCTATATTTACTGCAAGTAATATGTACTAATTAACCCGCTCTTTCCAAGGTTATTCAGAATTAAAAATAGAGTTGATGCACCCAACATTCCAATACCCTCAAGTCACATGCCCCCATTATTCTCCGAGAGTGCTCTAAACTGCATTACTAAGGCCTTTCTTCTTCCAAAGTCTTCACTTTTCATTCATCCGCCCCACGCACTAATGACCTTTAACAAAACTCCTTAAAAATCAGGCCACCTTTTTGCTTTCTCACACTAATCAAATTTCTTTTGATACTGTGTCCTTGAAACGTCCTCTGTGAAAAACAAAATTTGACTTTGATGTTTAGGTCTCTTTGTACATGAATTTTATGATTTTATATGGAATATAACGTGGTGAAGACTATAAAATTTTTATTCTAACTTCACCTAAGGTAATAAGCGTTAAATAAATGCGTCTGATTACGAAAAAGACCTTTTAATTTGAGCCAATGATAACAAGTAATGGGAAAGAAAACTGAGTTTTTTTGTCTGCTGGAAGATATTGGTGTAGTGTAAAACACAATCCACAGCGAGGAATAAGTGAAAACTCCAGAAAAATATAGGGATAGCAGTAAGTTGAGATTGGTTGTAGAGATTCGATAGGTGATAAATTGCTTTTTGTACTGTTATGTACTTACAGTAAAATTTCCTCTTTTGCACATAATTTAGACACATCGCAAGACACTCGTTGTGCTGAACACCAGGTTCTTGTAATTCCCAGTTCTGATGCCTCGAGCTTGCCAGTTAGCATGCCCTTGGTGACAAAATAGTGAGGAGCTCACAAAAATTCTCATAACAAATACTATGCATTTAAAAAGAAGAGAACAGCTTATGCTTACAGTGCGTTGTGCAAGCAAGCCATTTGTAATATTTTAGGTATTCCCATGCATCGCAATTTTGTTTACGTCTTTACCATGAAAAGTAAATTGTTAATTCACTTATGTAACTCTGCCACTTCATCTCACACATTGATTAGTGAGAAAGATTGGCAGGCCAAGTACAAATGTCATTGAATGGAAAGATGTTGCGTCGATTGAAGTATTAGTTAGTGCTGCTGTATAGTCCTCAACAACTGCTGAGAGATTCAAGTTTTTTTGTGCCAATTATTTTGGGAGGGTGAGAGATTTTGCTATCCAGTAACGAAAACGTGTAGGTTATAGGCTAATGCGAACTTCTGTTTGTCATCGTTGCGCTCAAGTTCATCATGCACTTGAGTTTATTGAAGGCCACCCAGAAAAATTGAAGATTTAAAATAAAGTATTTGGCATAACAAATCACATTCCTGAATGCTGGGATTAACTCCATGAGGGAAGCATATACAAACAATTACCTTCACAATTAAAACCAGTAGAGAGTAAACTGATGGAAGCGATGGGATGTCAACCAGTGGCAAAGTGGTGCGAAAGAATCAAGAGAAGCCAAAGAAGAGTGTATGCGTCATGGCATGATGATTTTGCCGCGAGCGTAGTAAAGCAAAATCGCGGAAATTCCTTATATGCATTGTTTTGTATTCCTGTGTTTAACTAGCTGCCAACTTATCGTATTCATTTTTTAAAATGGTTCATATGCCGCCACTAAATAACGACAAAAGGTCCTAAAACTAGTGGTGCATAAATGGATGTCCTTCTTTTACAAATTTGTAAAATGCTATTGTTCTATAAGGTAGGCTAACAGCAGAAGTTAAATTCGGAACCTTACTAAGCCATCCAATGAAAAAGTGGAATGGTATGTTACAGTAACCTCAATAATATAGGTTAAGCTCTCACATGCAATGCTCAGGGCAAAAAGGTTAACCTAATCAGCGGAAACTGGACATTTAATGAAACGATTGCATGGTGCAGCTATGAGGGCAATGGAAGTCTAGAGTACGGAACCTGCTTAGAGGAAGGCAATTCAAAACTATCCAAGAGAGCCCTTCAAACTGTGAACGTGACCTGCACGTTGCAGAGAGCACGCCAAGGCTTCAACAAGTATTCAAAACTCAAAGGAATTTAGCCAAGAGCCAGAATATACTCATCAATGTCAGATGCCACAATTTCTGTAGTAAAATCAAAAGCTCACAATAAGTGGATTTGGATAATGCATGTAACGGATAAATGTTGCATAAAGAATCTGATGCATTTGCATTCTTAAAAAAACCAGATCCATTTCACCGACTTCAAAAAGGCACAGAATTTAAGTGACAAATTTGTGATTTTTGGAATTTTCTCCAAAATACTACAGGAATATGTGCGGGATAAGCCAGTGGATATATCCACTGTACCAAGCCTTCCTGTTTTCGTCCCATTCCTCCTCTTTCCTTCTTCCGCCCCTACTATTAGAGGGCCGGATACTCCTAGATATCTTTATTATATGTTGAGGGCAGGTATCGAGTAACAACGTTGGAGAGTTTAAGACGATGATGGGCCGGTTTCCGGAGTCGCTACGTCACTTCACGACCAGGTTAAAATTGCTCTCCCGCCTTCGGCCTACAGAGCGCATTTAAAGAACATAAGTATTACACGGCCCCTTCGTCTTTTGAGCGCTGTCCCCAGTGCACCTCTCTTTGGTTTGTTTTAATTATGCCGTCGGGCGGTTTTCTTTCTTTTACAATTGCGTAGGCTTCACCCTCGTAACCGGCCGAAGGAGCACCTTTGTTGGTTCGAATCTTGTTTTGATGGACGATTATTGGCTTGGCGCGAAGTTCTACATTCAGAATGAGGTAGTTTGTGGGAGAGGGAAAATTTACTACACAGAATGAGTCTCAACTCCAAAGGTGGTGAAATTCGCGATGCGTTCCAGGTGGAGAATTCGATTTATGTATTTGGACGAGTTCTCCTTCATAGTAGACTTTGAACCGACTGCGCTTGTCGTAGTGTTTCCTTTGCTTACTATAAGATATTTGTAGTTGTCGCTCGGTAAAATTAAACGTCTTTCTTATCCCTTCTTTTAGACGTAGTACGTATTCTGGGGCATTGTCGGTTGCCAATTCCCTGCTTGGTAGAAAGAAATCGGAAGAGACTCATTCTGCGGCCCGTGAGCATCTTGGTGAAAGCCATTAGGAGTTCCATCAGGGTGCAGTTCGTTCTTTCTACTTGTCCGTTGCCCAGAGGGTGCGCGTCTTTACGATTTCAAATTTCCTGCATAGTTCAGTGAAGGGTCGGCTGAATTTAAGAAACCAAGCTAGGGGTTTTCAGCTTCACTGCCTAAGTATTTAAATGATGAACTGGGTGGGCAGTTTATGATTCGTAAGATATCGTCTGTAATTTTAGCATCCCTGTTAAACAAGCCTTGTTGCACCAACAGGTCCAGGCAGAAATTGAAAACGAGGCGCTTGACGGGGTGAGAGTTTACAGCGCATAAGCTGCTATTTAATAATTCTAACCGGAATAGGTTATTAGCATTATAATTTATCAGAAAAGGAGGCACATCAGGATGAACATTCAGTTAATTTAGCGGCCGAAGTTTTGAAATGCAGTCATAGGAAATGATTTATGAATGATAAATAGCAAATAAAAAAATTTCTGTTAGGTCATTCAAAAGTCCGGGGCTTTTGCGAAAATTTAACCCCTAGTTACTCTTTTTAGATAAATGACAAGTAATTCTTGTAGTAAATCAAGTGAGAATTTCAATGTGCGGAATAAAAGGGCGTGCTCCAAATGATATGTTCCAAGTTACTTCACCAATGTCCATAGTTTGGAGAAAAAACCCCATTTTGAATTTGCTGACAAATGACTAGCTTTTGGTCAACAGAAATGACACGTTTACACCCCAGAACATCTTAACTTTTCGACGTTTTCACCAAAATCTGGATCTGAAACAAAGATAGATAAGTCTTAGCCTAGACATTTTGTTATTCTTATAGATAGCTACAAGCCCCAAAGTAGGATTGGTTTTGCTTCTCCTTACCTTCGATGTTTCCAAGGTTTGGACTTTTGTGACCAGTAAGTGGGAGGAACTCTTTTGGTTGTGCAGGTGTTGGTCCAAACGTCATCTTAAATTACAATCACGATGCTGCCCAATCTCGTTTAGCAAAACAAATATATAACTCTTGAATCAGTTTGACGCCACTGCCGAAAGCTGATTTGTGGAATAGAGACAAATTTGTTACTCACTTAAAGCACGCTTTACTAAATCCTAGCTACTTACATTGTAAATAATGATATGGATTTGTGGCATTTCGTTTTATTGCAATGCTTTCGTTCATTTCCAATGAGTTTAGTAAAGTATCAATTTTTCCAAGTTCTGTTTTTGTTCAAATTTCGAAAATCAGAAGCCAATGATCAAATCATATAGAAATATTTGTAATGCAGAAGAGACCATCCCAGTAATAAATATCTGGATGAAGAGAACTACATTGTGGCGTCATGAGGCTTCCTTGAAGGCAAAAGAAGGTATAATACCAGGGCAGGATGCATATATATATTCGGCGAACAGAGGAACTGGGGCTGCTGGCATGGCCCAGAGGCCAGGCTACCTGGCTAGTGCAATATAGCCACTTAAGTGACCGCAACCGAAATCGGCAGTCAAACAAACAAAGTATTACATGCAGAATAGTGTCAATGAAAAAACTTTGATCTTGTCACCGTCCGTGACTTTCATCGCCTTTCTACTTTTTATGATCCTCTAAAATCAGTTCTCTGCTAGTGGTCACATTAAAGTGGCATAAATTTAAGCATACAAATTATGCAAAATGTCATTATTGTCAAGGCTGGTTATTTCAGCATTACATCTCATAAATCCCACAGATCGTGAATGTCCAATGGCAATTACACCTTCGATATGCTACCCCTTTTCCACACTTGGAAACTCGAAATAAAAATGCATTCCGATGTGCATGAGCCAAATTCACGTTCTAAATTAAACAAATGCTTTTGCTATCGCGGTACACGAGGCGGAAAAGCACATGCAACATAGCGACGTTCGGGTGATTATTGCGACCATTTTCAATGGGCTTTTGAAATTTACATAGCTATAAACCACTGAAAACTCCAAAATATAGTTAAACTGCCGTCAAAAAAGGTTAGTATAGGTAGATCAAATTCCTTATCATGGACTACAATCTACGCAATGCAGAAGTTGTAGCTAGCTTTAACTGGCAAACTGCGTCAAATCAGTTTCAATCTAGCATTCTGGATTAAAAATAATTAAAACAGGCAAGAATCGTTACAAAATTTTTTATGCATTACGTCTCAGTGCCAAGATTTTATCTACTGAATTTATTTGAGCATTCGTCCCACCATTGAAGGTTAAGTTTTCCGGAACAAACCTACGGTTGAAAAGGTCTAATTTGAATACATTGAGAATTTCAAGCTCTATCTTTAATTATCTCTCTTTTTAGGATTCATATGGCTTCCTTTTGAATTCAATAGCAGAATTAGTTTACGTAGTAGTTTGTAGATGTTTGGTCCACTACTTTTCCACGAACACTGCAATTGCCTGTCAAATTTAAAATGAATTTTGGTTCACTGAATCGTCTGAGAAGTTTTTATGGGAGTCAGATGTCACTCTCACGATAATGTGAGGAATTCCACACCAGACCTATTTGGATGGAAGTAGAATTTGCATCCACAGCATGGTAGCACACAATGTAGTCACGGTTGCTCTCAACCATTCATTACCAGAAGGTCTCCTCTTCCATGCGTGTTACAAAGCTAGAACTAGTTTGGAGATAAATGAAAGTTGACTGCAGAATCATCGAACATTTTACAAGTGAATTTAAATTTTAAGGCAGTTTGCATCACCTTCTGGTGCTATTTCCTTTTATTATTAAGTAACATGGGTGGTAATGTAATGGTCCCCCTTTGGATTTGGATTCTCCAAAGGCATCACTAATTCCCACTTTCCCAATTTTTTTCCCGCTACACCGTTTCCTCTAAGCAAAGACTTCATTTGGCATGGATTCTGCATTCATTTCCAGATACTGAAGGCGAAACTGAGATACATCCCAATACAAAGTGCAAGCATCTTGATGTATTTTCTCTTGGAAGTTAATAGTGCCAGTGTACTTTTCTGGATCACTCCTATCTGAGGATTATCTCTTTACCTTGACAGAGAGGCAGTATGTGCTTCGCTCCAAAAGGGATGCACCTACTCAAACTAGATGGGATTAATTGACTGCAACTTCAGGCCCATAAAATGCATGCAATTATTTTACCACCTAGTTTGCTTTAAAAGTGGAACGATTCGCTTCGTACGCATATTTGGAGCAGTGGGTAAAGAGTTGATAGGTGGTTTGTGGCTAAAAATTGAATAAGCCATACACTATCCTAACAGCGACTTGAATTCTAGATGTTTCCAAATATCATTCAGTGAACTGAAAATTCAGATGCCTATTTCCTATTTGCTGCCCTCAATTCGTTCAATTTTATCGCCAAGATATTCATTTTTATCCTCTAAATTGTTACAGATGGTTGCATTTAATTTTATTGCCATCTAAATTCGAAGTACTGCAAAGGTCGTAACGAGTCCAAATGGTCCTCATTAATTTAACTCTGTAATTCCATTTTTGTCCATTGACTCTTTCGTAATCAAAGAGTTTCATATTTAAGTTCCCAGTTTATTTGTTTCCAAACGAAAAGGCATACACCTGATCAAAAACCTATTGGACAAGTAAACAAAGCCGATTTTAATGTCACTTCTGTAAATTAGTTGGTGGGCCAAAAGTTATGTAAACATCAAATAATGGTTTGGTTTGTAAGGCTTCAGGAACCACCGATCACGATATCGTTGGACGCCGCTAAATAATGTACCACCTTACAATAAATCCTCCAACCTAGTAAGTTAAAGTACATTTTGAGTTGGAAACATTACCTCTGCCTGAATCTGCCTTCTGCATTTCTGTTTCGGTAACTACTTGTAATCTAAGACAGTTAGCAAATAAAAAATTGGCAAATAAAATTTCTAAGGCGCTAATTAAATTAAATCCATCAAGATAGACTTTGCTGCAAATTAAGCGATTTTGTTAGCTGGAAGTGAATGAGTAAAAGCAAAGACACAAAGACTTGAAGATACTAATAGAAGAAATTTATGCCGATAACTTAAAATAAAGCCAACTTCGAATATCGGTCCCGAAATAAAATTGCTCATGCAAATACTCTTTAGCGAAGACGAAAATAACTGCCATCTGCTAGCTCTTCAAGTTAGCAAAATTCCCACCGACCAGAACTGTCTCTTCAGACAAGAATCTTTAAAAAGTTTAAAATGACATTAAATTTCGCTATTCACAACTCATGCCCAGTGACAATTAGAGAAAGAAATTAACTATACTAATTTGAATTTGCATTTGAGATTCTGAATGAGTCGTGATGATGAAAATAAGTAGGTTAAAGCGCCTCTAGGAGTGCAAGTCAACAACGTGCAATGAGTGCTAGAAAAGCGATGCAGCAGTGCAAGTAAATTGCTTGCTACAATCCTTGACAATTAACGCAAGTAAGTACAACTCGTTTACCAAGGAAATGACAACGATTTGTGACCTACAAGTACCATTTTAGTGCTTTAATGGAAGTCATCATCTCTGATGGTTTGATTTTGACGACAAATTCCTGACCATGACCAGTTGAATTTCGTCTTAATGATTATTATCCTATGGGATCACCCTTAAGTACAGTGATCTGATTTGAAGCTTTAGTTCACACAAATCAAACAAAAATAAGCGCAAGGAAAATCTCTTATGCATTGATAATTTGAAGTCATCAAGCACAAAGTATCAATTTTGAGACAAAGATCCACTCAGTGAATGTTGAATGTTAAAAGCAACGATCGCATTATCACAGTCATGTATAATTAAATATGTGATGATTGTTAAGGCAATATGACAAGGAAAGAAAATTTGTGCCGATAAAATATGTCAGAATTTTTCGTTGCATTCGGTGCAATGCCTTCAGCGCTTAGCGATCATTTGAATAAGTCCAATGGATCATAATGACGTAAGTGTCAGGAGCTGTATTTGCTATAGTAAACTTACATGGATGAAGTAGTCTGAACGAAATTTCATTTGCCACACCTACTGAGCCACCTTGTATTTCATTTCCTATATTTCAACTCCTTTTTGATCTAATTTTATGATTTTACTTGACTTCTCTCATTTTTTTAAAGTTTAATGACAAGGCGCAACTCGTAATAGGTCAGGTTAAGATGTTAGTTGTAATTGCAAAATGGTTAATCTTCCTGCATGTGTTTAGGATGCTGAATCTTTTATTTTCACGTTTAAAGCCCTTTTGGAGCCACCTTTATTGCATTGTAATTCACAAATTTGATTTTTAGAAGTTTCCGCAAGGTACCTTCAAAACAACTTAGGCATTATATTCTGTGTACGAATGCAGGAGTCAGAATTGTTGCTGGAATGGCTGCAAAAGGCTGAAAAGGATATAAGTATGGAAAACGGCTGTGCTTCTTTGCAGGCCGCATAGAGCCTGAAGAGCTTCCATCCTAAGTATGAAGGCGTTGTGAAATTACAGCCGGTAAGTGCTCTTTTGAACTGTCCTAAATGATCTATGCATGCATCCTTGTTCCTACAAGCCAAACTTTGGTCCAATAATCATGTTTTTAAGGAATAAATTTTTTAACTACATGCCCTACTGTTTATAGAACTTGATACTGGTAGTGGATATACCAGGACTCTTTGAGTTATCCCATGCAGCGTAGACTCAAACAAACCCAAAATTCACAAACTCCTGCACAATTGGCAGATGCCGTTTAAATTGACAACGAAAATGAGTAACCAAATTGTAGTTACTTTTAGCTATAGTGATTCATGCATTTAAGGTAAACACTCTCAAAAACTGTCATCATAATTAAATTATTTATTTACTACACTAAACTGGCACGTTAAAACTACTTTGTTCACTGCCACCGGAATTCAGAATTCATTTTAAAGTTTTATATACTAAGCTTGGGAGTGTAATTGGATCCTATTCCCAGAAGTGATAATTAAGGGACGAAGAGCGTCCTTCATTTTTAAAAAGGCAAAACCCTAATTAGTCCTATTTCTAACTATTTTACAGACAGGCATTTTTAAAAATAATTTCTTAGCTAGTTTGCAAAGGAATCGTGAACAACTTTTAACCGCTGTCTAGATGCGGCTCAAATAAGTTCGAATGCGGTCCTCCAAAGTATTTACCGGAATCAGTCCTTTATCACCTAGGTTAACATGTTTTGCTTTAATAATGCAAGGAGGTGACTTTTCAGTTCTTCCTAAGATGCAAAAAAGTTTATGAAAAACCTAAATTCGAAATGATATGATCGGAGTTGGGGGCTCACCTAAGGTTCAAATTTCATTAGTTCCAATCTGTAAACACCGAGAATCTGTGGCAGGAACCCTGGGTGGTACCCTGAATTTAAATATATTATGAAATAGTTAAAACCTTATGAATGTTTTCTTCCTAAGAAGATAATCACTTCATTAGGCTTTTTGTAACTAAATTTAGAAAAAGTTGGAAGTTCCTCATATGCGCCTTCAAATGGGATTGAAATGATGTATTTAGCTTCTATTTTGGCATAAGCACTGGTACACACGAACCAGAGAGAGAATCAATGGAATGTAGACCTGATATATGGACGTCTGTGTAGCCTACGCCTTCCACTTTTATCACAAAACGGCCATTCACGGGTCGCATCATGTGCACGTTGATGCTGTGTGCAAGGTCGCTCCCAGAGAAATATAAACAAGCAGGTGCATCTTCTCTGGTTATCTACAATTTGCCAATGGATTCATACATCCTTCCTCTTTCCCTCTTTATATCCTGATTGCTTTCGCTTGGGTTTCAAAGGCACTTGCCACATCTGATTTTGATTTTTGCTTATCTCGATTCATAATAAACTTCATTTCAACGTCACTTATACTCTTTCTTCAGATGTGAGTTAATGTCTGTATATTCGTGTACTAATAATCATGCCATGTGCACCCTCCTTTCAAATGAATTATTTAAGCCCCTGATTTCGCTTTCATTGATGCAAACTGAGCAATATACTGCATAAAGGAAGTTTACGTTTATCTGAGTGCTTCCGTAGTGAATTGGCTCTTAGGTCTCCTAAGGTAACACTGCCGCTCGACGACATGACCCTCCAACCATGCCGATGACCTTCTAGTCCTTCTACATGTAAGCAATAAGTATTCCTCCATGATGATTTTACGAAAGACTCAATGCGCTTAGCCACTAAATACAGCTTAAAGAATCTGATATTATGGTTTTGATTAATGGAGTTTAAAATGCACCCAATGAATTAGAGCGCTCACATTTCCATTTGCTGTGGGTGTTTTTTAGAAAAGTCCGTTGTGCTCCACCAACACTCCTCAAAATAGCATTTTTCAAGGGTATGGGGCGAAGCCGCCATTTTGAGTTCCAAATTTTATTGTTCTTTGTTTTGTTTAAAATAGCATCGACCGCCCAACCACTTACGCGCTAAATGGAAATTAGAGCCAAAAATTGAGTTGCGTTTTCGTCACATAAATTATCTGGGCTGTTAAAGTGTGGCATGCTGTTGCACCCACCCGTAGGTTTTTTAATGTTTTAATTTTGCCTCTTAGATTCGACAGTGTACTAAGGGATGAACATCGAAACATTGGGGAGATTCACCAATAATATATAGCTTTTAAAAATTATAAATCCAATATTTGGTCTATCAAATCACAGAAGTGTAACCTCTCATTTAATGGGACTCAACTGCATCACTTTTTAGTTGACCTTTTAGACACTAAGGGACAGATTGGTCGAGCCCATTGACTAAGAAGCGCCACCAATTTTCGAGGAGGAGACACAAGACATGATTGCTTCACCATCCAAATACCTTGAACTAGAGGAGGAAAGGCAAAGCAATGAGCATATTGCACAAGAACCACCGAATTCATTGAGATATTTGTTTTCGATGGGGCCTGAAATACGCCAAATGAATTGCATTATAATTTTAGTTGGTATAAAGAGTGGATTAACCAGTTACAGGCGAGAAAATCCCCAGTTGCCAGTATTATGGGTCGGATATATTTAAAAATATTATGGATTTGCAAAAAAATAAGTAATTAATGGCAAGCGCTAAGTTAGTGCTTTAAAAAGGGATAAAGTGATGTAAACAAACTCCTCACGTGAGACGGAGCGCCCAGCCGTCTGCTGCTTGGCCGCACAGGAATTAGGTTGCATGGCAGTGTAAATCATGTAAAACATTCCTTCTTGCACAAGATCACGCATATAGCTGGGCAGACGTATGCCTGCTAGAAACTAATTTTTGTCTTATCAGTTTAATTTAATTTGTACCACATATTAGCGGCCACTTTAAGTCCTCTCTAGCTGTGCAGCAATGTGCCCATATCTGAGTCAACATCACCACCAAAATTGGTGGTGAGCATGCTCGCGTAATGTCGCCTTAAATTGTCATTTATTTGGAACAGTTGAGAAGTTTACAGATCACTGATTCCACGTTTTTCTCTTGAAATTCACTTTATTTTTGTATGTTTCGCTGCCTTGGCACCCATCTCTCGATTGTTAAACTGAGCTTTAAGAAGTGGCTTCAAATAATTGCGCTCGGACTAATAATTAAAAGCAATTTCTCGTATTTTAAAGCTGGCATTCAATAAGCACACGTGTGGATTACGTCGAGTCATATATGCTAATTACATCTGTGCTAATACTTCACGTAAATCCCAAACTACTACGGCCTCAGTGTTTATCAACTTAAGCTCGGTGCTTTTGGCTGGTACTTTTGCTTTTTATTTATAAAGAACGGCCCTTGAATATTTGATGCGAATTTCCTAAATTCGTCTCCCAATTTTCTAGCTAAGAGCGCCCTAATTAGTATTCATTTCCATCGTGAAAACGTGGGCTTAAGAAAACTTAAGGAGAATTATTATCGCGCATACTAAACACTGCTTATAGTACTGGCACTCACAGAAAAATTATTAGCTCCAAACTTGTTGATTTAGTGTTAAAGGGATTATTGAGGCATTTTTTCCATAAAAATGCTCGGTAGCCGCATAAAGCCGTTGAATGGCAAATGTCTTCGACGCTTCGTATCCAAACAAGGAAAAATAATGTTATGATTTCACTTTTGGACCCAAAACTAACTAATAGTATTGATGCAAAAGAGATCCATTGTAAATTGTTACTACACACTGGCGAAGACTTAATAAAATCATGTCCTTGTAAGCAAGCTGCTTCTTTGAGAAAAATAAGAATGGGGATAGTAGTAAACTCTAATGGTGCTCCACATATCTGGCAGCCTTCTTCTATTCAACTTAAATAAAAAGTTTTGTGGAATGGATCTCATTTACAGAACCGATTGTGTTACTGTTATTTTAAGCGAAGGAGTGTGATGGGGCTCCTGAAATTGCTAACATTCCGTAAAAATGAATGAATGCACACAAATATTACTTAGTTCTTAGTTTCATCATATGATATTTGACACTACGTAGCAGTCTTATTTAGCATTGTAAAGTTAGCTATATGAGTCTAAGCTAGGTAATTTGCTTTTTCCTCTCTCTTATAACCCGTCCAATCAACGGTGGAGGCGATCTAAAAGCTTACTTAACAGCATGCAACGCCCACGTTAACGGAAGGGTAAAAGTGGCTGACAGTGGACGACAGTCTAAAAGGATCGGATAATTGCAATAATTTAGGCCTAAACTTTTCTATTGATTTAGTAGTTATTTCTATGGCTGATGCAGACGAATTAGTGTAGTCTTTTTAGCAAAGATTTTCTGGATAAGCGTGGACCACATTTGGAGGGGATATCATTTGCTCAAATGTGGGTTCCACAATAAATAATAACGTAACGAGAATCTTCATAGTATCAACATGTTTTGAACATCGTCCGCGTCGGATGTTATGAGTTTGTCCTTTGCTTACTTGGTATCCATAAGGAGGGCAACTTCACACAGGACAATCATTACCGCAATAGGAAGCTTAGTTGGGGTTACGGAAATGGCTGACTTGTTATTGGAAGCTGTCAGAAGCTCGCGTTCACGTTATTCGTTTACCTCTTGATCCACTTGCCCTCACCGGAGCATACTATACAACCACTCATCAAAGCCTTATTGGAGGAGCACTTCTATTCCACTCAATATCGCAAAGCAAAAATGTCAATTTGAGCAAATTGGCAGTTTATAGCAATTGGGGAAAATGGTCACTTAACCATGCAAAAAGCTTTTGACTGCATACAGCAGTAAAATATACCTTTACCTGCGCTTGCTATCTTTAAAATCACTAAAGCAAGGAAACCTCGATGCTTGAGGACCAATGCACGCACCTCTGTCTAACCGTCAATTTTACTTCTCAGTAAGTTCTGCTACCAATAACAGTAAATGGCTACCATGCAAAACAAATTGTACGTACAGTAATATTTAGATAAGAACTAAGCTATGGACTCAAGCGGTGTCGAGGTGACCGTCACAGGAGTCTATAGGGAGTTTATTTAGCGTATAGCGAAATTTACCACTTTCCCTTCTCAGTCTTGTCAGATCGGCTCAATTCTGATTGGTATATTCCTACTCCCGATTTATATTTTCACAGTTTAGGGCTAGATTTGCTGATTGTGACTATGTCGCTCTACCCTTAATCGACCTCAAACACAAAGAAACGATCTGCATTTTATAGTAGGGCTGGAGATTCGACATTCCATCGGTTATAAAGCTAATTAGATGTCACGGAGATTAATGGTCAAAGTAGCAATTATGATGGCAATTGCACCCGTCCCCTTAAATTGCTTCTCTAACAAGGCAAAACCAATTGATATATGTGTTAATTAAAATTAAAATATGCTTTAATGTTACGAAGAAGTCCTTTAAGCATTTGCATTGGTATTGAGGATCCCCCCCCCCCCCCCCCCATTTTGTCTACAATGCGACTTTTGCATTGCGCTTGATCCTAACACAATTAATTGCCCCTGTAATGATTAACGGGCAAAGAACTGCCTCTGGGATGATTCCTTTGATAGAGCAATTTTTCGATAAAAGTTAGCTCTTATTTCCTCTGGGTAAACAAGCCTGGCAATTAATGGGGTAGGAAGCAAATGTGTAGCAATATGATGTCTTGGGTCATACGTCCTAAAAAATCATTTGTATCACAAACTAGGGATGCGACTCTAAACCCAAGATTTTGGGAATTTAGAACTTGATTTGAATTATCAAAGTGGTTGCGATTCAAACTAATACCGGTTTACTGCTTCGATCAAGGAGGCAAGCCTAAATTTAGCCGACTTCTTCCCCACGTAGCCCTTTGTGTTAGCTTTGTCTGCTACAATACAATTTTCAACCAATTTATCGGCGTTGGAATGGTCATTAGTGTTCTCAAACGCAAAATTTGGAGCAAGAAACTCCTTTTGGCGACTCTCTACTTCTTATATTTTGTTTCTAAGACAGACGCAAGCCTTCAATTAACGTTTTAATGTAAAGGCTAGGCGTCATTACCTTGTGAGTGTAGGCATATTATGTTTCTAGGCACAAAATGAACGAAATTTTTGCATTAATGAAAAAAGCTCTTCCTTCTTGGCCAATAGCGCATTTTACTTGAAATGTTTACCATAATCCTGCTGCGTGGCATTAAGCATGGTTTATAAGTGGATTAGTTTCATTAACATCACTAGACTGGGCTACGCATGGGTTGTTATAAGAGACGAGTAGTAAATCTAGCATTTTACTCAATAACTTAAGGCAGTCCAATATTTTTAGCTAACAGGAGGTGGCTCAGACTGCTTAAATCTAACTGAAACTTCGTCAGAGGGAGCGCTTAGTTTGAATCTCTCTGAACACACCCTTCGAATGGCTTGATAAGTACACAACCAAACGTCCATTTCCCACCTTACACACAGTAAAATACCAGTTTAATCAAGTTAATTCAATTTTGGCCTTTGTATTTTCCTAGCTATTCATAGACAGTCGGAAAGAGCGAAGTCATTAGTGGTGTTTCATGGCATAAACACGCCCTGGGAATTATGCACTTCAAGTTATGGATAAAATAGTTAACATTCACTTATAGTCGCGAAGTATAGACTGTAAGTTTATTATTCTTGGCTATTCAGAGTGTTTTGATTTTGCTGAAGGTAGATATACACCTAATCCGCCCAGCATGATAGCACAGTAAAATGTTAGATGTGGAACTTTTTAAATGTTAGCTTGCGTAAAGTGCTTCTATTAATGTACCCCGTGAGCCCTCTATTTTCTATGGTCATACAGAGCATTAAACTCTAATTTTGTTACTGTATTAAAACAAATTCAAAAGCAAAGTAATATCGGTTAGACAACAGTACTCCACCTTCAATCAATAAGTCTGCAAACTTCCTTCCACACCATCAAATACTTTATTAAATCCTTTTCAAGTGAAAAGATAAGCGGAAAGATAAGCTTCTAATTACTAATTGATAAGAATGCTATTAGAGGCAGTCTCACGTATCTCCCTTGCTGAGGAGAAAGAGCGGCTACCGGTGCAAGTGTTACTAGCATCTGCGGTTTTGAACTCATTAAATTCTGAATATAATGTCACAGCATTTTCTGCAGGTGGGATCAAATTTGCAGTTAACCTTGCACTGATCGTAAGTTGATATCCCATTTGGTAAAGGAAAGCAAATGAACGAATCGTGAAGGTGGAGTGGGAGTGGATGCACGGGTAGGGGTGGGTGTAGATGGTGAAGGACAGGAAGGGGTGGAGGTTGATGCAGGCTTAGATGTTTAGGGACGGGTGGAGCTGGAGGCTGGTGCAGACGCAGGAGTTGAGAGGCAGGTGGAGATGGCGGTGGATGCAGGTTTAGACGTTGAGAGACAGGTGGAGGTGGAGGTTGATGCAGACTTAGACGATGGGAGGCAAGTGAAATTGGGGGCTGAAGCAGACCCGGACGTTGAGGGGTGGGTGGAGTCGAAGGTGGGTGCAGACGTAGACGCGGAGTTGGAGATTGAGTCGGAGGTGGAGAAGTAGGTTGAGTAGGCACCTCCAGGGGCTGCAGTCCGGGTTCTGGACTAGATTGACGAAGTGAGTCCAAACAGCGGCAACAGTAGGGGCAACATGTCTTGCATTCCTTGGCCGATCCACATGTCACAAGAATAAGCACGCTCACTAGAGTGAGTAGAAAGATGGAACGAGGCATACTGAAAAAGGTCATACCAATTCCTTTTTGACTGTTTAAGCATTTGTTATCCCTGGCTTTTATAGTGCTCGTGTTGCTGCGTAAATAAGCGACTTTGCTACTTCACCGCGTATTTGAGGAGCCGGTTGGTAAAATTTGCGGTCATATGTACCGTAATGTTTGCACAAGATGACTTCATTATTGCTTGTAAAAAAATTAGGATGATTTTAGTTTTTTAAATGTCATGAAAATGTCTATCGATGTGAAACCGTCTTGGATAGAAGACAATGGGCACTAAAACAACAATTTATCGTCTCCAGTACATACTAACTTTTTTTCAACCAGATAAGAACTCACTTTTCGTGCAGAATTTAAGTTCCATTGGCCAAAGAAACACTGGCTTCGTCAGGAATAAAAATTTGCTCACAATTTTTGGTGGCACTCTAGAAGTACAAACCTTTACTATGCCGAAGTGATCTAAACTGGTGTTTTGAGTCGATAGAGCATTTTAAAAGACCATTTGTTTCAAGTAGGTCGCAGTTGTAGTACTTTGTTTGTTGGAACTACCTGCTTCGGTCAAGGTCACAGAGAGGTGGCCGTACTGCCCTATCTGCGTGGGCTGGCCTCCGGGTCATGCCAGCAGCCTATTTCCCTCTGTCCGTTGAATATATATGTATATTCTTCCCTAGCATTCTGCCTTCTTTTGTCTTCGAGGGAGCCTCGGGACGCTACAGTAGTAGTATGGCCTTTATGCCAAAAAAGAGTGACGACCTAACAATGTGTGATCGCTGTGGAATAGGAAACGATTATTAATGATAAAGCTATGAATGCATCAAAATGGCACGCTTATGTATCCATTCCTATTATTTCACTTGGTACAATTTTAACACTAACAACATGGCTGCTTCAAGTGACAAAATATTGTGACCTCTGCGGCAAAGGGCATTTTGAATTACATGCCACTGAGAACTTATTTTAATTGTACATTTAAAGTACCAGCTTTTATTAAGGCTATTCAAGCTCAAAGCTAAATGATAGTTACAAATATCTTAGTCCTTTTTGCTCGATTTTTACTGCCTTATGCATTCAACATCATGAATGGAGACTACACAATCATTTGGGCAATGTCATACGACTCGGTGGACTAAAAGGTGGAACAGAACAAGACTTGTTTCAGCTGGACACTTAATTAAGCCAGGTTTTCGGCAAATCTCCCCCCATAATGCCGTGGCGTGCAATGACTTGGGGAAAAACCTGAGGTGTCAAAAAACTTTGTGTGAAAGAATTTTTGTGACTCTTTCGGCTGACAATATTTACTCGTAGTGAGATTTGTTAACTTTCTTCCGAATGCGGAATGAAATGTTTGCTGAAAGAAGTTTCTGCTAAACTTCTTATTTGCGATTTGTGATTAAGCCAAATGGTGAGCAACATTTTACACCGAAAACTTATTCATATTGTAGCTTCGTGCCTAAGATCTACAAGGCTAGCATACAAGTATTTAAACGATACCAATAACTTGTCATTCATTCCGGCTTTGCCTCCTTTACTCACATGGAATGTATAGAAATAATGCACCGATAAAATTTTTTCTGGAGTTCCATCTTAGTAACCCAGAAAGACGTAAAACATAAGTTAAGTAGCGTGTTCCAAACTTCAAAAGAAATGAAATACGACAAGGGTCGAGGTCCAGAAGAAAGTGTGTTCCACCAGTACAATTTTTGGAACAGGGTCACTTAAGTTCGGTCGACACTGATCATCTTTGCGTTCATAGGCCGAACTGTGCATCATGGCTAGGAAATGCCAACTCTCTTGTTCCAGCTATGAGCCATAAGACCGAAATCTTGCAAATAAAAAGAACAACAAACGTTGAAGCAAGGGCAGCAGTAGCAACGGAACTGGAACTATTGGAATGATTCTACCACCTGCTACTGAATTTCGCAAGTAGGATGACCTTGACTTTATTGCAGTTTTTCAGTACTGCACAAATCTACTCTAAGAGTAAATGTGGGTCGGTTGTTGAGTACCCCTTAGAACCGTAGTTCACGCTCTAGTCTTTCTTCTGTTCTTAAAAAGTTGTATGACTTATCAAAATTAAATATCACTTAAAAGTAATTAATTGAAGCGGTAACTTGCAACGTAACTCCACTGAAGTATCATCCAGGTTCCAAAACATTAACTTTACAGTGCATAAAATCACGAAGAGTTTGCAAAGGAGATGTGCCTTTTTCAAAAAAATTTCGGTGTATTTCTGAGTCTACGAAATTTCTAAAGAAGCGGTCTAGACGAGAAATCTCAGTATAGTTTATAAATGCTTTGTTTTATCGTGTAGTATAACAACCTGGACCGCGAAGTCTCGGGCCGTTATAGCATGGCCTTCGAAATATGCTAGTATCCTTTTACCTCTACTTTAGAGCAATGTGCCCTTTACTTAAACATTTTTGATTATTTTGACAGTGGTAAGCGATCCCTATCCAAAATTGCATCATAGTTAATTCCTACAGCTGAATGGTAAAATTTGATTAGTAGCAGGAACACTACCACTACCTTACTTTTACATCCACAATGCCTCTTCCAGTGGTAACCACTAGGTGGTAGCATTAAACAAGGGTGGAGGCTATGAAAATCAAAACCACTGACCGACATCTGAATGAGAAATTTAGTATGAGTCTGTAAAGCTTCCCAACATATGGATTCAAAGTGACGTCAACCCTTGACAATTACCCGATTCCCGTTTTCTCTGAATGCCCCATTAAAGTTTGAAGCAAAAGTCGACTTGAATGATCTGAAAAATCTCATTATGGCACTGTCTAGGCCGTGCTAAGATGCTAATGGCTAAAATGAAACTTATATGGATGAATAGGTGGCTGAGCAGCAGCAAAACGTAAACGGAGCAGCAATTAATAGCCTCGAAAAACTAATTAAAATCTTGTCTTACATTAAACGACTCTATTTTGAGCAACTTTCTCCAAGACCGGTGCTTAGCAAAGGAGATGGGCTCACTGTGGAACATTGTCCAGTCTTGTGCAGTAAGAGGTCAGTTCATCCCGTTCCCTGCCAATACAATTAACAACTAAAACAAAATTGGAACAAAGCAAAAATTTTGAGTTGCTCCAATAGCGTTAGGATTAAATGCCTTTTCACGTGGAAGCGAAGGGAATAACTAGTGCTGCTGATTCTTGGTTATTTCTTAAGGCACGGACCGCACAACGGCACTCAACGAGAGAATTCGATCGGGAGAGGACATTTAAATGAAGAGAGAACTCGTATAATGATTTATGTATCTTGCTTAAGTTTGTGTTTAACCATGCCTGTAATACTTATGCCCTTTAAATGTGCTTTATAGACCAGAGGCGGGAGGATATATTCAACCTGGTCGTAGAGCAGCGTGGTCGAACTCCTGAGGCCGACACATCCTCGTCCCAGACTCTTCGACATAGTTACGCCATATCAATCCTCAGTATATAATAAAGATATCTAGAAGCATCCAGTCTTCTGAGTAAGGGCGAAAGAAGGGAAGAGGAGGGAAGAGAAGAACCGTCTTCAATGTCAGCACTTTAGCCTCCGCGGGTTGTAATTCTAGGCTGCAGTAGAACCTTCTTTCTGCACTAATGTCCCACCTGCTCATATCTAGAATACTAGCATATGTTCCTCCACACCACATTATTTTACCATGGATTCAGGTTGGACTCATGGCTCTGCAAATATGCACCTTTGCATTATAGCCAAAAATTCTTTCTGTAGCTAAAATGAAAACGATGTAATTTTGAAGAAACTTACAAAGTTGAATGTGGCGTCATGGGACTTCCTTGAAGGCAAGGAAGGTAGGGCACTATGGCCGCCAAAGTGACCGTACCGAAACCAGCATTTAAGCAAACAAATTATTAAACTTATGTTCTTTGAATATGTTTTATGGGTAAGAAGCGGATAAACAATTTGAAGCTGGTCCCATACGAGAGAGTTAATTCTTCGGAAGTAGGCAGACCCATCTCTTCAGCTACTATAATAAAGATGCCTGAGAACATTCCACAGCCCCATAACGTGAGCAGTCGGAAAGAAGAGGAAGAGAAAAAACCATACTTTAATGTGATACCAGTTTGTACGATTTATTGTAAAAATTTAATGATGTATAATTTCAATGTTTATAAGTGGTTAAAAGAATGCTGAAAATTCTGTGGCGTTCCTTCGTTCAATCACAACTTAAAAGAGTTGTACACATTAGTAAATATCATTGTAGCCAAAAATAATAGACCATTGAGAGACATCGCAATTTACTTGGTACCAAAAGATTGAAAATCCAAGCGAGCGCATTAGAATTCTCAAATATTTCCAGCTCATATAAATTTATAGATAAAACCAATCCAGAAGACAGAAAATGGTATCAAATTTGGCGTGAAAAGCTTCACTTGATTGTGCCAATCAGCATGACTTTCCTACAATATTTTGAAACCGTTTAAAACGGTTTAACTGTATGCTTGATTTGACTCCACATAAAGGGCCATGGCCAACCCAAAGTCGAGGATCATTGGGCCATTACGAAAAAGGTATTTTTGCGTCACCCTGACTACGCCCACACCACAGTCACTGCCTGTCCATTGCTAGCCACATGGTGGAGGCCCACTCCTAGTTGGCAGGAAGTGGGCGGCAACTCTAAACCTAACGAAGAGATAGCCCTCTGAGTGAGGCACTTTGGTGTCTGCAATGCATAAACCCTCTCAAACAACCTCATTAATATACCCATTAAAAAGTTGTGTGGGAACGCAACATTCAAGTCGTGTCAAGCAAAGGTGTAATTCGGTAGAGATTTGATGACTTAGTGTAAATAATATTTCGCTTTAGCAAATAAAACGAACAATGCAAAGAGTGGATTAAAATGCCTCTGATGCATACATGTATCCAATCGCCACGCAAACACACAGTCGAAACAGAGCCATCGAACGGACACAGGAGAAACGGTACGTTAACACATAAAACACGCAGCATCAAACGCTCCAGGTAGGGGCAACTGTTACACATTTGACACGTCATCCCAGGCGCTTTTTCGCTATAGTCGTCTGAATTCTTTAGTGGATTTAAACATGCTAGACACAGGGGAATTGGACGAGCATTTATCAAAGTGGAGTCGAGCACTCCCATGCACTAAACTGCAGGCTCTTAAATAAATTGAGGTGCGGTAAACCAAACACATGAATTGATTAAGGTAGCCGTTAGGATGAATGACATTCTGTTGGCAAGTGCTTATAGTATATTTTTGATGCTGTGCCATTCAAGCTGATCCATTTTAGAAGTGTCGTTTCATAAACTTTGGGCCGTTGGGATCAAACAATTCACAACAATTATAAAGTATTGCTTCGTAGAAGGAACACCTGAAAGAGCCATTCGCACTTGTTAAATGGCATCTTAGTCAACATATTGCGCGTCATTGCCAGACATTCCAGTTCCAATGGCTTCGAAATACTGGGCAACGAGCAAGCGTGTTGCACGCCCCTACTTCCTCAACCATCATCACGTCGTGCTTGTTCACACAGCCTCTCACACAACACAAGACCCATTGGTCACACATCAGGCAAACGGTTTTTGATTTGCCCCGGGCAGTGAAGCTGTGTATACTGCCGGAAGTAGTGTGTATCCACTTTGGCCAAATACGCATTTCCCTTGGCCCCAATTACTGACTCGCACAGCCTGCCTCCTGTTCCTGCCTCTGGTGTGTAGGCCACTGATCACATTTGGCAGAAAGAACCAAGCGCAATTCTACGCTTGCATCAACACACACACACACCAAGACACTGCTTCTGAACTTTGATCTTAGTTGTTCAACGTAGTTGGCAGGCGGATGCAGTCTGACAAGTGGAAATACCGTGTATCTGGATAGACAAACACTTCATTTGCTAACTGCCGTGTCCACTGCTCTTCGGCGAACGCCTTTCCCGGATGTCAAAGGACTCATGTACATTAGTGAGCAGACGACAGAGACCCTAGTTATCGGAATCACCTTGGATGTAGATGTGATTTAGGTTTCTTCCCTTCTCTTAGGAGACTATCCACCCGAGTGATTGCAGTGTCGAAAAAACGTGCTTGTGGAAACTAGTTCCAGGAGAGACTATCAAAATAATCAGACCCAGTTCTTTCTATCCCTACTAAATCCATCCAATATTGTTTGGTAATAACACATTGATGTAACGAAATTGCTTGCAGTACCTTCTAATTACGGACCCAAATACCCATTCATTTTCATAGCCTTAGCATTCATGTCAGTACCTACGACATGCTAATTATTCCAAGAGATCAAATCGTGTCTTACATTTAGCAGAGGCTTCGGTCAATCACAGCTACGTGATAGGCAACCGTATTGGTGTTGTAGGACAGGTTGTGCAATTCCTTTAATTTGGACGCCAACTCAAGTCAAAACAACAAACTGAAAGTCAGTAACATGCAGTCTTTCTGGTAGGACTTCTAAAATGCTTTCCAAAAAGCGAAATGGCACGAGAGGAATGAATGTAAAGACACGTGGATCCCTTGTAGATCAAAAGCCAATTAGGTGTCTTGGGATTCATTAGATTTACCAAACCACCAGTCCCTTACATCAATTCAAGTCGCTTTCACTTGTGACTTCAAAAGAGAGAAAAGTAGTTCATTGTGTTAACCCATCGTGATCACTCGCACGTCAACTGGAACCAACAAAACGTTGGGTGGTGGAGCGACTGCTGGTTGAGTTACCAGGTACGCTAGAAAGGAGAAAGCATTGATTCAATGTGGCCTTACTCATCTATCCACAAAGGGAATGAAAAGTTGCAGCATTGAGAATCTTCAGTGACAATTATTTTCCACCTTCTAGAGCCTTCCACAGCACACTTCTCAACCTCCACATTCACCACTGTCTTCAGTGCGTTTCTTTCTCTTTCAGAGTAATCTCCATCAAGGTGATAAGGAATGGGAAATGGGCTTCGCCTACAAATGACTAGCCATTATCTTCCAGACATCGCAAAGGAAGGCTTGAGACACAGGCTCCCCAGTCTACAGGTTCAACGTTTCGCTCGGATTAGCCACACTAATGACCCACTTTACCACCCAAATTTCCTACTTTTATGCCTACGCACTTACACTCTCTCAGTTCATTTCACTTATCAGTAAATGCGTCCACGTTCTAATTTGTTTAAATAAATTCCACCTCCTTAATCCGACTTACCTACGCGCACTCCGAGTCACTCGTGCACATCAAAAACAACAACACCAACAGCAACAACAATAACCACTATTAAAATTAGCAACGATTTGGCGCCTCTTAAGTCACATTCCAGTTACGAGACGGGATAGTGAAGACGATAGGCGTTATCTCACCTGTGCACCATCACCAATGTGTTGACGTACCACCGACTTTCCAACTCGACCTTTCCAGTGGCATTTAGAAGGGCAACCACCACTTCCCTGCCTTAAGAGCGCCTCCTACCACATCGATACACAGTGATTAATTATTCACATCATGACTGTTGTGGTGCGCCTATCAGTGCTGTCAGACGGTACGTTGACATTGTGGAGGGGTGGGGAGGGTAGAAGGTGACTGCGATGTGTTTATGACGGGTCATGACTCAGTAAGTGAATGAGTTTGACCTTAATTGGGCAAATGGGCATTGCAGCAGAGGTGTACTCTCTTCCTGATTTTCTGCCCCATCAAATGCTAATAAATGTGTATTTTTATGTTGATTTTGGGTCAAAGTCAGGTAAGAAACGAACGGTTTCTCTCTGCTTTGGATAAAATCACTACGTGAGTCATATTTTTCATGTACTCCCAATGGCTTGCCACGCCTCAATTTTCTTTCAAGCCATCCATACAGTGCCAGAGATTGCTACTAGTCCTGATACTTGCCAGCTACCACTGTCGATTAAGAGAAGATGGGTTTCACTGATTGGTCAGACAACCACCACAATTAATAGCAACAGAGAAGCAGGTCAATGTAGGAAATACGGAAGAAGTTGGACGATTTATACCGTTTGAGAAACACAAATTATAGTACGAATAGGCAATTTTTTAAGAAAAAAAGAAATAAAATAATTATAGAAGTCTCGCAAGCTACAACTCCAAATCATTATTATTTATGCACAAAATGCAAAGTTAAAACTTTTCGAAATGGTGCCTTGTGAAGCATGCCTCAGAGTGATCAACGCGATTATCAAAAAATAGCATAAACCCACTCTTTCTTTTTGCCATTCAAATTGTTGACTAAAAATTGTGGTAACCGACATTACTAATTGCTGTTCTGCGTCCAACGGCACTTGTTACACAACTGACCTCTGGGTTTAAGCTCTAAGGCTTGCTAATTTCCTTTTTTCTGTGTTGAAGGCCCTTAGCCATGTCAAGTGCCTTTCCTGACGTTTTTGGGATAGGTAACTCGTGGACTTTCAAGGAAATTGAAATAAACTGCTACTTATAAAACAGAGCGACCTGAATGAACCAGTAATCAATCCTAATCCTGATCTTGTCGATCATTTACCAAACCCAAGCACCGAGGAAGGTAATTATCTCCAACTCACAGCTAAATCCACACATCAAGATCAGTTTTGGCGATCTGTTGTTCACATAACTCGATCTGATAGCATATATCATCTCACAAGCACATTCAGCACACTTTGTCTCCAATTCATGCCATCTGTTATCTGATGCCTTCGCCGAAATTCCAATCCTTCCTGTAATATTTGTTACTATCGTAAGAAGCTATGCCTATGCTTGGGTGTCTCCCCTTGATAAATAAACGTGTATTTAATTTAGCGTTTTTGAAGTATAACTTAATGTGTTCATTGAACTGGTATTTGTTATAAAATTGATCTGCGACCTATTAAATGGTGATAACCCAAGTTCTTTGCAAGTGCTTTGTGTGCACAAAATGGTCTACCACGTCTTTTTGATGGCCTACATCAAACATAGCAATGCTGCATCAAATTTCAAGCATTAAACGACGGTTTTAGTTGCTCGGAGTAAGGAGATTAGGCAGACGAAGACATCCTTGAAGACGAAAGGGACACACTACTTGAAGTGCAGTAGAGCTTGGGGCTATTGGCACGGTCCGGAGGCCAAGGTGCCCACCGGAGGTACAATCGCAAATATACCATGTGGACCGTTACCAAAACCGAGGGTTGAACAAGCAATTAACTCATTGTACTTATCTGGCTAGTGGTAATAATAGAGGTGAACGCAGTATGACTAAGCGCGTTAAGAGTGTGTTCCCGCTTAGAAAATTGATGAAGCCCAAATTTGTCAGGAAACTCGTACTTACTTCACACCTCTCGCCTAAAGGGTACACTCAAGCAATCATATAATACACACTCTGCTCATTTTCGATTGCGTCATTCAAAAAAAATAATCTAATGCAAAATTAAATCAGATTGATGGTTTTGCATGGGTTAAAAGTAAACTGGCGTTGAAGAGCTTACACTTATAGCCTATTAGCCTAATTCTTCACTCATAAAAGGCCATTATGATCAATTTACAATTGTAGCATCCCTGAAACTTCCTTGAAGGCAAAAGAAGACACATTACTATATTCGGCAGGCAGAGGCCAGCCCACCTGACCAGGCCAATGTGGCCATTCAGGCCGTTGAAACCGAAACTGGCAGTTAAAAGAAACAATGCATTCTAAAAATGCTATGCCTGTAATCACTTGAAATAAAGTCAAATCCTGCCCTAAGTATTGTTCACTGATGGATTTACTTGTTTTTAATTTCGTTTGCTACGTTAGTTTGTCGATGTCTTTACTTTTGCTAAAAAAATTTTATTAACTTTCATGTTTTAGCATATAGCACAGTAAACCTACTCATGAAGAACTTGGAATCATTTCGATAAGATGGTTTACAGATCTGTGAATACTATGTTGACTGCTCGAATCGCCATCGGAAGAAAGGGTCCACTTTGAGTTCTCACTACTGTTGCGATACATTCTGCCCCAGTATTATACCTTCTTTTGTCTTCAAGGAAGTCTCTTAGAGCTGCATTGGTGGCAACCAAATTGGACACAGTTCGAACAAACTTTAGCGTCGCAGAAGAATTTTGTGTGCCATAGGTGGGAGAATTGCTGACGTGCCATAAAAGAAGGGCTGAGAAAGACGTCTCCCTTTGGCATCTACCCAAATCCTGTTTACTAAAAAATTTCGTTTCTGAGTATTCGTACCATACCTGCATAAAGGGGTCAATAATGTGAGCATAGATTAAACTTTATCACTACGGAACTATGTTGAATCCCATATTTCCTTTCACAAATCCACTTTTAGACCGGTGTTCCAACATCTAGATATGGCCATGCATGATAGTCAACAAAATCTCGTGCCTAAATCCAGTACTCAAACCAGATGAGGCCCCAGATTAAGTGGAATAGCCGAGAGGGGTCAGTGACGTTGCGATCACGTTGCTCATCATGTGCACAAGAGTTGCATCAGGTGAGTTGTCCCCCATAATGCAGAAGTAGCCCAAGCCCTACTGAATTATGTCATCCCTAGTCTTTAAAGACATCTCTATGTGCTTCAGGTGCATTGTCCTGGCTAGAGATTTATAGGTAGCGTCTGAATTTTTGTCTACTTAAAAGCTCTTAAAAGGGTTATTCATGGGTCTGCCAGAAATTTGTTTCCATTCGCCTACATAAAGATGAGATTAAAATATTATTTTCTATATGAAGGAAATATTATTTATGCCCTAACTTTTTCGTCAGTTCGCAAAATAATTAGTTTGGTGAAATCTTGTTTGAATCGGTGTGACTTATTTAAATTACTGTTTTATTCTGCAATTTGCTCTGCGCGTGTGCGTCGTTGTATCGGCATGAATCGTGAAGGGGGTAAGAAGAAGCCCTTAAAGCAACCCAAGAAGCCGGCCAAGGAACTAGATGAGGAGGATATTGCCTTCAAGCAGAAGCAAAGAGAGGAGCAGAAGAAGCTTGCTGCCGCTAAACAAGTAGCTCAGAAGGGTCCGCTTGGCTCCGGCAAAAACAAAATCACCAAATAGTCCTCCGGTACTTTCTTCCCTTCCCCTGCTATACCTTTCAGTGGTTAATTAAAGCTATTTTAGTCGTTTCTTTGTATCGCAGCACTGGTTGTTAAGGCGGGATGTCCTGGTGGATGTTAGCCTTCAGACATACATTTTATACGTTTTTGTCGCACACTCTTTCTGTTACTGTGATGATTATTCAATGGAGGTTGGTGTAAGATTTGTTATTTTACAAATATTCGGCAGGGTTTTTGGTGGCCAGTATGCTTATGCAAAATCGTTGGCGGGTCTCATTAACTGGCCAATCATCTGACATTCCAGGTTTGTGGTGTTAGCCATCTTTGTGCCTTTTTGCACTTTGAACGGCCCTCTCTTGCGGCTTAACTATTGTTACTAGCGAAGTATCCAATCGTCGACCGCCCTTTTCTGGATTGGGACACTTGGCTGTTAGGCTCGGGATTTCGTTTTATCCATCGTACCGATCTAATTGACGTGGTCTACTACGCTTCCCCATTAAACTTTACTGCCGTTTTACCTTGGATCGTCTCAGTCAAATACAAACTCACCTTAAGTGGTTGCTTTTTAGAGTGTTTTTGTGGCACGGTGACAAAAGTATGCAAGTAGTCACGCGCCTTTTACGAGCACCACTGGGTCAGGTGGTCCCCCAATTTCAAGATTGTTGAGGCGAGTTAGTTTTATGCAGCTCATCAGGCTATCTACTATTTTTGCCTTAACCCTGCATACTTCAAGACTTACGTCTCGTTAGCTAGACTTGATTGCGATTCAGTGGGGGTATCTCCTTTGCGCAACGAAGTGAAAGGTGTCGAAAGAGGCTGACGCTGATCTTCTTCCCTCGGTGTTGTGACAATTTACAGATGTTATCCTTGCGTATCTGCTTCGGTCATGACCCTCTCCTAACACTAGAACGAGGTTTACGGCACCACTGGTCGCGGATTTCACACCCGCAAGCTGAGGGACTGCTTCACCTCGACCACACAGCCCAGTCCTTGATTCTCATCCTTTCCAGGATTCCCTCGGAGACAGGGTACATGCACAAAGGCGTGACAAGACCCTTGAGTCACCATCCCACGCTTGTCACACCAAATCGTTGAGACACAAGCCATCCTGTATCTTGTATTCATGGTTTGGGCCACTTTGTCTGAGCCCTACCGAGGCCGACTGTCCCCATGCAGCCGCAAACCCGTACAGAGACCTCGCAGCTGACAATAGTTTGTGCTGGTGGGATTACGTTTACACGACTTGTTGCTTCATTCCGGACCCACTATGGCACTGCCAGTTTTCAACCGGGCTTACGCGATGAGGTGACCTAAGGTTTCACCCCCAACGAGCCGATACGGACCGGCGCTTTTAGCACCCAAATGGGCTCAAAGTTGCCCACTACCTTCGTTCTAGAAAGCTTGGTCTCTAAAGGCTAGGTCGCCGCAAACCTCAATTGCTACAATATCCGTAGGTCGAATATCATGCAGAAGCATACTCGAAGTGGTCTCGGTCCACTAAAAGCCGAAAAATCGAGTCCCGGGACGTCGGAAGTGAGGCGTAGTAACAGCTGAACCGAGTGTCGCATCCAGTGGAGTACCATTACGCACAACAGCAGCAAATTGTTAAAGCCTATCCCAATATTGTGACCCCGACAGGTCTAGCCCCCACCACTACCGCACAAAAAGGCTAAAATGCGAGTAGAGGATGACTATTTACAGAGTGGGCAAGCGACCAGACAAGTATTCTACTTTTTGCCGCCGCCGCTACGACGTCTTCTGTTCTTCACATTCACCTCCTCATAGTAGTGGCGACCGGCGCGGCCGGCCTTCCTGCGCAATGCTCGTTCCAAATGACGCTTGCGAGCCGCTGATAAGCCCTTCGGAGGTTCCGCAGCTTTCTCCTCCGCCGCTGCCTCCGCTTCGTCCTCCGAGTTGGGCAGGAGGTTTAATCCACCACCACCTGACCCACCCACACACTCTGCCTCACTTTTCTCTTCATTCACCTTCTCCTCTTCGTTCACCGCCTCTTCATCATTCGTCTTAATATGAAGAAGAGCATCTAGAGTTCCAATACATAATCGACTGCTTTGTTGAACGTGAAATGAAGTAGGCAGACAAAGCGAAAGTATCGACCAGGTGATCGCTAGGTGGTGTTTGCTTGCAAGTCGTTTTGTTACGTTAAACAACTCTAATAAGCCCGTCTCGATAATATCGTCGTTGAAAAAATACTGTGGAAACAAAATGTAACTAACTCACTTTGTCCACGCTTTCTTCGTCATGGTCCGCTTCGGGTTCAGCGTTGAATGCGTCGATAAATGCCTGTAGGAAGTAAGGTTGCAATATCAAGATTGTAATAATGCTGGTATATGCTTCCGCCGACGAGATTCTCGCCATGAGCATATGCTCGAGGCATAACCTGCCTTCAAGCCGAACTCACAGCATCACAGTTGCAAATGGACAATGGCCTAAACAAAAAATCAAACTAGAGGGGTTTCACTCATGAGGAATCACCGTTTGATCGAAGAGACCTGTTAATTGGTCCAAAGCAGAACCTCCTATTGAAGTCCCACAATGAATGAGTCGCTATCTGAATGATGAAATTAGCATAATGCCTCATAAGTCACTCTGAGGTTACCAGGTAGATGATTTTGCATGCGGACGATTTTACGGGAGCTTCACAAAACTAATATGGCTGCCGACTAGAAAGTTGAGGTGCGCTTTTCCTATCCTTGTGAGTTTGCGCATGTCCAAAACCGCGGACTTTAATTAAATCAGCAAGCCAGAGTACTTATATACCGCTCTATGGAAACGGGTAGAGAAAAAAGAGGTATCTGGAAGGATGGATGGGGTCGATATAAGATTGCTTTGCTTGCACTGAATTCAAGCAACCGCCGAAATAATCAAAATGAATATAAGCGGTAGCAGCAGCTATGTAGAATGGTATCTATTGAATGAACTACTATGCTGCTTCACTTCTTGATGCCTCCAAAACAGTCACTGACCCAGGAAACTCAAGGAATCCCATCCTCCATGCATTTGGTCGAACACTCTCGCTGACTCTGACAGTTTCGGAATGAATGAAAAATCATAATAAAGAAAAAAATACAACCGCATAATGGGCAGGAAGCCAACGCAACAGCTCTTAATTCAGAATTCCGAGCCACCCAAAGGACGGGGCTAGATAAATGGGATGAGCGTCACCGTACCTGTTCCAGTGCGTCCTCTCCCGGTATAGCCTCCTCTTGATTACCTCTAGCAGCACCTGTAGCAGAATCAGTATTGGCAGCATCGGAGGAACCATCACTGTCGTTTTCAAGGAGGGGCGGCTTCACGAAGTATGGAAGCTTTCCGCGCTGAAAGTCGTTGAGCACACGTTTTGCCGTTGTGACGATGTCTGGCTCGCCTCCCTATGAGCATAATCATTGCTGGAATCTAATCCTCATCAAGTTTCATCCCTAAGTGGAGGCTTACGATCTAGAGACGAAATTTTGGAACCATTGACATATTTGAGCTTGCAACAAAACTGTTTTCCTTCAAGCATTTCTGACAAATTCTTTTTGTTATAGCATTATAAACTGATCAAGTTATCCAATGAAGCATGTAAAAGCCCTTTAAGAAATTCACCAGATGTGCCTCCTAAAATTACGATAGAGCTTCTCATAAGGAAGCAAGGTGACGCAATATCAAGTCACAGCCCTCGGTTTTCATAGAAATCCCCAAAAGGAAGACGTAATTCAAAAGCCAAATAGTGATGAAAACATATCCAGATACTTGAAGTCACCTCAATCAAATGTGATACAAGAAACAGAAAGACTGTGCAGATTTCGAGGACTCGGAGATACATTTAACGAGAACTGCCAAAGTCATGGTGGTACCATTTGCCGACTTGAATGGCAAAAACCTTAGGTTATCAATCAAAACATCTGAAAAGAAGCACAATGGAAATAGCTTCGCGCCTTTTCAAAGCAACATTAAATTCCATCAACTGACTTTTCTGCCTTGGAAAATGAACCCAAAATAGTCTCACAATAGAGCGATTCGGATAAAAATCGGTTGCAAAATTCCAGCAGTTCTTTCAAGGTAAATAAATGTTAAGTAGGCACACCTTAAGGAGCTTGCCCGTCTTCTTGGCAACGAGTTCAAGGAAGAGGTTGGCATCTACGGGCCACTTCGCATTGGGTGGATATTCGATAGCCGGGGCAGCATTCACCTCCGCCGGTTTTCGCCCGCTCATCGATTCAGAGGAGAGAAGATGGCAAGTGGGATCGAAATTCGGAAGTCCGTAGCGCTGTTGTACAAATTCTGGCTTCACTCTTTCCAAAACCTCGGGTATGTATATCTCGGGCTGTTGCAAATACTCCACTCGCACCTGGATGCGTAAAAAGAACTTCAGTTCAAGCAAAAAACTCATTTTGATAGGTAGTAAATAAAATAATGCGCCCAAACAATCAGTATTTTATCACTAGGATCGCCAACGTTTACGTGGGCGAGCAAAAGGGTCGTCTGAAGCATGAGCAGAACACGGTAGAACAGAAGTCACTTTTAAGTCAGGTAATATTTGACAATCCGCGACACCGGCAAGCTTTGATAGTTGCTTTGGTGAGCAGAGCAAGAAGCAGGAAAGTTGTGAACGCAGCTTATATGTCTTAGAATGGAGCGCTTTTTTGACTTGTTTCCAATGGCTGACCTCGGTCACTTAGGCACAGTCCTACTCATTTTCTTGTGACTGCAATCGAAATCTGTTGTTTCGGGGTAATGTATAATATCACCAGGGAGACCTTCAGCAAAACTCGATTAAACTTCAAAAACAAGCTTAACTAGTTGATGCGTGCTCCTGACAAAACGTCATCGATAGTTGTTATCCTAAGTATGGAAAAACTATTACATCGAAGAGTTTTGCCAGCAACAAGGATGCGAAATGCAATTCTCGTGGTTTTCAGAGCCAGGAAGGCTTGGGAGTTGACCAGCTAGCACGGCATCTACTATACATACGGTATTCAGATCCCATGCACATAGCTAAAGCAATAGCATTATTGTTCATGAGCGATTAGGGAAGGGACATAATTTCTATCGTTCTTACCTACAATTCCGCTCAATAAAATGAGAGGAGTCATGAGACAGTAACGAATAATGTGGTTGTAAAACTCCCCACTGGGGTCAACCACTTCATTTTCACCAGACCATTGTAAAGCATGCTGAAGACCACCATCGTTCATCAGAAGTAACTATTTCCTGTAGAGGCAGCTCATAGTTGTCACAATTGCGAGGAAGGAAGAGCGTCACACACGCAATTACCTTTGTGAAATTTACTTTGCATCGCCAATTTGTTTTAAATGACTCCACTATGCTAGGAAATTAACCACGCCATCATGGCTCCTAAGTCAAACATTGTTGAAGATAAACATGCGAACAGCTGGTGGATAATATGTAACGCATCCATAAAATTAAAACTGTGAGAATACTTGAATAAGTGAATTTTCGATTTGTGTTCGCCTCGGCACTAGGATCGAGGTGCACTACTCTTGAAATTTTTGGAATTAAAAAACGGGACGAAACTCACCACACCCTTCATTACCATCTCAGCTTCCGTATCCCCTTCAGGATAAACAACGCCAGGGCAATCGATGAGGTAGATTGATTTGAGCAGAGTCACATACTGCCACACTTTCGTCTCACCGGCCAAAGGTGCCACCTTGCACACCTTCTTGGAGCTAAAACAATAATTCATTTCGAGTTGAAACAACCTACCGCATAGCGTTTATAATACTTGATTTCCCCACATTGGGGTAACCGATGACACCCACGCTGATTTGATGACGATCTTTGGCGTGAAGACCAGCCAGTTGACGTAGAAGACTCATCAGAGCAGTTTTCCCCAGAGGCTTTGTCAGACTGGCGTAAAAAACGAGAGTCGGGTACTCAGACGACAGCATAGTTTTCCAGCGTTTCTAAATAGGGCAGAAGTGACACAAGAAATAGGCAGGCTTACTGTTATCCAGACAGGTACCAGATCCACCTTGTTAATTACGAAAATGAGGTGCTTATTGGGTTTCTCCTTCTTCATGTACTGCTCTATATATCTCGAACGAGTGCCCATAGGGTCTCGAGCATCAAGCACATAAAGGACTACGTCAGAGGAATCGATAACTTTGAAGAGCTCGTTCCAGAGGCGTTTTGAGCTTCCTGCCTTGAAATGAGGGTCACTGGTCAGGTCACGTATTCCGTTGTTGTCACGCTGAAGGTTGCCATCTTTCTCTTGGAGGTAGTTGAGGCGATTTGTTTCCGCTTCACGGACCAGAGACTGTAAACAAAAGACAGAGTATAGTTTATATAAGCTGGAAGAAAACTAATGACAGGTAGAAGACAAACCCACAGAGAGATCATCACAGCTAAGACGAGGCCGTTTACGCCTAGCTTTTTTGCCGAAGACGTACTCAAAACTTTCGGCAGCAAGAATATCAGGTTTCTTCCCCTAAAAGTTGTTTGTATAGGAAAAAACCAAACGCACTATTTTCTTTTCGTCCAGAAGAGAAATAGGTAATCGTGTTTGGCGCAACATAATTTCATAGGGATTTTTAATTTTCATAGCTTCTTTAAATGCCTGTAAGGAATCCTGTGAAATCACCCTCGTGTTGCCTTAACGTTATAAAAAGTAGAAAATCGGCTTTACCGAACCAGCGACGATTTGGTTCAACACGAGAGACCGCCCCAGATGCCACGGTAGATTGAAATGGCGCAGCACGAACTATGTTGCCCTTTTTATCACTTAGTTTGGAATATTAGCAATGACAACTTACCGCTTAGCCTTAAAGTTCCGATACATATTTAGGCGCTTAATCGTGCTTTTCGTCCGCATGGTGGACCCCTTTTCCTGTTTGCCTCGGTCTACATTGTACAAATGTAAAAATTATTCATATTACCAGGGTTAAGGGAGTGCTTCCCCCTATTGACAGCATCTTTTTTGCGTGGAGGACCCATTGTCAATTCTGAGCTTCTCAACACACGCCGACAACCCCTATCCGCAGGCTAAATTGCCGCACGCTTCTTTAATTGGTTTGATCTTATAGGAAGAAACTGAGAAATTTGGTAACTTCAGGAGTCAGCAACCTTGCTTTTAGCCTTACTTGCTTGCATATTTTCTTGAAATTTTATCTGCATATGTTTTGCTTTGTTAGTTAAGTGTGTATTTTAGGTCCTGAAGCATGCCATTATGCATTCACATTTTTCGTATGCAATCAATAAATAGCAGACTTTGGATAAAACCGAATTAGTTTTCTCAATAAAATAATTTTATACTACATTTAAAGCATCTTACCTAAACAATGGTAGCAAAACTACATGCCACGCACTTATTGTTAGGTTTGCATTTAAAGGCATCTCAAAATGCACCGTTCCTCGTTTTCTCAAAGCGTTGTGACACAATTCCTGCAACACAATAAGGCTGCAAAGTGTTCACTGCTAACTACTTAAATAATCATGACTAGTCACCGTTACTTGTTCATGCAGCTTCATTTTTCAAATAAATAATTTGCAGATTTAGGTAGAAATACGCAAAACCGTGTTGCGAAACCATTCGAATTTGACTTTGCTTTCTGACCACCGCATAGCTGTGGCATACTTACTGGTTTGGATTAATTGGAAGTTGTGCAGACGCAAGAGGAATGCAGTAGTGGCTTCTGTCTGCTTTAGGGGACTCAGCACATACTCGAGATTTTTCTAGCAACTACCGTAGCATCCCGAGGCTATCTTGAAGGCAAAAAAAGGCGGAATACTAGGGTAGAATACATGCATTCAATGGGCAGAGAGAAATAAGCCGCTAGCATGGCCCAGCGGTCAGCCTACGCAGCTAGGGCAAGATGGCCACCTGTCTGTCCCTGACCAAAAACCGGTAGTACAAACAAACAAAGTACTGCAACTATTATTTCAAAGTAATAAGCCAGCAGCCGCATAGACCCTTTAGAATTCCGAGTCATCACCAAAGAAGCATCGTCATGCTCGGCTTTAACTTTACTGAGGAAAGTCTTATATGACTAAAAGGCACTACAGGGATCATTTCAATACGAGGAAGAGTCTTGTTAATTTTACTATCTATGGCTGTTTATTCCATTTCAAATTTGTAAGAAGTATGTTTAGCAGCAGCTTATTTGTAGCCACTTAAATTTTTGTCTAGCTTGCAAATTTAGCATACCTAAAATCGGTTTTACAATGGACTTCATTTTACACCCCCATACCGATTGTCTCTCATTTTGCAAAACTTCATACTGCTTGCGTGAAAAACGAAATGAGGTTAGTTTATACTCCAAAACATTTTGAATTCATTATTTGAGGAGTTGGCAACATATTTAAAGATTGATAACCGAGATAACAATACAGCCATAAATTACTATTTATGCACCTGAAACCATTTTGTTATTGTGTCTACACATTGACTAAAATTATGCTTTTGGTTGGTATCGCATCAACCGATATGCATGAAAAATTTGGAATGCTAAGTGTTTTTGTCGATGCGAGAGGGTTTTCCTCCCTACGTAAGTTGCCATGACAAAGCATATTATCTAAATGCACCTTTAAGTCATTTTGTCGTTCAATACATTACGCTAACAACTCGAAATGCTCATGTTCGCCCTGCAAAATTATTGTTACTGTAATAAATTAAATAGCAGTTGTTTCGCTTTAAGTCGCAAGTCAACTGCCCTTCGGAATTTAAGCTTTCGCAGTGTTTAATCGCTTTAAAGCATCAACTATCGATCATGCAACACCTTTAGGGCTCAGAAGTATCTAAAAATTTTATTCTTGAGCCTTTAATCCTCACCCTTCTCTCCATTGGTTAGCGGTAACGCTAACTCTCTGATTGGCCACCTTCCCCCTCCCCGCTAACGCCACGCGCCCAGTGCACACAAATGCCTGCTACGCTTCACACTACTATGGCAACTACCCCGAAGGCGCCGACGCCGGCACCAGAACGTCAAGATGCGGAGCTGTTCGACCTCACCGCCGTTGTTCGCGCATGGGCGGTGAACGCCTTCATGGCGGCCGCCGACGGTCGGACACGAAAGAATGTATGTGGGGGAGGTGAAGGAGCCATGGGGTGCCTCGAGGTTCAGTTGGTGTGGGAGGATGTAGTCTGCTGGAGTGACGCTCCCTTCTTCGCCGATAGCCATTCTGTACGCCTACCTAAGTCCCATGTGCTCTTTAGCACAGCGTATCGCAACAATACCGACGGGGTACAGGAATACAACTTTCGCACCGATCGCTCAACTCGCTCAACTGCGGAGATTGAGATTTCCAAGGGTTTCAGTGCCCATCGAGAACTCGGCGTGAAGCTGCAGGTGAGTCTCTCAAATCCTTTATTTTCATTAAAACTTTTCATTGCCGTCAGGTCTCAGCTATTCGTGTCTTATGTAGCCAAGCAATTTTGCAATTTTTAACTTAGCTAGTGTAATGCAAGATGGTGAGGCGAATGAAACATAAAAGACTTTAAGAAGACGTTAAAAAATTAACAGCGAATCCTTACTCCACTTTGCATAAAAGGCTTTTTAAATTTTATACCTTCCTTGTGTCACGCGTCCAAAAAGACGTCTTTGTTCACAGTCTAATTAGCTACTACCTTTATTTGAAGAGTGCCTTAATGTAATTTTGATCAGGAGAGCTAAGTGATTCTCTTAATGTTTGCCAAATCCTCCCCGGTACTGTTGTCAGCATCCATCTATGTAGATGTAGACAAGTTGTGCCACTTACATCCTAGAATGTACCCTTCATTATTCCCTTAACTTAATTTTCGAAGAATCCTCGCTCACCTATCGCCCATAATTCTATTTCGTCTCCGAAGAATCCTGATCAATGCATACATCTTCCAAATTTAAAAGGAAACAACAAAAGTTATAGCTCTCAAGCAAAAAAATTCACTCACACAATCCTTTAATGAATGCAATGTGTTCCTGTCACGAAGGCATTATGAAGGTAAAGGTTCCGGTGTGGAGCATTTTGGCGATAAAATTAGATCGCACCAAAAGTTGTTCTCAAATACATTTCGATATTGTCTGTCATGCAATCATTCAAGCAGATTTGGGGAGTTGCTTTTAGCTTTATTTTAGTACTCAGCAAATTGTGCGGAACTTTTAATCCCTATTTATGACTTCATCAATAAAAATTTGAGTTTTTATACCCTCCTTAGTTTATCTATAATTTTAAAATAAAAGTATGCGTTCCGATTGCTAGCAGGACCTTTCTACTTTTATAAAATTTAGGCTCATCAACGCGAATGGAAAAGTTGTCTAAAAAAATAATTTCTATTTTGTTGGGTAGGAATTTGCAGGCGTTCACTGCTACCATTTTAATAAAGTTCCACTGAGTTTTAGAACAGACTTCATTAAAAGATGTCAAGACGCCGGAAATTTAAGCTTATAACATTAGACGAACAGTATTCTTTAAAATAAAAGTAAAGTAAGCATACTTCTAATTTCCTAGCACTGATTTGCCCTAGCCGTTATGAAATTGAGACCTCCAAATAATCCTGTTAACGAGATTTTTAAAAGTTGTTTTTAGGGCGTGTGTGGGATTTCATCAGATCTTAAATCCTAAGGCCATGATTTAATGGATCTGGTAGATAAATTTATTCTGGCATAACAACAGATAAGTTGCTCCCTCCAAGTGTATACTAGACCTCCCTGAAGATGGAGGAAGACATTATTCTCGGACAGAATATGTATTGTCAATACACTGAAAGACCTAGATCCCCTGGCCTGGCTCGGAGGTCGGGCCGCTCGGTTGGGGTACAACAGCGGAGCCCCTAATTCGCTTAATCCCAAAGCCCAGATTTTCTAAACAATTGAAGTGATGCTTATGCCCATCTAAATGATTTAATAATTCACCTTGTTACATGACTCAAATTTATTAAAACACAATCTATTAGTGTAAAGCGTAAGTGCATTTTCAACGTCAACTTCCGTTTAGACATTAAACATCTTTTAACCATGCATCGAAGAGAGTCACACTTTTCGACTTCAATGTTGCCATTTGCCTTTTGCGAGTTAAATTCACAATTTACCAACTCCTTCTACCAGTAAACCAGTTGGGCGACAAACGAAGTGATTTACAAACACATTGGGCGAAAATCAATTGACTGTCCTACAAAAAATGTTGAATGACCGAAGGCAGTGGGCAGCATCAATCAACCAGCAACATGAAAGGCAAAGGCACCCATGAAAGCACTTGTTTCGTCTAGTGTGGTGCTATCATCTGTGCATTTGATTGCATGCAAAAGTAACGTCACAGAAACCGTCCTGAAGTGCGTTTTATAATATTCCCTGCATTATAGCCTCCCTTCCATGCCTTTTATGCCGGGATGGTTTTACTTTGGGGAACCGGTTGAATGCAACCAGCGTTATTGGCCCCTTGATGTTTTCTCGAAAAGCCTGGCTATAGCCTACCGACGAAAGGACGTGTAAAGAGCTCTCACGATTAATCTAAATTTCGTAAATTTAGAAAAGCTAGCTGCGAACACTTCATTTAAATGCAAAACCGAGTGCAGACCTGTCACCATCTTACTCACCTCGGACCAAGCGCTTACTTGTGGACTCGTGAATGGGCCTGTGTACTCGGTTGTCTATGATTTAACGCCCCGCATACGTTATTGGTGCCTGTGCCATGTAACCAAAAACAATGTGTACATTTCTAAGCTTCTGTTTGCTTAAGGTAGGAAAACCAAGCAGTCGTGTTCCATTGTGACCTAAAGCTTATTAATGCTATCCATGTCTCAATGATAGTTGATCATGAGGAAAATCTAAGGAAAGTCACTTTTGCTTCCTCAATCAAATGCAAATTCCCTCGACTCGAAATAAATAAACAAATAAATAAATGGGGTTATTAGACATATTTCATTGCGTAAACTAAATGAAACGGTGGATCAAATCTTGCATTTAGGCTAAAATGAATTTTGGATAGACCAAAAACCATCCAAATTTAAATCATAATTATGCTAGACTAATCTGCCTCATCACTTTGCACTGAAGCATAGTTTGAAGTGGTTAGTCTGTTAACAACTTAAGCAATATAATGTAAGTGGAAAACTGCCTTTTGCCTGGAGGTGGTGAGTGCTAGGCAGAAGGTTCTCCAGCCGCTGACCAACTGTCAACCAAGTAAATCGGATCAAACGAAAAAGTCCTCTCAGAAGCAAAGCAATATCCTTTCTAATCCATGAAGAACTGTTGCATGCAGTGGCACTTCAAAGGGTGATTTGAGCAATTTATGTTATTAGTTAAATGTTCAAGCAAAGACGGTGTTTATGAAAACTGGCAGAGATTAGTGTGTAATCCCATACTTTAATTCAGGCGGCCATATTTTACTGAGATACCCATTCCCTGGGAACGAATTGCTAAATTGATAAAGGAAGGTACCGGGATTCTCGCATCAGTTGCCGAAATAAATTATCCCCTGGCGCTTATGAGCGGCTAGTTAGCTCCAACACATTCCCTTACGCCTCGGTTTAGCCTTGCAGCCACACAACAATTTTTGATTGAAACTCTTATTTCTCTATAATGAAAAACATGGATTTTTGGTAAAAAAACGTACCAAATAAAGCCTATCCCAAACGCAACGATTTATGCTTTTAAACAAGAGAAATGCTCCATTCTGTCGGCATATCATGGAATTATTTAAGATACAGCATTCAGTTTTTTTCGGAGAAGGGAGGAGAATCTCTGCGTTTGCTCTTGGGCATGCGCATAAAATGGATCCTTGGGTTATTCTTGTAAATAGTGCGAGGAGGTATGCGTCCAATTACCGTTCCGAGAGCAATTGGTTATTGCTAGAGACAGGGGGAAAAGGACATCCTTATTTATACCGAAAACAAAATCCCCAAATTTTGTCTGAAAAAGAATGTGTAGAATTGCTTCTCTTCGTGTGGATTTGAATGTCCTTCATTCACTCTCCTGAAGATCATTTATATAACACTTTGTTTGTGTGATTGCCGGTTTCGGTTGTGATTGCTTTGGCCAGGTGGGCGAGCCTCCGAACCATGCCAGCAGCCTCATTCCTTCTGCTTGCTGAATATATATATATATGTATATATATATGTTCCGTCATAGTATTATACCTTTTTTGCCTTCAAAAAAGTCTCAGGCCGCTGCACATATATTTGCGATAGGCTCTTCATAAGTACCTTGTTTTTGTCGAGCATATCCAGTAAAATGGCTCTCCAATCGCCATATTTGCAAGGTCAATATTTTTGTTTGCAAGGCTTGAAATGCTTCCTTCTCAAGAAATTTCAAAAATTAAATGAGGGTTTTGTCTTGCAAAAACCACAAACTACTGAATGTTCCTTTTTTATGTCTCCTTCTCTAATTTACGGTGACAAAATTGTGTGCCATTGTGAAAAATGCACTGAATGATTCATGGATCTGTGCTATTTTGAAATGAAGAAATTATTTCTAAAGATACCGATATAAACAAATGAATCAAGGTGCCTTTTATTTACCTCTTATTTTCTCCTCTGTGTGTGAATATTTTGACATCAGTGTAAGCGATCCCAAGCACTGAAAGATCTCTCACTTTACCGGTTCACGACTCCATTATGGGAATGGAGACAAAGAAGGTCACAATTTTTTAATCAAAGCTAAATCCCACTCATTTATAATTCAGTGTGGCACGTGACACATTTATTCAAACGCTTACTATCAATTTATCAGGGTAGGCCAAAATATTCCGACTTATTCCTAAAAAGCAGCCAAGTATCTGCTACAGCATCGGTGTTCATTGTTCCCATGTAATTAGCAATCATGAGTTGTTGATTGATGGCTGAGAGGACCAAAATATTACAAACCCGGAGTTTTACACGAAAAGACTATGTAAATAAGTTTTCTTTTTTACTTTTTAGCTGCCAAATCAAATTCTGGAAGCAAATGCTGGATTTTCACAGGAGATATCCCTCACCAAAGCCACTCGACAATGCTTGGAAGAGGAGATGTCCTGGGGCATTGATACGCGTGTGGAGGTCCAGCCAAAATCGGCTGCCAACGTTGAGGTTTGTAGCTTAATCACTATTGGCATTGGCATGATTTTGAAACATAAACCAGTAGGGTAGGTTCAATGCAAACCATGGCATGGAAGCTGGTAAAAGTTTTCAGTGAAAGATAACAGAATATCGCTCTTCATTCAGTAGAATGGGCGATTTTATTTCTTATTTTCAAATCATCATAACACTACGAATGCGGTAACAGAGTAAGTTAAGAAAAAGCATGGTTGAAATGTGACGTTGGCAAATGCTCACATCTGGTCATGCAGGTGAGATCTAACGTAGAGGATTTATGCCCACCAACACGCATTTTAATGACAATAGAGGTGACTCTTTGAAGACGATGGCGATGTATTTTAAGCTTTTGTCTCCTGCACCTGACTCCTTGATTGAAACCACCTCTTTAAAGGTCAACATCGTAGAAAACCAAATGACTTGTCGTTTCGCCGTGGACACCCGACTTCGCGGACGCATTCGAGCGGTGTGTATGGATGGCCGCAGGAACAACGCCTTCCTGATGAGCATTGAGGCCGATCTGGGTGATGTTGTGAAGGCTTACCTGGAGAAGCCACGACCTCCCTCGGCTCCAAAGTTGACACATGTCAGGGTCGAGGGAAGTACCACGCCTAAGACGGTTGTTGTAACAACCGAGGGTCGATGTGCTTTTCGATTTGGTGTGAAACAAGAGGTTGAGGTGACTCAAGTTGTGGCGCCCTATCCTCCCGGTTAGGAGACGTATCAAACTATTCCTCGTATGTCTGCGCTTCCTATCAATTAATTTCTAGTGATTTTGCTAAAGGAAAAAAACATACTCTGCACTGAATAACTGTTTTTTTGCCTAGATTATCGCATTTGGAATATTTATCTTTCGTGTAGTGGGAGAATCTTTGACTGTAGAGTTACCTGTGTATACTGTAAGAACTCCGACCTGATTCTTGCTGGTTCCTTTTTATGGAATTGCATTTTCCTCCCATATATGCAGCTACGAATTCGCGCGTCTCATATAATGCGTACGCAAAGAGAAATTTTTTGATGTCCAGTAGGTCTCACTCCAAAAAAGTAGTAAAAATATTACCGCTAATGATTTTTAAATAAAATGCCATTCTCGCGTTACTTTTTTGATACAAAAAGTTAAACCATTAAAAGCGGGCCTCCGACATCTTTATAAAATGTTGGTCTCACCTAAACTTTATGCTCGTTTAATAAGGTGTAGTCGTTAATGATGGTTAAAAGTACATTCCTCTGTCTCAAAAATTATCAACTATGGAAGTCACCCTACGTATCATAAGTTCAACAGTAATGCAGTTGAAATATCACCGCCATTTGATGGTCACTGCAGGAATCAGACGTGGCGAACCCTTAATAGTGTGACATTTCTGTGACCTTGTTTGTACATAGTTAAAGTAAGGCTGCTGATTGGGTCATTCTGGTCATTCGGCTTCATCCGCACCACCTTATATTGGTAATTTGGAAAACTCTCAAATTATCTAGCATTTCCATCCTCAAAACACGTCAGTGGGTTTAAAAATAACAACCATCTTTTGACAGAAATGGAATTTGTCTACTGCGAATAGAGCATGCGTAATTTTAGAGGTTTTAGGGTGTTAAACACAAAGAAATGGGAATTTTGTAAATATATTTTAAAGTAAAAGAGTCATATGTAATATACTTTCAATGAGTGTCTTAAATTACTTCTTAGGGTGTAACTTCAGAAGTTAGTTGTAGAGCTGTCACTGTCAAACGCCAACAAACGTGGCACTGAAATTACTGGCATTACTTATCAGCACTTTTTTATAAGTGATTTAAGTAACAAAAAGAGTGAAGTAATAATTTTTTTGGCAACTACTTAAAGTGCCTGGACGAGTGTTTGGTGAGAGACCACAGACGACCTCTTGCATCAAGCGTCACGTTGGTTGGTTATGCATTTTGCCCCCTTAAAAACGTAAATATTGTGATCGTCACTTTTTTAAAGAAAGGTTGTAGAGCTAACAGATCTTGTAGGCATGACATGCTAGAAATGGAGACCATTTTGAAAAGTTTTAACTTTGCACTTTGTGCATAAATAATAATGATTTGGAGTTGTAGCTTACGAGACTTCTATAATTATTTTATTTCTTCTTTTCTTAAAAAATTGCCTATTCGTACTACAGTTTGTGTTTCTCAAACGGTATAAATCGTCCAACTTCTTCCGTATTTCCTGCATTGACCTGCTTCTCTGTTGATATTAATTGTGGTGGTTGTCTGACCAATCAGTGAAACCCATCTTCTCTTAATCGACAGTGGTAGCTGGCAAGTATCAGGACTAGTAGCAAAACTGCAATATAATTTTATGTATTTTTGCAATCAAAAAATCTCTGGCAATGTGTGGATGACTTCAAAGAAAATTGAGGTGTGGCAAGCCATTGGGAGTACATGAAAAATATGACTCACGTAGTGATTTTATCCAAAGCAGAGAGAAACCGTTCGTTTCTTACCTGACTTTGACCCAAAATCAACATAAAAATACACATTTATTAGCATTTGATGGGGCAGAAAATCAGGAAGAGAGTACACCTCTGCTGCAATGCCCATTTGCCCAATTAAGGTCAAACTCATTCACTTACTGAGTCATGACCCGTCATAAACACATCGCAGTCACCTTCTACCCTCCCCACCCTTCCACAATGTCAAGGCACCGTCTGACAGCACTGATAGGCGCACCACAACAGTCATGATGTGAATAATTAATCACTGTGTATCGATGTGGTAGGAGGCGCTCTTAAGGCAGGGAAGTGGTGGTTGCCCTTCTAAATGCCACTGGAAAGGTCGAGTTGGAAAGTCGGTGGTACGTCAACACATTGGTGATGGTGCACAGGTGAGATAACGCCTATCGTCTTCACTATCCCGTCTCGTAACTGGAATGTGACTTAAGAGGCGCCAAATCGTTGCTAATTTCAATAGTGGTTATTGTTGTTGCTGTTGGTGTTGTTGTTTTTGATGCGCACGAGTGACTCGGAGTGCGCGTAGGTAAGTCGGATTAAGGAGGTGGAATTTATTTAAACAAATTAGAACGTGGACGCATTTACTGATAAGTGAAATGAACTAAGAGGGTGTAAGTGCGTAGGCATAAAAGTAGGAAATTTGGGTGGTAAAGTGGGTCATTAGTGTGGCTAATCCGAGCGAAACGTTGAACCTGTAGACTGGGGAGCCTGTGTCTCAAGCCTTCCTTTGCGATGTCTGGAAGATAATGGCTAGTCATTTGTAGGCGAAGCCCATTTCCCATTCCTTATCACCTTGATAGATATTACTCTGAAAGAGAAAGAAACGCACTGAAGACAGTGCTGTGGAAGGCTCTAGAAGGTGGAAAATAATTGTCACTGAAGATTCTCAATACTGCAACTTTTCATTCCCTTTGTGGATAGATGAGTAAGGCCACATTGAATCAATGCTTTCTCCTTTCTAGCGTACCTGGTAACTCAACCAGCAGTCGCTCCACCACCCAACGTTTTGTTGGTTCCAGTTGACGTGCGAGTGATCACGATGGGTTAACACAATGAACTACTTTTCTCTCTTTTGAAGTCACAAGTGAAAGCGACTTGAATTGATGTAAGGGACTGGTGGTTTGGTAAATCTAATGAATCCCAAGACACCTAATTGGCTTTTGATCTACAAGGGATCCACGTGTCTTTACATTCATTCCTCTCGTGCCATTTCGCTTTTTGGAAAGCATTTTAGAAGTCCTACCAGAAAGACTGCATGTTACTGACTTTCAGTTTGTTGTTTTGACTTGAGTTGGCGTCCAAATTAAAGGAATTGCACAACCTGTCCTACAACACCAACACGGATGCCTATCACGTAGCTGTGATTGACCGAAGCCTCTGCTAAATGTAAGACACGATTTGATCTCTTGGAATAATTAGCATGTCGTAGGTACTGACATGAATGCTAAGGCTATGAAAATGAAAATGAAAATGAATGGGTATTTGGGTCCGTAATTAGAAGGTACTGCAAACAATTTCATTACATCAATGTGTTACCACCAAACAATATTGGATGAATTTAGTAGGGATAGAAAGAACTGGGTCTGATTATTTTGATAGTCTCTCCTGGAACTAGTTTCCACAAGCACTTTTTTGCGCATTTTTAGCATGAACTCTCAGTGTATTGAGCATTCGACACTGCAATCACTCGGGTGGATAGCCTCCTAAGAGAAGGGAAGAAGCCTAAATCACATCTACATCCAAAGTGATTCCGATAACTAGGGTCTCTGTCGTCTGCTCACTAATGTACATGAGTCGTTTGACATCCGAGAAAGGCGTTCGTCGAAGAGCAGTGGACACGACGGTTAGCAAATGAAGTGTTTGTCTATCCAGATACGGGGTATTTCCACTTGTCAGACTGCATCCGTCTGCCAGCTACGTTGAACAACTAAGATCAAAGTTCAGAAGCAGTGTCTTGGTGTGTGTGTGTGTTGATGCAAGCGTAGAATTGCGCTTGGTTCTTTCTGCCAAATGTGATCAGTGGCCTACACACCAGAGGCAGGAACAGGAGGCAGGCTGTGCGAGTCAGTAATTGGGGCCAAGGGAAATGCGTATTTGGCCAAAGTGGATGCACACTACTTCCGGCAGTATACACAGCTTCACTGCCCGGGGCAAATCAAAAACTGTTTGCCTGATGTGTGACCAATGGGACTTGTGTTGTGTGAGAGGCTGTGTGAACAAGCACGACGTGATGATGGTTGAGGAAGTAGGGGCGTGCAACACGCTTGCTCGTTGCCCAGTATTTCGAAGCCATTGGAACTGGAATGTCTGGCAATGACACGCAATGTGTTGACTAAGATACCATTTAACAAGTGCGAATGGCTCTTTCAAATGTTCCTTCTATGAAGCAATACTTTATAATTGTTGTGAATTGTTTGATCCCAACGGCCCAAAGTTTATGAAACGACACTTCTAAAATGGATCAGCTTGAATGGTACAGCATCAAAAATATACTATAAGCACTTGTCAACAGAATGTCATTCATCCTAACGGCTACCTTAATCAATTCATGTGTTTGGTTTACCGCACCTCAATTTATTTAGGAGCCTGCAGTTTAGTGCATGGGAGTGCTCGACTCCACTTTGATAAATGCTCGTCCAATTCCCCTGTGCCTAGCATGTTTAAATCCACTAAAGAATTCAGACGACTATAGCGAAAAAGCGCCTGGGATGATGTGTCAAATGTGTAACAGTTGCCCCTACCTGGAGCGTTTGATGCTGCGTGTTTTATGTGTTAACGTACCGTTTCTCCTGTGTCCGTCCGATGGCTCTGTTTCGACTGTGTGTTTGCGTGGCGATTGGATACATGCATGCATCAGAGGCATTTTAATCCACTCTTTGCATTGTTCTTTTTATTTGCTAAAGCGAAATATTATTTACACTAAGTCATCAAATCCCTACCGAATTACACCTTTGCTTGACACGACTTGAATGTTGCGTTCCCACACAACTTTTTAATGGGTATATTAATGAGGTTGTTTGAGAGGGTTGATGCATTGCAGACACCAAAGTGCCTCACTCAGAGGGCTATCTCTTCGTCAGGTTTAGAGTTGCCGCCCACTTCCTGCCAACTAGGAGTGGGCCTCCACCATGTGGCTAGCAATGGACAGGCAGTGACTGTGGTGTGGGCGTAGTCAGGGTGACGCAAAAATACCTTTTTCGTAATGGCCCAATGATCCTCGACTTTGGGTTGGCCATCGCCCTTTATGTGGAGTCAAATCAAGCATACAGTTAAACCGTTTTAAACGGTTTCAAAATATTGTAGGAAAGTCATGCTGATTGGCACAATCAGGTGAAGCTTTTCACGCCAAATTTGATGCCATTTTCTTTTCTCTGGAATAATTCTATATACAAACTTATAAATGTTAAATTTTTTGCTGATTTTGGTTACCTGAAATTAAAATATGAAATTTGTGTTTGCAATTTACAAGGTTTGAATCTCTCGAAGGAATATTTTGATGAAAGAACATTGAAAGGGCCTAATGAGTTATCACAACGCCTTAACACAGATCTCTCCCGTCCGTCGTTAACTGTGCTGTTAACTCCATTTCGGAGGAAGAGGGATAATGGGCAATCCGTCCATGTGGGTGGCTCAGTATTTTATGTTGTATCAGGGGCGGCAATAAATGGATGTGTTACATTCAATTCGCTGTTTAAATTATAGTAGCGAAATAAGCAATATCTTGAGTTTTTCCCTTAAGTTTAAGTGACCTACCGATCAGTGAAATAAGTAAATAGACTGACAATAGTCTACTGCTTTATTCGACAAATTTCACCTCAGCCCTCCCGTAGGCTTCATTCCTCCGAAGTTTGGAATCTCTGCTTAGTAGCCAATAAATACCATAGCAACGGAGGTAAGCATACCGACTTATGTTATTGTTAAACTATAATGTTTTCTTTCAAGCAAAGCCACTGGGAATTTGGTAAATGAATTATTTTCTCGCTTTATTTAAACATATACTAGCACCAAAAAGTTGAATAGCCGTTAGATTCAACCACTTTTGGCACGCACAGGTTGTTCGTTGCCAACAGTAATTAACGGGACACTCGTCACATACCTTTAGGGGCCCGCTAGCAAACTGCTGACAGAGCAATTAGCATGTTGAGGAAACCTTTTGATGGGATTATTCTGCTATAAAACATTAACAAGAAACACTACTTTGCAGTCTTGTTAGATTTTAATGAATTTCATAAATTTTATCGTTTATTCTTTCGTATTCGCTTCATTGTCTTAGCACTTCCGCATAGTTTAAGATCCCGCATCTTTAAAGCTTGGAAGTTCCAGACGAAATTTTCTTCATTAACAAAAAAACTCGGAGACAAAAGTTATTTCATTGCGCAAAAAATGTTTTCTACAATGAAACGGGACCTTAAATGTGATTGTAGGCTTGACAGGCTTAATGGAAAGTTGGCAGGATTTGAGACAAAGGTTACCCAACCAAAACAACCTCGATCTTAGCATAAGTAAATGAGGAGTTTAGGCGTTGAATAATACTATGTTTTGTTTTTAATCACTCACACGGAAGGATTAGCTTTGGCAATCATTAAACTTAACAAGCAAGAAAATGGCTGATAATGATGCGTCTCAACAAAGACATTAGGCGATTGCTAGGTTGGTTGCTTGAACACTCCGTACTAGCGATGCTTATTGCTTTACTCACTAAGTTATTCCCAGTGTAATGTCCGCAATTTTTTTGTTTTTTTTTGTATTTTAAAAGTAGACTTAGCTCATGACATTAAATTTGGCATTCTGCATGACTTCAGTTGCCTTACGTCTGCAGTTTGTCGCTGGATGCTTAAATGAACTCTTTCCATTGTAGCCTGCTCAGCTTGTTATATTGGCCTTAATTGATAATGATGGTGCCTTTTTATCAGAGCATGTTAATATTATTGTTTTATGTGACAGTGTGGATAGTTATACTGGACACGCCAGTCCCATTCTCTCTAAATCCAATGCAACATGAAACGAGGTCTATTTATCGTGGCCAGAATGCTCAAAAATTGCTACTTTGTACCTTATAAAAGTCTACTCGTTTTTAAATTAAAGGTGCAATAAAATGTAGTAGGGATGAAGGCCTGTTTGTGTCTGTGTTTGTGTCTGGTTAGCATTACCTCAGACCTACTATCTAGATGTTTTAACTTTTGAGCATAGCTGTTGCTACCATTTCAAGTGTGCAAACAGCAGTTGAGACTAGTCGAAATTCGCTAGCTTAATGCACAAAAAAATTAAACCAAAGGCAGGCACAATCTGCAATCACTTGCACTCCCGGTATTCTGCCATTCGCCTTGGGCAATGTTCACACCTGCAATTAAGCAGAGGTTAGTCACCAATCAACCCCAGGCGCAGAAAGGTTGGCAGTTGAAGTCTTCATGCATCAACTCATTCAAACGGAGCGGGGTAGGAAGGCTTGGGAAGGCCAAATCCCACTCCAGCCTCGAGACACCTCCTTCTCTTCCGTCCCCCCTCCCCTTTCACCCTCCTGTCTGCGTTTTCTCAACAGGGGAGGAAGTGGGTGACCAATCACTTCGCTGGACCTAGCCAACCTGACCACGATTGGCTGTTGCGGTATTCACGTACTTGGGCTAATGACGAGGCTTTCACTGCACGTAATGTGAATTAGAACAATAAGCAGCTTAGGTAACTTTTTTGAGGTCGTTGAGATTAATGCGGATGTTAATGCATCCCATCAAAGCAGCCGGGACAAAGATACATTAGCCAAAAGAGTGGAAATTCTTGACCAGACGGTGTTGTTTAGTTAATTTTAAAAGACCAATGAATTGTCATTGTTGTCTTCAATACAACGCAATAAGGGACAGCGAATCCTTTTTCTAATTATGGGTTTATTTTTTTAAATGACATTGCAAACCCAATTAAGTATTTGTTTAGAAGTTATTTATTCCGTAATAATGCTATAAAAAGGGTTCCTGTTGAGGCTCTTCACCATTGGACGTAGTCCGGCTACAGCCTTAGGCGTTTAATCCCTTGTAAAAAATAGAGATGGGGCCAAACGAAGTATCTCTAGCATGACACAAAAGTTTACTTTGAAATCCTTTAACACTTAAGTTACTTATGGCTCAGATTCTTTTATTCGAATTTGATAAACCACACCGGATGTATTTTTCCGAATGAAGGATGCTAAGAAAAGCTGCTTACTTGAGAAAGTTGTATCGTGTCGGCATGCTTGAAAAGAACAAGATAAGATTCATAAATTCAAGTCACAAATGAATAGAGTTTAGACAGCATATTTTATTAACCTATTCTCCAAACGAGATCATCGCATACGAGCGGGCAATTGTTGACTTGGTGTAGAAGCCACTGGTCGACTCTCACTTCCAATTTTGCATTTACCGACGCATTACTTAGATTTGCTACGCGGTTGGTGGGGCTAATGTGTGTGAGAGAGAGGGGGTAGAGGCGACAGTTACACCACTAACACTCCTCCAATCGGGGAACCGCGAACTCTAGTGACTCGACATTTTCGCTCCTACTGTTAACCAATGGTGGGAGCGTCAGTAAAAAAAGGCATGAGGCGTTGAAATCGGCCTTTTATTCACCCGCCTGCACCTTACCTATTCTTATGCAAATTAGATGAAATCTCATGGATTTAGTGTGGACCCAGACCAAGAAATGTGCAAATTATTGTGATTCTTCATAATTTAACTCTAAATGCTAAATAAATACTATAAAAATGGCCACAAATTCTTATGCTTCATAAGTAGATTCGGAAGTGCAGTAAGTGACCCAAGCTGCACTTTAAGTGCTTTCTATTTTAGAGGTTCCTATTAATTTATTTAACGCAATTCGCTCAAACTTTCCCTTATTCAGGCAACGAAAGTGCCTTTTTAATTTAATAAGAAGAATCAGCTCCCAATTGCCAAAAGTTATCTTTCTTCTGTGTAAACTGTACGAGCAGTCCAAAAACTGTCGCTAACTTATTCGTCCCGAACGAAACTAGCTTCATGATGCCGAATTGAGGTAAGCTTTTAGATTTTCATTTGATCAGACTGCGGAGGATTTTCGAACTTAGAAAAATCCCTACTGATTCGAAATTTTCGGTTAAAAAATTCGTTCGTTTTTGTCAATATATTGAAGGTGCCGAGAAGTGAGTTGATGGTAATTAACCCAAATCTAAATCTTGATAAGTCATCTGTAGCTGGGTAAAACCTAATTCTCTATCCTTCCTAGCGCAATACATAATGCCTACTGAATTTAAGTCGAGTAGAATGGTTATCACTTCCATGACAATGAATCATTAAGAACTGTAGCACTTGTTTCAGAACCGTATTTCATATAGCCTTTTCGATCCTTCAAGATCTCCCTTTTACCTGTGGAAGGGCTGCACTCTTCCTCTAGTTCCTTTGAGTGTTGCCCGGCCTCCCATTCTTTACATCTCGTCGCTACATTGGTGTAAGCATTAAACAAGTCAAAACATCGACTCCTGGGTAAAAACCACACATAAACACTTTGGAAGGAAGACATCTGTTGTATAAATTTAGGCCAGCTGAAACCTACCTCTATACTTTTTAAAATAATGCTAGCTTTTGGCAGTTACCTGAACCTCAAGTTCTGCACAGTGGGGAAGAAATTAAAAAGATAGAAAACGGGTAAAGCCCTTGGAATATGTGCATGACGTATAATTGCTATCTCCTGCAACAAGCAGAAATGTAGCGCTAAAGTTAGGGTGGAGGGTGGCGTCCAGAGATAATTCTTGTGCATGGCGATTGGTATAAGTAATGAAAAATATACTAGTCCAGAGCAATGCCAAAGCGATAAACCCCTAAATTTCAGATCACAGCTTATGGAGTGTTAAAGCCGATGGTTCTAGGATATGCCAGCAATCTAAATCCTTCATTTTTGTATCAGTAAATATACGTATATGTACTGCGGAAGTGCATTTTTCCAGGCCAACGTCCTCAACTCAACGTTACAGAAGCTTCTGCCCTCAAGCTTGAACTCCAAGCAGCCTTGTATGCCTTACAGTTCACATTCTCGTTGATTACCCTCTGACCAGCCAACATAACAATGGACATAAACTTAGCATGAAATTTGCAGTCAAGGGCATTCAAAAGACGAGTATGAGAGACTGGTTACCATCACCTGCATACTTCAGCGCCCAGCACCTAAGTACAGTAGGAACGCACTTTGCGTGTACTGAGTTTGACCTCAGTAAAGACCTCGGTATGGTGGTTGGAAGAGCCACCATATTTGCACTCACGCACACCAAGTGAGGTCAAAGGAAATATATAGTGGAAACGAATGCTGAATTCCAATGCATCCTGCATACAAAGTGGACTAATTCGCTATATCCTTGAGAATTTTTAAAGAACTAACTTTTAATTATGGGGGATCATAAAAGAAATTTAGTGTAATGTATCCAAAGACGTTGCTGGTCGTACAACTTTAAGTTTAATATGTAACATAACTACAGTAGAGGATAGGTATTCTTCTCAAGAGACAATGCTATTATTAACTAGTGTTTAAGGCAATTAACGCATTGTTTCACCATGTTCAAAAATAACATAACTTTCGGACACTGAAACTGTTATCTGGGCATTGGTAATGCTGGTAGCAAGAAGCTCAGCTGAAGTTATCGCTACTCTTATGTGTCAGTTGCTTGTTTAACTTTCGATTTTGGTGCTCCTCCACTGGGCTGGCCTTCCAACCATGCCAGTAGCTCCATGCCCTGCTATATGTCCAATATATGCATTCTGCTCGAGTGTTGTGTCTTCTTTCGTCCCCAGAAAATCTAGGAGCGCTATACTACCACCGCTCTTGCTAAGCCTTCACCAGAGGTCATTCAATTAATAACTGGGACAAGGGTCTGCCATATAGCCGCTCTACATAAGTGCCGTATATGATTTAAGGCTTTGGTTAGCTAGAAACAGTGAAGTATCATCCAAGTTTTCCTTAAAAGGATGCATACAGATATGGTCCGAAAGGATTGCACAAAAAAGGCTTGCACGGTAGTTGATTGAATTGCACTGTTCTGATAAAAAATAGAATAGAAAGAATGGAAGCGGCCTTTAACTTCCTATTTTAAGTTGACTAAGATTGGCGAAAAAGGAAAAGGGACTTATCAACGAAATGTTTGTATTCTCAAAATGTGTCTGATAGGCAGTATTTTATAGCTATGTGTACGCTATGGATTGTGGAGAGATCTGGTGTGCAGAGAAAATGTTTCCAAACTGCTATAAACTTTCTGTCATTCATGTTACTATTGCCCGCAAAGACGGAAATTGAGGCTGATAGTTAAAAAATAACAAAGCATTATATTGTCTCTCTCTTGAGCGCTATCCCTCCAATCAACCTCCTGCGTCAGCCGCCACAACGTGATTAGCTCTGGAATAAAAAACCTACAATCCAACCGCGCCAGTCATCAAATACCTATGCAACTGAGGAGCTGCTTGACTGCAACGTCGCTGAACCCTCTTGACGATTTTACCGATATCGTACCGATACCGATACTAGATTTTAGAGACAGGAATTGCTGCTGGCCATCACGCGTGTCCAGAGCGAGACGTTGGAAAGCCGGTTCAAAAGCAGATTTGTAAAGGGAGTACGGGATTGAATAAAGTTCCATGGAGATAGAGTTTCGCGTCCGTTCACATTGTCGACACCTTTATGCAGGTGTAATAAGTAAACTCAGAAAGGATTTTTTTTCGATAGTTCCCTACTAGCATCCCTTCTACTGTTTTGGGACTTGAATGATAGTAGCCCAGCCGCGTGGGCTGGCCTACGGACCATGCCAGCAGCTTCATTCCCTCTATTTATTGAACATGTATTTTGCCTTGGTATTATGCCTTCTTTTGCCTTCAAGGAAGTCTAAGGGAGCTGCAGTAAGGTGAATGGGGACTACTTGGTCTTACAGTTCGGTAAAAAGCAAAGAGTACTTTGATTTTTGGCGAGCCTTTATAGCGTGTGGGTGACCTTTGGCCTCCTGGCGTTGGATTGCAGATTAGAATAGGATAGTTCAGTGCGCATGGGGAAAACTCCATCAAATTTAAACGGCTTGGATTATGATGCTGCAATTCTTGCCTTTATTCGACACTGGACATGGGCTAATGCAGAAGAGCAGTATCAACCAGTCTGTATATCATCTTAATGTAGTTTGATGTGAAATAGTGTAATTAAGGGGCTGTTTGCTGATAGCACTGGATGGGTGACGGATGTATGTGGACGGGTGGATACTAAAATTAATGCATTACTATTCATTTTAGGGCATAAATAGCAAACTGAATTCGTTTTTTTTCGCACGCCAACTTGTGGCCCCTTGAAGATAGAAGACTACAGAATTGAAACCAGACTTATTGATGATTAATTACACTACCCCTCGTCCCATGAATTCAAACGTTGTTCCTTTAAAAACTCATTTGTAGAGACTTGTGCTAACCCTCTCAAGTGTTGTTTAAAAAGTAGTTTTGATTTTTTCAACTCTATGCGCCATTTAGAAGGGCTGTTCAACTTGCGCTTGTTGTAATTCATCCACATGGCACGACTTCAGACTAGGCTTATAGGCTTCCATCTCTTCTGTTCGACCGGAGCGTAACTTCTTCCATCCCACCTTAAAGTAATACGACTTTAGCGATGACTCTGGGAACGCAACGCAGCAACATTTAATAAATCTGCATTTGCCTACAAAGGAATGCCAAGTAAAAATGCTGACGTGATTTAATCAAACCTTAGTTGTTTGCAATGTTCCATCACACACAATATTTAGTTTGTGTCAAAGTCACACTTTTTGCACTTGTTCAAAAAGCCGAATCATATTTTTGCCAAAATAATTTTTCAGTTTGTAATGCTTAAGTACGGCGCTGCATTAACATAACGCTTCGCACTTCGAGATTTCTGAAAGTGCTGTAATCGTATACCAATACATGAGGAATTACAATACCGTATTTTTCTTCATTGATTGGGGATAATTCAGCTCGGAGTTATTTCTGAAACACTCCATATTAAATTAATGTTTAAATTCACAACTTCTTTAGTGAATAATGCTTTCTAATTAAGGGAACTTGAAACAAAAATGTACACGATACCCAAGAATCGGAACTTAAACTCATATTAATGGATTTGTTAGCACAGAGTGCCCAAATCAGTCCAAAAGGACCCTGGCTCTAACTTTGAAATCTGACTTTATATCAAACTAGGCAAGACCTTCGGGACCTAAAAGACACGCTTATCACCTGGATATCCGCAAGGCAGAGGAAAGGTAGAAGGAACGAATCGCATCCTCATTGAAATTATAAAAGCCATTACTAAGGCCACACAGTCTGAAGATTTGAATTTAAGCCTGAGACGCGTTCTTCTCGCGTGCAAAGTTACAGTCAACACATCAACTAATATTTCACCATTCAAGATACTCATAGGCCAGAAGTGAGAGTGCCATCCGCTATCTACCTGCAAAATAAGAAAGTGACAACCGACAGTGATTTGAAGTACGTACTGTGTCCAAAAGAAGGCATAAGAAAAGAACATTTAATAGTGCACAGAGACACCTACAGATGTGTTATGGCTGACAAATGAAATATTAGGACAAGCACGGTCAAATTAGCGTTAATCGCGAGAGAGACCTTGTAAAAATATACGGGTTGATTCCCCCCACTTGGAACTGACCGTAAATTCTACCATCCTATCCATGTAGTAAAGGTTCTCTCACCTGTGAACCACCTTGTTTGTAAGGAGCAACACTGTAATTAGCCAATAACCATCCACCAAAAAATGGTACGACCCTGCAAGGGTGTCCCACCGGTCGATTACGAAGATGAAGTCTACGTAGTAGTAGAAAAAAACCACCCGATGGCATAGTTGAAGACAGCCCAAAAGTGTAGAACTGGAGACAATACTCAAAAGACAAGAGTGCTGTGCCGTGCTTATGTTTCTTTAAATGCGACTTTAGGCGAAAGCGAGAGGGCATTTTGAATCTAGTTCTGGAGGAACTACCCTTTAAATACTGTTAATACGCTACCTACCGCTTGTTTCATACCATATAGTAAAGATGTCTGCGAACAATCAACTTTCCCATCCCAGAAGGAAGCAGCTCCTTCAGACTAGTGTGTCAAAATGAAGTCAATTAACATTTTCATTTAACTAGTTTGTATCCCTTTAGAATCCATTTCCGCCTTTGTTCTCTAGTCACAAAATCTATTTTGACTATTTTGAGATTATTTGCTTCGTCACTTCATTAAAACCAGAGAGTTTTAAAGGTAACAGTGGCGGCTGAAGTGGATTAAGGTACATACTTAATTGAAGATTACCATAAAGTACTTAAATCAAGTAAAATTATATTACTCAATGAAGCAAAATGTTCATCTCATACTCATTTATCCGTGATATCTATGAAAAGCAGATGTACAAACAGCAAAAGTAAGGGAAAGGAAAATGTTGGAATCCTTTATGGCTGATTTTGAAGCTTGTTGATGTTGTTGGTGTGGCTCGAGCATTTTATGGGTGAGGCCTTGAATTATTTGCAAGCGATTTAATTTTACCTATTACTTAAAAGTACTACTTACTAACCACATTATTTGAATAAATGAATTCGTTAGCCTAGACGAACCAGTGAGATCTAGGCCTTTGTGATTGGTCAGGTAAAACCATAAATTATAGTTCCAACAAATACTGAGGTGTTCTCCTCTGTTTAGACATGCGAAGGCCTCCCATTGCAATTGCATTTCCACTTTTGATGGGCCTACTGGGAATAACCGTAGTACTGCGCGCTCTCTTGGAAGCACCGATCGGTCGCGTTCAGACCTTGCTGTGGATACAGAACGACACTTTAAAGAGCAATCAATTTTCTTATCGCCATGTCATTGATCAACTGCAGTGGATTTCAGAATTCTCAAAGAATAATGCAAGTTCTTGTTAAGTCCTATTATCAAGACACACTTGATCATTGTGATTCAGTATAGTAACTTTACTTTTTAGAGTGATCTATCTTTTGGTAAAGTGCCTTCAATCTACTTTGATCGAAGGATAATATACCATCCCACAACTTCTGACGGATGTCGCTATAAGTGTCACTTCCCAGAAAGCTACCTCAATCTGAGTAAAGGAGATGGTGTAGTCTTTTCAAGTCAATTTCCTCCACAGGAGGCAGCTAACCTTAGAGACAAAGGTGTACTCATTGCTTTTGAGTCCGGTGAATGTCCCTATTTTATGCCATCGCTAGAAGAGTCTCACCTGAGTCAAGTAAACAACGCCTTGTTATCACCCACTACCCTAAATTTCCCATTTAAGTAATGGAACTAAAATCTCAATTTACGACATTTATGAGTAGCTTAACCGCCTTAGTTCTCATGCACAGTCTAGCTTGATTGCCGACACGGAGGGATTTGGTGCTTGCCACCTTAATCATCACAAGCCACTCTCTTTGCCTAGATCGACATGTTCATCTCTTTCATGGCAGCTTCACCCGTCCCCTACATTTACTCAGTGTTTGTGCGCAATGTTAATCCGAAGAAAAAATTCTCGGAGCTTGAGAAAGCTCAAATGATGGCGAAAAACAGTATATACTTGCTGCCACCGTTCCACAGCAACCGCAACAAGTTGATCGCGTGGGTCGTTTCCAACAATTACCCCAGTAATAATAGAGTCGAGTTTGCCAAAGCAATTTCCAATTTCATAAAGGTGGGGAAATGTTTTGGATTGATTGAATTTAATTCTGGTTTTATGAGAATTTTTAAAGAATATGACAGTCTTGGTGTATATAACACAAACTCCACTAATTTACTGGATCGGAAGGGTAATTTGGTCTAGCATTCAAGCATATTTTCTCATTTAGGCGTAACCACTCTTCTACAATCTCAGAAGACTAGAGAATAGTTGCCATGTCTAGGCCCTGATTCATTATCACTTTTTTATACTTAGAAACACTTTTTACACACCACACTTGCGTTAAATGTTTGATGCTCATAAGCATGTGGTATACAAATAAGAATGTTCTTTATTCTTCCACTCTTTTTAAGTGAGGAAAGGCTCTTTGCATCCCAATTTGTCCAATAAAATGAGAACTTGATCATGCACGTCAAGCATGTGTTTCTGAACTAAAAAAATATTTTAAAGTAGACTCGTTTCACTTTAGGTGGATATCTACGGTCGTGGGAATATGGAGTTGGAGAAAAATGTGAATTCTTTTCATTGGCTCTCAAAAAAATACAAATTTTACCTGGCCTTTGAAAACTCCAATTGCCGAAACTACATAACAGAGAAAGCATATGTCAATGCTTTAAGGTAGGCATCACAAATTATTCGCATTCCTTGATGTAAGCGAGTCTCTTACCAATCACAAGTCTTGTCAACCTTGTTATCCCTTCGTATACCTGCTTAGAGCATAAAACCCAAGTTAATAAGTTTGTACTGTATATTATGAAAGGTACTAGTTCCCATTTGGTGGCTTACTTGTTATTTAATCGGCATTATGGGAATACTTGTACACGGACCAGATTTGGACACCGTTTAGACTGGTTTCACTTCCTCGACGGAACAAATGTTAGACTAATGCATTGCCTAAATTCATACGATGTTAAGTAACCCAAAAGAATGCACGTTACGGTTGCCATTTTTTGCATCCTTGATGCCAGAAAACCACTTCATGAGCTGCGCTTACTTTTGACTTATTTACTGACCTACAGAAATGACATGGTGCCTATTGTTCTGGGTGCCTACAAAGAAGACTATGAGAACGCATTGCCTCCACACTCCTACATAAATGTGGATGATTTCAAGTCGATTCGACAACTGACTGATTACCTCACCTATTTGAACAAAAACGACACTGCCTATGCTTCTTACTTTGCTTGGAAGGAATCTGGCAAAATTGTCGTGCGTTATCTTTCGATACTTACATCACTGGCACCACTTCTTTGCTTATTCCTAATAAGTTTTTTCATTCTTGCCTTGTAGACAATAAACAGGCCTGACTGTCGCCTTTGTGGTTTCATGTATCATCTCAATGCAGGAAGGATTGACTTACCTAAATCAAATCCGAGCTATTTTACTAACCCCAAACTCGCCTGTTTCACTCGGCCACTCCTACCCCTAAAGTGATGTGACAAGATATTTTTGCCATACAATCCTACGCTTTTGAATTTTTAATCGGCAGATGCGGTTTAAAGTTATTAGTTTAAATATATTGATAAATGGAATAGTAAGGTTGTTCAGACTACTTTCGATGGCAGACAGATGCCTCAAACGCAACAACCGTCTAACTAACGGTGATGCATTATGAAAGCTTGATGAGAGCCACCAAAGCTGTAAAGTGATACAAAAAGTAAAACCCAATTCGCGCACTTCTTAAGCTAATAGTATGGCGGTGGAATGCTAGTGGACAATTTGATTAATGAGTGTAACAAAAAACAACGTTTTAATAAGGACTTCATCACCTATCCTCCACAACATCATTATCATTGCTTTTGTGCTCGCTGCTCAATCCCCCTTATACCTCTTAAGTGAATACACTGAGCCCATCAAAACTCACGGATAAAAGTTGAATTTACCCTTACTTCTATGCAGCTAATGTGCTTTCCTTACCTTCCCAGTGTGTTTCCATGCCGCTTCCCTCCTCAGCGCAATTAACGACTATGTTAGAAGCCCAAAGAAGGCTAAAGATATCAGTTAGCTGCTTTGTGGTCCTTTTATTACCCCTGGGATTATGATTTTCAGTGACAACATTGTCGGCATTGTTTTGAGCCTCCTATGAGGCGTTTTCAATGAGCTGTTTAAGATTTTAAAACTTCCCAGGATTAGGTAAAATCCAGTCTTATATTTCTTTCTTTAAGAACTAAGTAAATTGCAAAGTCAAGCTACGATATGAGATAATAGAATATGACAGAGCTTAAACGAACGTGTGTGCGCATTAAAACTCGAGGAAGTCCCTAGAAAACTCGCCTTGGTTTGGTGAATAATGAATGCAGGCACATCATTTTTATGCTTAAGGATCGTTTTAGCTTTTGGTGAAGAAAACAAACGGGACCGTGCGCGTCGTGACCTGGTAACCAGCAGTTTTGCCCGAGATTTGAAGATATGGGAAGTTCCACCTAAAAGGTTCACCGGAACCTGGCAGTGACAAAGCGCCGTGTATGCTCCATGGTCCTGCATAGGTCTATGCAAACAAAATTGACTTTAAATTCCATTATTGGTTGTGATTATTAAAAACTGGTAAATTAAAGAAAATTATTGATGAAGTGCTTAAAAGAAAAGGCCCGAGGGACTCGAAATTGTTTTAATGTGACGATGTAGTGATGTTCTAATTGGCAACTGTACCGCAATTTAACACGTAGTGCTCGGCCCAGTGAAGTTCATTTTATTCATTTGTGGTTTGCTATTGTTAAACTGCATGTTTAACTACGTTACCTGTTAAAAACCCGCACAGACTGTATTTCTGCTCTATGACCTGATCTCTGGGCCGCTGTCGTGGTGCTCCAGCTCTTTTGTACCATACTACTGTGGCTTAATGTGGCCTCAGGTAAGACTGGGGAAAGTAAATGGAACGGATCTGACTTGGGAGGTCACTTGTCCTTATTTCTACGATTGAATACAGGACCTTAACTTCACGCATGGTTAAGTTCGCGAAGTCGCTCTGCAGAAGAGGTCAAAATGGCATCTACCTCGGACAATTATCCCAGTTTTATATCCTACAAAACAGCTTATAACAATCGAAGCGCCATTAAGCATGAACTAACTTGGAATTCCATTATGGAGCTGTCCGTGGTTCCTATATGAAGGTGTCTGGAAAGCATTGAAATGAGAGCAAATCGGCAAGTTAAAAAGGTGCAAAATAATGAATGCATTTATAAAATGACTACACTTGAGCTTACGTAATGTCGTCGTTGTGGAGGATCGTTCGCTCTTGCATTTCCTAATCCTCGCGTGGTAGATGAATAATTAACTGGACTTTTGTCCTTCTTTTGCGGATGTCTTCAACCACAGTATAATATCCTCATTTTGACGATCCTCCTCAGAAGTTGCACCATCGAAGTCAGTGCCAACTTCTAGAACATAGCAAAGCAATTCACAATTTGCGCTAATGACGAGGTTCTCGCTAATGAAGACCATCACCTAGAGGGATAATTCAAACCTACAATTGCCCAATATGAGATCAAGGACATTCAAAATGACATGGGTACGGGAGGATGATGAAGTGATGAATGATGATGAAGTTAATTTGACGACTTAATGGCTAGACTGTGACCTTGTCCTATGACCGTTTTCCTTGGTCATATAATAATACTAAATAGTGAAATGATGAATAATGGTAAATAGTGTTGACAATGAGTAGTGAATAAGTTGAAATTAGTATCTGATGAGTCTTAGTAAAAATGGGGGCTTATACAATCCCACAGCCTTGAGGATGATCACGATGACTGTGTCTAGTTCCACAACAATATACTTCGAAGTGGTAAGGCTGTGTATATTGCAAAATTTGATTTTTAACCACCACACGAAAGGTGCTACTGAAATTTTATCAGCGTTAGCTTTTATGAAAGGAATTACAATCACTTACCTAGCTCAGAAATAGTGGTTAGACCTGCTCTCCTTAGAAAGTGACTCGAAGCGGAAGCACTTTATCATAATCCCTTATAATTTTGTTAATTTAGTACAATACTTGAAAACTGGTGGCATAGAGTTTTCGAAAAAAGAATTTGTACTTGTAGCTCTAGTTAATTTAGCGCTATTTCTCTAGACCTAGCGAACTACTTATTATTTGTCAGGGTGGATGACTCTCTTGTCAAATTTAAAAATGCTTTTGAGGGGAAAATGGTAGTTTTAACAGCCCGATGATCCCTTATTTTCGAGGTATTCCTTCAACTGAGTTATTAAGGGTATATTTTGTCCCGATGTATTTAAAGAGCTAATACGAAGTGACAGAGCTCTAAATTGTACCACCATAGGTTACAAGGTGGATAATTAAATTTAGAGAATGCATTATGGGAAAGTGGACGGTTCTACTCATTGGAACCTACTTCGAATGACTTTGAAATAAAATTAAATTCACATCAACAGAAAGCTTTCCCCCCATTCATGTACCGTATGGATCTATTATGAATTTTGTTGCCCCGGTTTAGGATCACTCGATCATATGCGTGCCTACATCTTTCAAAGAGCTCTGATAAGTTGAGGAGGAGATCTGTCAGGATAAAAATGGTATGATAGAAAGGAATCATCAAGAGTGATTGCATGCTTATGGATGCACGAAGGAGTCCACTTGATGATGGTACTTCTGTGATTGAAAGCTTTGATAGAATGAAAGCATTTGCAAATGTTACCTCAAAGCACTTTGGCGGATTCCAGTGTTTACTTCAAGACCTGTTTCATTTAACTATTCTGAAGACTGGATTGAAGTGCCTTTGAGAGCCATGTGAGCGCCCCCAGGAATGTTAAACCTCCTCTCTCTCGCCACACTCAGGGCCACTCGAAATTAAGGAGCAAGTTAGCAGTGCCAGCTGAAAAGACTACCTACGGGAAAATAAACCTTGGTATTGCCCAGTGAGATTTGTAGCCACCGAGGCCCAACCAGGATTGAGTACGTGAGTAAAAGCGACTTACCCTTGGATTTTGCCGTGAGATCCATACTGATTAGAGATTGCAACAAAGGAGAATAGTCTAGCCAGTCATTTTTAAGAGTCTGTACTAAATTAAGGATAAATAATCAAGTAATAATGCTTAACTGACGCCATATGACGCTGTTGTGTCTTAAGGGCAAGATTTAAAAAAGACAGCTCGATTTGCAGGAATGAGGTGTATATTCGCAACAATGATTCCACACCAAGAAGTGTGAATCTGAGCTCATCGATTCCCTCAGTCATTGTAAGCTGTCATGTTGCTTTAATTTAATCCAAAACTATTAAAATAAGCTGTCATAAACAATGGCCACACCAAGACATGCGGTTTTTTGGCTAATGAGGTAGTGTAAATGGGTTATTTCTCCTTCCACCTAATAGTGTTTGTAAGGAGTTGCAGGTGTGTGCGCACCGAGTTAAGCCCGTCTGTAAAATGGGTACTTAAGATTAATCTTATCTTGCTTTATTATAATACGGATTAGTCATTGCATTGTATTACTTTCATCCTTCATGTTTTTGGTCGCTGGTATTCACACAAGCAGCCAGTAATCAGAGCATAAAATTCGATGCAAGCAGAGTATTAAAATTATTTACTAATTATGTGAGTTTGCTTTTGGAAATCAATCAGTCAGCATATTTCCAGCTTATTTTTCATCCCTAGACAACCAATGACATATTGACCTTGCTGTAACGATAAGCCATACAAAGTTTGCACTTTTAGGCTAGGTTATTCGTGCTCAAATCTATAGATAATACGAAATGAAGGCAATTAAGATATCTTTACTGTAGCCAAGTGATCAGTTGCTCCGATGCTAAACAAAATCTAAATAAATAAGTGTATCCAACGTTATTACATTCGCTAATGAAACGGAGATGGCATACTTGTTGCATAAAAGTCAGGGGATGCTTAAAAGCATTCTCAAAGGTGGCCCACTTTTATGCATTGCGTAGTCTTTTCGGAAGTAAAAAAGTCCCAGTACCAGTGCTGGGAGTGTAGTGCTGGCGTATAGGAGGTCTGAGAGGCAACTAGCGCGGCCCAGAGGTCAAGCCGGCGAGAGAAAATATTTTGGCGAAGCCTTAAGTATTGCTTACTCAACTTGCTGAGTAAAATAGGCATGAAAAATGTTGTATAGCCTTTCTCATCTTTTGAGTGTCATCCCTGTGTGCCTCTTGGTCAGCCTCCAGCATCGGCCATCGCAGCATAATCAATCTTTAGAAAAAAAACTCTATAACAAAGTCATCGAATTCGCATGCGAATGACAAGATATTCGGTAACAGTTTTGCGGATCCATCTTGACAATCCCACTGCATTGGGAGATCCGTCTTCTATGAAAACTACATTGGGAAACGGAGAATGTGCAAGTCAAATCGTATGTTCCTCGCTAGTCGCAAGAATACATGCCTAAAAGCAAAATAACTTAACAAAGGGGGGGCTTGCAACAATTCTTCTGGAAATTGGGTCTCGTGTCTACCCTTCGATTCTACTTTGTTCTCGCTTTAGTGTTGTCCAGCAGCATGTATATCTGGATTTTAGTTAGCTAGGTTAGAAGTGAACAGGTCAGTACTATCCATTGAACATCAGTAGCTATAAAACCGCGCGGAAATTCCATTAATATCTCCCTTATTTTGGCCGCGCGATCTCGACCAATCAGGAGGGTGCAAGCGAGAGCGCGAACTTCGAAGCACTTTGCAACGTTTTTGAGGAGGCACACAAGAGGAGGTGAGTGTAAATGCTGTGGGCATTTTAGGTCGTTTGCGACTCAAATCAGTCTGAGATTGCTGCTATGATCCTCGAATTAAACTGAGGGCTTGATAAGATTCGAAGAAGTCGGATGCTCTTATTTATCAGTACAATTGGAAAGTGCTTGCCTTGAAAGTTAGGTGGCAAAAGTTCAGCTTTAAATTGTAGTAATAACATAAACAAACGGCATCAGTTACGTGGTGCGTAATTTGTGATTTTGTTGATAAACTATCAGCCACTGGGTGTTTAAAATGACACTGCATCATTTTTTATTTTTAACTTAAAGCTGCTAAAATTCACACGAGATAAAGTAGCGACTTAGTCGAAAGTAGATTTCTCTGACTACAGTCTAATTGGATTAAGATGTGTAAAATGATAGAATCATCTTTTTTTGGGCATGAAATGCCCATCATGCAGCCTTTTGTAATCTGTCATCATGAGCTGATGGAAAACGTGCCTCTCCAACCTTACGGCAGTGTCTGAGCTTTATTTAGGCTTAATTGAGATCCTTAAAACGTGGTGGATTACGGATAATCAGGTAAGATGAGAAACAGTCTTAGCTCATTTTTTTTCGCACCCTGTCTCATTTTCTGTGTCGCGATAACGTAACGGTGCAAATGAGGGCGTTAACTACGCTAGCAACAGCAATGAGGCAGTCAAACACTACAAAAGGATGTTGATTCCACGTCAAATTGGTTCCTTGGCCTGCCAAAACTATTTTAATGAAGGCAGAGTGCTACGCTAATGTATCGCACGATTTGATTAACGAATGGCTATTTACGAAGCACATCCTCGACAAAAGTGAGAAAACAAACGAGAAACAAATTTGTAACCCAATGAGAAATGGATGAATTACTGTAAGGTACTGTAGTGGCGTGTTTATTAACCTGCTATTAGGTAAACACATTCCAACATCTCACAATGTTTTCGCCATAATCTCAAAATTTCAAAGTCACCTGTCACCCATGTGATGGCGTTTACAATGTCACCAAATGTTTACCTTTCATTTGTCTTCCTGCAAAGTGTATTAAGTGAAAAGGTGAGGGCGAGGAATAAAAGCGAAACCCCTTTGTTATTTGCTCATGTCCATAGGTTTCTGCGAACTTCAACGGCAAATTGAGTTAACATATTTTCACCCCGCCGAAAATGGTGCCAGAAAACCCGTGTCTCTATCATACAATGGGGTGGATGCAAGCAAGCGACGCCTCGACATGAGCCTCCATGAAGCGTCAGCGTTGTGAGGGAGCAAACAAATTAAGATAAGTTTGAAATTTCGAAAGAAATCTTAAAGGAAAATTCGGCTTTGTCCTTGACTGACACTGATATTCGGCTATTTTTACTTGATTAATTGGATAATGTAGATGGGAACCCTTAAGTGAAGCCATGACACGCTTCGGAATTCCATTCGCCTTTAATCTTAGATGATCGGGTGCGCAAAGGGTACTAAAGTGGCTCTGTTGGAATTGTCCAAATTTGTCAAACAAGTCTGTGCTGACTGCTCACTTTGAGTAGAATTTGAAATTCTACGCAACCTATGAGTTCAACTATCGTATTCCCATCCATAACCTACGAACGGAATCCAGCATTGTATAAAACTGCATTGAAACATAATTACGTCAGTTATGTTAAAGAGGAGGAATTTTGAATGACGGCGGTTTGCAAAGTTCACATCATTCAAATGGCAGCAGGTCCCGATAGAAGCATAGGCTCCAACGATCCATGAACCGGTTCGGTGAATACTTGCTCAGCTTCACCAATCCCGCGTTAAGTTGATGCATGAAACCACAAAGTCGGCAGTCCAGTCTCTTTTCAACCTGTGCAAAAGATATTTGAAGCAAATTAGCATATTTTAAAATGGAGGGGTACTTTAATTTTGCGGTATTATGATGCTTCTACACTTTTTTAAAAGATCTCGATGATGAAATGAAATTATGTGTAGATTTAGCAGAAAATTCCAAATATTTCGCAAATCACGGAAAATATATCAGATCATGTTTTGAAGGGGCAGTGGTTGATTCGATTGGGCCAATCCTAATGCCTTGGTAAAATCCATCTATGCATCATGCGAACGATTACGTTCACCTTCTCAATTGCATCCATTTGATTAATTCAAAAGACACAAATTAAGATAAGCAATGCTTTTTTATTTGAATGCCTCACTTTGTTTTGACGCTTGTATTAGATAAAACATTTGACTATCCTCTGCATTACTGCGACCCTTATAAACGGCACGGATCTCTCGACTTTTCAAATGCACCATTACGATCATTCGCGTGAAAACAAAGGCTCTTAGTTTTACATCGGAACAGATAAATACTTAATCATATCTCAAAGTTAAGATTCAAAAACTGAACAATTAAAGAAAAGCTGCCTTTGTGTATTTTCAGAATCTTAGTTGCTATCAATTGAGGTCTGGGCTTAGCTCTCTTTATCACTCTTAATGCAAACTTTAAAATGGTGATCGCTCATTTAACAAGTCGAGGTTACGAACTCACGTAAATTTCACCATATTCCTTCCAGGCAAAATACTCTGCATAAGCAGTGTCATTTTTATCTAAGTAGAGCAGATATTTGGCTAGTTCGGTAACGGACTTAAAATCATCCACGTTGATGTAGGAGTGGGGTGGTAGAATGCTCTCATAATCTTCCTTGTATGCACCCAGTACGATGGGAACCATGCCGTATCTGCAAGGGGAAGTAGGGATTATAGCCTGAACTTTAGATTCGCAATTGGTTTTACACCTAAAGTGGACCTCCATACCTTAGAGCGTTGGAGGTCACCTTCTCCGTTATGTAATACCTACAGTTGGAATTTTCGAAAGCCAAGTAGAACTTGTAGTTTTCAGAGATCCATTGAAGGGGGTCTCGTCCTGGTGGCGTCCTTTTGCCCAAATCACCGTAAATATCGACCTACAGTTCAACGGTGTGCGGGTCGGCCTATATTAAATGCTTCTCTCCTTGATTGTAGGTAGAACGGATTGCGTACCATTTGAAAATAAATTACAAAATTTCATTATTCATTAGCAAGCCTGACGTTTGGCTGCTTACCGGTATAAGTGCAGAAATTACATACGCAACGAGATCCCGGTTATTTCTTGGTGATCCGTTGGAAACCAACCACGCGATTAACCTTCGCCTCTTTCCGTGATGGCTTGGTAGCAGGTTAGTGTGGTTTTTTGCCAAAATTGCGGCTATTTCGTCGCTGGTAAATTTCTTTCCACGATTTGTCTTGCGCAAGAACATTGGATACATGTAGGGCACCTGGGACCACGGCATGTAGGTAATAAACATATCTACCTAAATGGCCAAAAATTCAACCACCAATATTCGTTGCTCAAGTGGGCGTCAATCGAAAAAAATGAAAGCGCCCCGAATTTTCGCTAAGTGTGAATATTTTAACATACTTCTATAACGTTGGCCAACCGCATATTTTGCGTGAGCACTACGTAGTCGGCTTGGATTAAGAAGCGCATATTAAAATGTTAAAACTGGAATGGTGTGCGAAAAACCTACTTGCTCCATTTGGAGTTGAGTCAATTCTCGCATATGTACAGGACTCTCGACTGACTCGAAGGCAATAAGAACACCGTTTCGCTTTAGATATTCCGCAGCCGTTGTGTAGAATGGTTCCGAAAAGACTACGATATCACCTGCACCAAAATCTTGAAGGTTATCGGTATATTCGCATTTGAACCGACATCCGTGGGATTCGGTGACATGATATAATAGGCGTCTGTCATAAAAAATCTTTGGCGGTTTGACAATAGACAAATCACTCTGAAGAGAAACAAATGCATCAAGGCATGGTATCTAGTATGCAGCATCTTTTAGACTTAAGCAAGAAACAAATTGTTGAATGTGTCACCTCATTGTGAGAAAAAGCCGATATCCACTCAAGCTGCTCGATAACATGGTGATAGGGGTGCGGATGTTCTTGAAAGACGCTGAGAAATCTCTTAATCCTTAAAGTGATTTGCTCGGCACTCGGCGGCTTGTTTGGTAAGGAGGTCCATAGGATAATTAAAACGATGAAATTTGCAATTAACCACCCAGTAAGAAAGGAAGAAAAAGCCGACTCATTCATCGCTCCGCCTCTGCATTCTTGTGAATGAATTTGATGCCAATCACTGTGGTGAAAGTAGCCAATCATGAGTGGAGGAGATTCATTGGCTACTTGGACGTTTCACTCAGTTAACATCTTGCAAGTTGCACCACATCTGCACATAAAAGGATTCACTTAATTAAATGATTTGGGAGTTTGAAACAGTTAAATCACATTGGCAACAGTGCCATTCCTATAAACGCTTTTTTGTCATAATGGGACTAATTAAATCGGTGCCGATTTGTCCACTTATTAACAAATGATGATGATTTAGCCCTCTTCAGTAGGAACCAATTAAGTGCTGTTGGATTATTCACCGAAATACAACTTCAAATTGTGATATTTTTAGTGGTTGCCGCTAGTGGTTCAGTGAATACACTAATCATATTCACTCGTCCAGCTTGGCATTATCAGAAGCTGGACTAGAAATGCAACTGCATTGACACATTAGGCGTTAGATGATGAGAGTAATGCGTGGTATGTTCATTCTCGTTTACGTTATAATGATAAACCCGTAGGTTTAGTACCAAAGATGTGGGTACCGATTATTTTAAACGATGAATCTGGCGTAAATTCTCAGATATAAACCACACACAGGAGTTTGTGCGCGGGTCTTTGGATTCTGTCGAGTTGTCAATTGAAGTAAGCAAGAGGCAAAGACGTGAGTCCGAATTGTGACCTTAGTGAACTCAACCAACGTGCTTTGTTGACCAGCATAAGTGAGCCAGGGTAAGAAGGCTTGTAGAGAATGCGACCAGGAACATTTTCAGCGTTTCAGACATCTTCAGTAAATGTTCTATTCGTAAAAGTCGGGGTTAACGTTTCATAGAGCTCACTTTAAATCACTCTAGACTGCCGTCGAGGTGTACAGGACGAGTCTATTCGGATCTTCTCCTCTGTGAATTTTAGTCCACACACGAGGCTACCTTTGGGAATTGACTTTCCTTCATTTGCATAAAGCCTTTTCACTTTACCAATGATCATTTTTCGACTGGCAATCGTAAAAGTATGGGTCGAAGCCACCAACAAACGCGCTTTTAGTCAGCTTGACGGCATCGGGACCTCGGATACGTTGTACAGGCGACAGATGTTTTTTGACGAAATCGTTAGGAGCAGTCTGTCACCACCTCAAAGTTGTCAGCTGTATCGTTTGAAGCCTGTCAACCACTCTCCTCATAACTTCAGTGCTAACGAATTCCTGCCTCGTTGAATTGAGGGTGGAGCAGAAGTAGACGCTTGTCATTCTCGACAGGAAATCGTATGTAAAATTCGTAAGGTAATCACTTGCCGTTTCTAAACACGAATACACACGTTATGAGAGCTCGTTTTGTGATCGTGAGACACTCGGTCGCGCGGAGGTCTCATTCGTCCTTGACGATTCAAACATGCCTGTCGTCTTTCACCACTGCAAACAACAATGTTTCAACCCCACCAATGCAAGCCACTAATTCTCCTCTTTTTAACAAATCGTTCGACCTCAAATCTAGGTCCTGAATGCAACTACATTGCTGACTGCAGTCTCGTCAACTAGCTTTTATTAATTCAACTCAAGTAATCCCTCGTCAAATAAGTGAGCCTAGATACTTTTGAAATACCAGCTCAGATTCGATTTTTTTGCTGGAGCAAAGATCACTTTAGCAACTATTTGACTACCTAAATCCAGAGCCTCTTTACTAAATTGAGTTATTTTAGTATTGCATATTCTCCACTGCTTAAAACAATTCCTCTCAGTTCTGATTTGCTATGCGCTCGAATTCCAGGCGAAGCATTATGGCACTGGACTCAATAAGTAATAAGTTCCTACTTCGATTTTAAAGTTTGACCGTGCATCGCCTTGCTCGTGTTCATGGCCACGTTTCGCCACCCTCTTGCCACTGTCTGCTCTTTGACTGCAGGAAAGCCGCCGTTATCAGCGGCAGAAAGCGTCTTGAAGTCGCTACCACAGACCTTCTTCGGTCTTTTCTACTCCAGTGATGCTGAGGCTGGGAGTCAGAGCCATCAGCTTCGTTAGTTAGACTTAACCTTGTCACCGAGTCTACGGAGTCCACGGTAGCTGACGACCATGGCGAGTAACAGCACTTCAGAGGCGCTGCAGCCGCTGTTGCATTAGATAACAAGCACAGTACGGGAAACCGAGATTTGTGTCATGTACAACGTCATTTCGTCCACAGGGCGAGTCCATACATCAACCATCGATTCACATTCTAAGATTCTCACAAGTTGCGAAACGTGAGTGCCAATTCTTACTTCCTTACTAAACAGTAACTTTTCACTCCACAATAAATAAGAGTGTACGCGATGCGAAGATGCATTCCGAGTAATTATGGATACTTCACTAATTTATTGTCTCAGTTATCACACAAAAATATTCTCGCGCAGAGTTAAATCCTTGGTCGGATACGAAGATGAAACCCATGTACCAAGAGAAGAAAGAAAATCATCTCAAATGCCATATCTAGCGACTACTTGTAAGGATAGCACTGGAGACGGTGCTCAAAAGAACATTGGGGGTATGTAATGCAATTTTTTGAACGAGAGGAGGTCAGTAAACACGAATTGGACGCCATTTGCCAATGAGGAAGATGTGTGCTCAGAATATCCATGAATCTGATCACTGTGCTTCCTTTTTAATGCTTACAATAATCAATGCTCTTGTCTAATCAGTCTAATCTTTTTGAGGAAATTGAGGCCAGGCGGAAAAGATAAAAGCCGAACAAATTAGAGCAGGTTTTCAAGCTCTCCAGGGTGAAACGCCGAATTCCAACGTATACAACTTGGTGCTATAATCATACGAGCTGATGGTATTAGGAAGATCTATTAAAAGTTCTGGCTTTAGCACGGAACCCCCTGAAACAGTTTACTCTACCTCAATTCGAACATTGATATCACCTCTGAGGAGAGCCTGTCACTTGGCCAGTTGTGGCGTGAATGTTGCTTACACTGTTGAGAGGAAGAGTAGGTTGTTCTTAATCTTTCACAATTGAATACCATTTCAAGAATGAGTCTTTTGGGTCCTTTAATTGAGTACAACAATTAGTCTGCAAATTTGAGTTGTCTGCTTTTATTAAGATGACCTGTAAAAACTTAGCACCGAAGCTTAGTAGTGCCGGCTAATTTCGTCAGTGATTAACCCAATAAGCCGTAACCAACATTTGGTTTTAACATTGAACTTTTGAGTTGTGTATTTCAATTCCACTCAGAGTTTATCACCTTTATCTGAAAGATCACAAAAAGAAATCAATGTGGAATTCTGCAGGCGTAGGCTGGCGTGAGAATAATGCCAGCGGAGTCACAGAGATTTAAAGAAATCACACTGCGTAGCATGTGCTCCGCACTTTAAGCCGTAGACGTCGGGTTGTTTAGCATAGGCTGAATTACGGCAATTATCTTTTCTGTTTACGATAAAAAATTGTAGTTTCCTTCCCATACCTACCGCCATAACCTCATTTAATGGTATGACGTAATGAAAGTCAGACGAGGAGTGGATTCTATAAACTGGTTTGGAAGATGACCCGGGGTTGAGAATGATGAAATTGCCTGTCAACATACTCAATACTTAACCCATCTTATGCAGTCCTGAAAGAGCCTCGTGTGAGTGCCTGTGCTGGTGCCAAAGTTGCCACATTATAAATCTATTAATACATGACTGTCGCGGTAAATAGTGTACGTGATCAGTAACCGGTAGTGAAATGGTGCAACACCAGTGATTTTCCTCTGTGGGTTACCCTGTAATCCAAATTCGATCGCCTGAATTTCACTTCTGTGGGTAAGAATGTCACTCATCTGTATTGACCTTATTTTTTCGACTGAGAATAAAATCCTGTAATTCAAAATTTCTTTTCCTTTTTACTGTAGAAAGCTGTGGTCTAGCTATTGCCTAGGTAGTACCTTGATCTAGTTTAGTTTAGAAGTATGCAGAAAGCAGGTGACAGCCAAAGCCAAGTATTCTAGTTGAAGCTTGAAGTCTTTTATTACGGCTTAGCATTACACAGCAAAGCTAAATAATTATAGACAAAAAGCAGTAAAATTTTACATGAAATAATCGTTAAGAGGAGCGCAAAATCTAGCAAACGCTATTTCGGGGCTCTATTCTGAGATCTTCTGGATATTCTTGAGTTATTTATATGATTATGTCCGTTGTTCACCTAGTATTACCAAGCTTGCATTCTAATCACATAAAATTTTTGCTTTCAGGGCTAAAAAGTTGTTTATTAGAGGTTGCATGGACTGACATAATAGCCCTGTTTTCGTGATACATAAATCGCTATGCTTTAACAGATGTGTGACCCTATATTCAAGTTAATCTGCCTCAAAATGTGTAAAATCTATTGGTTGGATAAACTGTGGACAATGTAACAAATGATTCTAAAAGTAGATGCACCAAATTATTCCCATTATTCGTTATAATGAGCTGTTGCGTTGACGCGCACTTCCGAGAGTTTCACGTTGGTTTATTGAGGTCTCCGGGATTTCGTGCTCGCATCCAGGTATTATCGCCTTAGGTTGCTTGTGCTTGTTTTCCTCAGCGCATTTTTCTACTGTGATATCCTTTCTTTGAAGAATGGGCTTTGATGCGATCAACTACTCGCACCCCAGAACTTGTGGTCAGGGTAGTCGCTGCTGTCGGGTTTGCTCCAACAGACACGGCCTCATCCGCAAATATGGTCTGAATATGTGTCGTCAATGCTTCAGGCAATACTGTGCACTCATTGGCTTCAAGAAGCTTGATTAAATAATTGTCTTATTTTATGGATTTGTCAGTACTGCTTTTGTGACTATCCGACGTGTTTCGTAAGCTTTTTTCGCACCTAAGGCATGATTCGTCGGTAGCATTGTGTAAATCAGTTGGTACTGCCCCTGTTCGCGTGTTTTATGCATTTTACGAAGTTATATGCTTCATAACTAGTTGGGAATCGATTTCCCACTTTATTATCTGGTTCGTGAGAGGTTTTCTTTTTGTGTATTTAGTTTAAATGCATTCGTTGCAATGAGGATCTTCATTGCTCGTATTGTGCCATTCATTGGCGCACTTTCGTTAAGTCATGCTGGGAAGTGAAGCTAGTCTCCATAGCAGTTCAGTTCCGTGCATTCTAAGTGGATATGCGCACCACGTACTCCTGCCATTACAGCATCTTTCCGTCAGTTCTTGCAGATGTATATCTGCTAACATTAATTTCACGAAACTTGTCACACCCGTTCTACTTTTTGTAGCTCGTGAAATGATTTGCCCAGGCTGCTGCTTACGGTAGAACAACAGCATTGTTAATTTGCTAACGTGGGTGAACTTGTTCCGCTTCTCCTAAAGCAAGTCGTTCTTGGTGTAAAGCCTGCACCTGGGGTTTAAATGTCAACAGTAGTGGTGGCTCCAGGTAAAGCCTGATTCTCGCGCTAGTTTTAGTTCATGAGATATCTGTAAGGCCAAAAGTTGATTTTATAAAAGCACTTGCGCTTGGGAAGAGGCCAGGACCATGGGGCGATCACGGGTTAATTGTTCATGAATTGTCGGGTGTCGGTTACACTCTCGTTCCAACTCTCTTCAATCGGGCTACTCTTGTTTTACTTGGAAAGTGGGCTGGAAACGGTACGTTGTCTGGTTGTGCTGTCATAGGTGCTGTTTGTTGCGTTGCGTCCACTGCCTAAGGTCCGGGAAAGTGGGATTAATTCGTCGGTTTATCCCTAGCTCTTACCAGATGGCGTGTTTTCCTATCTACTCAACAGCAATTATCGATCGTAAGAGGTAAGCTCGGATCTAGCCTCGGTAGGCAAGTACACGAGGGATTGTCGAGCATTCCGAGATTGGGAACTTTGCACCCTGGCGTCCGTGTATTGCATGCATAAGATGCAAATTTGCTAGATTTTAGTCATTGTTATTCACATTTAAAAAAAGACTGCTATCGCCAAGCCTGAGGTGGAATTCCATGCCGTGGGTAAGGGCGGCTGAGTGGGCCATATACTGTTTCGCTGGCAGGTTCAAACTCACCCAAGTTTTAGTATGTTCAGGTTCACCCGAGTTGTCATTCATGCTTCCTGTTTGAGTCTCTTCTCTAAGTTCGTTTAACTTCTTTCCGACTCGCGACAGATTCTTAGCATTAAACAGCACTTTGAGAAAACGCACTTAGTGACAATCACGTGGCATTCTTCCTTTGGTCTTTGCTAAATTTTCGGACTTGAAGCTGAGTCCGTTTTTGAGTCAACTCATGAAAACTTCTGGCCCGAGCTGTCATTAGCCTTATGAATGTATACTTGAAAGGACTTTTGGCAGTTAGAGCCCAAAAGGGGTAGAACAGTGCGGCCTCCAAGGCATCTGTCAGTAGTAGCAGCAGTAGGCACTGAAGTTACAACGCGACATCCTCCAATATTGATACGACTGCGATCATGATATGTTCTGAGTAGCGGTAAAGGTCCGTATTGGGAGGAGGAGGCGGGCTCTTAAATTAGGTTGCGTCATACATGTGGAAACACTGGTGGACTGAACTGAGGTGGCGTGGTAAGGATCCGTGACACCGATGCTCTTACATGGCATCTGCTTAAACCGTTAAGGTAATTGGCCTCAAACATAGTAGCTTTCAATGCATTAAAGGCAATTTAAAACAAGACTGAAGTATTCGCAACGCGGCATTTGCCTTAGAGGTTGTTTCGTCTACACACTTTGCAGAGTAGATTTTTATTATAATCCGTCGTCCGCGAAGCGCGCGTTCTTCGAAGTGCCGTTGGTAGTTTTGGTGTCAGGCCAGGTGGGTGGGGTTTCACAACCTTATTTTACTGTGACAGTGTGGCTCTTTGATTATTTGCTATGATTTTTTACAAGTCCTTCGCTATATGTGGAAATATATGTTTTCATTAGCCTTAGGCAATGGGTTTCGATAGTATCAACTATTCGCACCCCAGAACTTGCGGTCAGGGAAGTCGCTGTTGTCGAGTTTGCTCCAACAGACACGGTCTTATCCGCAAGTATGGACTGAATATGTGTCGTCAGTGCTTCAGACAGTATCGTGCACTCATTGGCTTCAAAAAGCTTGACTAAATAGATATTTCGTACGGTTTTATTCTGTCTTGAGTTTTTTTTTCGCAAGGGTGAGTGCCCAACTTCTCCCCATAACTCGATGACTATGTATCACGTGACTGACGTTCTTGTTAAATGTCCTTGCTTCTGTTCTTTTGCGTTGTCTCAGCCTGCAACTGCGCAGTTACGATTAAATTAATCTCGTTTTACGTCTTCTGGTACGCTGTCTCATACACACCGGTTAGGTGTTCGATTCACCTGTCATAAATTTATTTTCCCCTAAATGGTTGCGTCGCATTGTCCATCGTAAGGGTAGCTAACGCTACTGGCGTTGGTTGTGCTAACCGTTATCTTGTTGGTTTTTTGTGTTTGTGAGATTGTCCACTACCAAGGTCTCTAATTGGCGCACATTCACCCCCTTTCGTTTTGTTTGAGTGTTAAATCGAAACGGCCTAGCTGCTGTGTTCACACGTAAAGGGATGAATTTCCGGTCGGGTCGTTGTTTCATTGTGGTTTCGCTTCGGGGCTAAGCTTGGGAATGAGGGAAGTTGGCCGATTTATTAACGATCGTTAAGGTGAATCTAGAGGAGGGAGGTGGGGACGTTGTATGCTGTCCTACTTTGCTGGCTTTGGGTTTGGTTGCGTCTGTCTCTCAGATCATCCGAAGGGTGTAGGTGTATTATAGGGTGCTGTGGTCCTGATGAGCGCTTGTTTGTATTGCTCGTTTGACACAGTGAAATTGCCACTCCATGTGCGGAGGCCAAAATTCTTGGCGAACACGCGATTTCATCGGTAAACTTTGCATCGGTTCCAAGATCTCACCGAATACCCTTATTGAGCAACGTGGAAAGTGACTGTAGGCGGTCGCAGCTTCTCCACGCAAACTCGAGAGTGATCGCTAACTACACGTTTAAGTGGAATTTATCCGATTTAGCCTTGGTGATGTGATGTCTCGTCCAATTGGGCGGTTAATTGAGTGGGTGCTCCAGTTCTTGCGGTTTTTACTGACGCTTGGTGTCATGGGCTTTGGGCTATGCCGACAGCTTCCCCGGCATTGTGTATTATTGATGCATTTCTCCCTTACCTGCATGGGCACTCGAGTGCTACTGTAGCGTCCCGAGGCTCCCTCGAAGACAAAAGAAGGCAGAATACTAGGGTAGAATACATATATATACAACAAGCAGGGGGAAATAAGCTGCTGGTATGGCTCGGAGGCCAGCCTACGCAGCTGGGGCAATGTGGTCACCTCTGTGACCCTGATCGAAACCGGTAGTTCAAACAAACAAAGCACTACAGCTACACCATAAGGAAGGTGTTAACAGGGTTCTCGCTTGAAATGCTGCAGTGGTGACTTGTTCTAGGGTCCAGTCTTGTTGGAACCAATTAAGTCCACAGGTTATTTGGTGCTGTAGTAAAGCTGCGACATTGCTCTCTTGAGGTTTTCCTTTGTTGTAAGACGCTTGGTGCCAGTTCTACTCCTGGGTAGGGTAAGAGTTGGCTTGATTAGCCTTTATGCTTTTCCTGGGTTGGTTGGCTTCTGGAATACACCACTGGTTTAAGCCCCACTCCATACGTCCAACGTATAGTCTGCCCGAGTTTTATGGCTTTGAGCGCTGCAATGCTCCTTAACTCCCTACACAATGCTTTTAAAAGAGGCCAGGGGGTGTTTAAAACGGCACGTGCCTGATACGCTTCAATTAACAATACTCCTCACTCTCTTTACATTTATGCAACCATTATGTGCTTTAAGCGTATTTAATCGAAGAAATGCCTTAATAATGCGTTCAAATTGAAGGTAATAAATAGTGCTGACAAAATACTGCAAACTCATTTATTTGTTTAATTATTAACCCCAACTTAAAGCATTTTTTGTTAATCTTACTTATTTTTTGTCAAAATATTAAAATATTGAATTTCATTTCGCTAGTGATATGTTTGTCTCGACTCGGGTGTCGGGATTCTTGATTGAGGCGGGTGGGTCGAATGATCTGGGACCCACTGGTAGTGCTTCAGGCGACTTGGGTGGGGTCGGTTACTTCAATTTAGTTTTGTGATATAAGTGCAGACACATTGGTCTTGGTACTTCTATATTTTGCTGTTTTCTAATGGTGCTGAGGTCCAGTCTTTTGTGGTCATGTTTTTGCAATGTTTTCTCGAGCTCTTGACTGTTTAAATTTGGTGAGGCCTGTGTCCTTTGAGCTGCAGATTGTTCGATTTTCACATTATTTCATCTTTTTTGCTAACTACGGTTCTTATTGTGTACCCTACTTAGTTTGCCTTTCAGTGACTTACTAAGAACTTTGACGAACTAATAATGTCAAGCGCGAGTTCTCGTTCAATTCGAAGCCGTCACGGTGGCGGTGCCTCACAGCAGTCATCCGTTGAGCCCATGTCTACCGATCTCTTCACAACTGGCACTCCCCATCTTGACGCTGAAGTGAGCGAGGCTCAGGGTAATGCTTCTTCCAGCTCTCAAAGAAGAGGTGTTGTGCGTGAACAGTCGGACGCAGTGAGTTTGCGCTTAACTCCTCACATTTTGTGGTGTTTGTAAAGTAACTGTCAGTTCTGTTATTCTACTGTCCTTTTAAGGACCTCCGCTCCGGTCTACGAACCTCTGAAATTGATCCTGGCAGTCCGCTCTCTTACAGTGACATGTCTAGCTTGGGAAGTGGTCATGCCGGTGATGCCGTAAGCTCAATGCGACCTGGAGTTAACGAAGGCGGCACACCAAGGTCTCACTTTGCTGCCTCTGGGCCAATGGGACCTGCTGTAGATACCGAGACTGGGTCTTCTGCTGATCCCGGTGCTCAGGTAAGTTTTCGCTCATTCCAGTTTGCACGTACGCGGATTTCGCGCTGACTCAACATTGCTCTTTTGCCGTACAGACTGTAATCTGGGGCACCAATGTGAATATAGCTAGAGTAATGGAACATTTCAAACGGTTTCTTCTCAATTACACGCCCCGCGATTTTCAAGGTCAGCCGGGTCTGACTACGGGAGTACCGTTAGACCCAAATCGGCCGCTCTACCTGCAAAGAATGGAAGATATGGCAGTGTCAGGTGCCACTACTCTTGATATTGACTGTCAGCACTTGCGGGAGGTACAACCCGAGCTCCATAATCAGCTGATCACTTTCCCAAAAGAGGTCATTCCCGCTTGTGACGCCTCTCTTCACGCTCTCTTTATTGACCGTTTCCGAGATGCTAGACCGGGGAGACCCTTGCAGGTAAATGCGGGTTGATGTCCCTTAGAGTCCACCAGGTCCTAGATATATGGGATTTTCTATTTTTTTCATGCAGACAAGACCATTTAACAGTGGGAAGTCGCGTTCTCTTCGCGAGCTAAATCCTGAAGACTTGGATCAACTCGTATCGATAACTGGTCTCGTCATCCGCCTCTCCAATCTTATCCCCGAGATGATGCGAGCGGAATTTAAGTGCGCCGTTTGCGGTGCCATGTCAAGCGTCGTGTGTGAGCGTGGGCGGGTGGCAGAGCCCTCGGCCTGTGCTCGCTGCCATGCTGCACACACCGCCCAACTGCAGCACAACAGGTGCCTCTTCGTGGACAAGCAGCTCATCAAACTTCAGGTCGGCTTTACTGGTCGCATTTATGATCTTGCTATCAACCGCATATGAGTAGAAAGTTAGTTTTTTGTAATTGTAGGAGGCTCCTGAAGACATGCCAGCGAGTCAGACGCCGCATACGGTCGCATTGTACGCTCACGAGGATCTCGTGGACAAAGTGAAGCCTGGTGATCGAGTTTGTGTGACCGGAATTTATAGAGCTGTGCCTCTCAAGTTGTCCAATCGCATGAGAACTCTGAAAGCCATCTACAAGACCTACATCGATGTGCTGCACTTCAAGTACGTCGTTGGCTTTTGTGCAAGTTCTGCGGTGGCAGTAGACTATGTGAGGTCTTTGGCAGGGTTTGCCTTGGTATATCACCCTCTACTGAAATTGAATGCCCATGTAGGTTTGCGGGGAAAGCTGTTGTCTCTCGTGCAAACCGCATCTTTGGGAATTGTGCAGTAACTGTGTTCCTCTCTTCAAAATTGGCAATTATTTGGGAGGATTAAAATTTTGTGTTCATTTCAGTTCAAATATTTTTATCTACGCTAGTGTTTTTCTGCGTTTGGATCGTACTATTCATTTTCCTCTGTTAAAGATGCTTAAACGTTCTCATATTTTAAAACAAATAAAATCCTCGCTTTTAGCATTACAGCATTTGTTTTGGCTTCTCTTTCCATTGGATGCGCTTGGCAATATCCGCGTACTGCTCAGTCGATTCACTTGCGTTCTTTTCTTTCTCGATGTGCTACCATTCAATGCTTCGTGAGGGAATGAACGGCCTCTAAGTTATCCAGGAAGTCAGGCACAACCCTGGTTCAAAGATAATCCTGTTGTAATAATGCAGACGATTTGAAGGAAGCGTGGAAGAAACTAAGGGGTCAGCGGGCACATAATTCCACGCGGGAGTTTTAATTTTCAGGCAGCACTCACGATACTTTTCACCCTTGAATGCTTCGACCTCACTTCTAGGAAGGAGTTGTCAGGGCGCCTTTTGATCGATGATGATGATGAGGGTGAAAATGAGGCGGAAGGGCCTGGGGAGACGGTCGCATCAAACACAATGCGTCATCTCAGTGAGGAGCGCATTACTCAAATCATCGCCCTCTCAAAGAAACCCGACCTGTACGAGCGGCTCTCTGCAGCCATCGCACCCAGCATCTACGAAAACGAGGATGTAAAAAAGGGCATTCTCTTGCAGGTATGTAGTTTTTACTCTGAAATTATCGGAGGTAGTCGCTCTTTTTTCGATTGTTAGATTGAATATTGTTTTACCGTCTTTGCGGTAAGCTTGTGCTTGTGTTTCGTTGAAACTCAATATTCAAATGGGCATACGGCAGTTACTTGTGTAGACAATGTCAACTCCTGCGCTGAATTGTATGACGCAATTCGTTTGCGGTTTCTTCCCTCAGTTGAAATCATTTTGTGCTATTTTTAGGGGAACCGATTTTGCCTTTAACTGAGTTTCGAGACCACGTCAGTCCACAACTTTGTAATACATAGTTGGACTCTTCCTTTTTGCACCGTTTTGACTGCAAATGATGGAGCTTTCCTGGCTAAGGTGTTTTTTGGATCGTGTTTTGGTTGCTTTTCTTACTACTTCATTCTTACCGACTTAAATATACTTTTCAGCCTGAATAAAGTTTGGGTGAAATAAAAGTGCTAACCAAAATCTTAACAAGTAACCAAACAAGTCTTTTGCGATTTCCTACGATCGAAACGAAACGATTAGCATGTTTACTTGAATATTTTGTCTTTAAAATAATTATCGCTGGAGGCCATCAACGCAAGTTTATTGTGAATTTTTCTTTGCAGAACACTTCGTCCCTAGCAGCAAACAACCTAACTACATTCGTGTCCGTTTCCATCTCGCTTTTATTTCCCGACTGTCTGTTTCTGCATGGGTCATGTGATTGCCTAATGCTAATGCAAAGAAAGTGTGATAACCATTTGAAGAAACATGAATCAGGAGGATGTGGAGTATTAGGCAGTGTATCTCTTCCGCTCTAGCCAAGGCCTAAATTTTTTTATGCATAGGTTTCCCAGTAAAGGCAGGTCTTTTATTTTGCTGCAGGATTGGTGAGTCTGGGCTGCTTCTTACACCTTTTTAAGTTGTGTCAAGTTGATGGTCCTGAGCCGTAATTGTTTGGCTTTCTACAGTCTGCCGCAATCAACAGGCACGCTTTTCAAGTTGTTACGAGTGGTTGAATCAGGGATGGTATAACTGACCAATGTTGGGCTTGATCACTTAATGAACGGTGAATGCAAACGCCATTTCTCACCACAACTCGTCCAACCATCTGAATGCTGCGCATTCTTGTGGAATTAATGCAATAAAGGACAAGCTGATAGCATTTTTGAGCTTATTGTCATCCACTAGAGCGTGGATTGTAATGCTTGCTTGTTTGTGTTAGTCTCGAATTAACGTGTCGTCAGGGCTATTCTTTGAGTGCAATGCACCTATCTTTGAGTGATTCAGTACCCAAGTTATGTTCCCTAAACCCTTTTTAAGGGGTGCTTTCTGCTAACATATTCCTCTAAATCCTGTTTAGCCTTGGCATCTAACTTAAATTCGTGAAGGCAGGCAAAGTTGAATCACATCAAGTTCAGCCGATGCCTTATAGCCGTTAAAAGTAATCGTATAATAAGGAGCACTGACAGGTTTTATGTTATGCGTAAACAACTTCATGCATTTTCGGATACCTGTGAGTTATGAATAATTATTGCGATTACCTACACCGAAAACCAAACGGACGTTTTTGGTTACTTAATAACATCTGGGTTTGTAGTTGCCAAGGCGAAGTGACGGTGAGATGTCCAAATAGTTTTTTAGGCCACTCCCTCTAAACTATAGTTACCTTTGACTTCCATTTTGGAATTTATTATCTGTTTTATTTGGCCTTGAACGTTCTCCATTCGACTTCTAATGGAACCTTTTAACTCTCAAATCCCGTATATTGAGGTATAGCACTCCATTTGTCGCCTGGCATCTTAGGCGCTACTTCTAAGGTCGTTTTTGTCAGCTTTTCGGTGGTACGAGGAAGGACTTTGCATCGAAGGGCCGAGGCAACTTCCGATCGGAAATTAACATTCTCCTCTGCGGAGATCCCGGCACTTCAAAATCTCAGCTGCTGCAGTACGTCTACAGCATCTCTCCGCGCGGTCAATACACCTCGGGAAAGGGTAGCTCAGCTGTTGGTCTAACCGCTTATGTCACAAAGGATCCCGAGACAGGGCAGCTCTCACTGCAGACTGGTGCTTTGGGTGAGTTCCGTGGGGCTTTGGGTCATCACTCTGAATCCCTCAAGAGTCTGATTTTCATGGTATGTTGGATGAAGTGCTCTCAATCCGTACGCACGTTAATTCTGTTTTTCTCCCTACGTCCCGATGTGGCCTTTGGTTATGATCTGCTAATCCATAATTCCTCTGTTTAACGGGGATAAGATGTTTCTCCCTAGTGGGGCATGTTTGATGCAACTAAATGTGTAATTTTCGGATCTGTATGCGTATGCCATTTATGAAATTTGTGCTAACTTTGCCTTTTACCTGCCGTTGTTACTCGAATGTGTTCACTGGAGGACGTCCTCCTCGTACTTTTACGTTCCATCAGTCATGAAAATTATTGGTCAATGGTTCTTATGTCCTTTGCCTATTTGGTTACGTGCAAATAGCCCACGTGACCTTGGTCTCTGCGGTGTCCTTCCAAGAGCTTGTCGACAGTCTTACCAGTTCGCTCATCCCTTCATCCTTTTTTCTGAGGTCACTACTGGACTTTCTCCCTTGGGCTGTGATGACTCACCTGGGCTCGTCACCATCGCTTCCCCTGTGTCCCCACGTTTGTGCCGTAAATGCAATATTAACCCCTCTAATCTCCTCACTTCCTCTACGTGTTTAAGACGCCATTAGGTACTACTGGTTCTCTGTTAGCCTTGAATGAGGATGGATCGGGGTCATATTTTTGGCGTCTGGGCTTCCCGTAGAGCTCAACCACTACACATATATTCAATGTGTCCAATAAAGGTTTCAATCGATCGATTTCGACTATTCTCGTATACCTTAAATTTGCACCTAGGTGTAATATCGACGTCGGGTTTCGTGGCTTGCCCTCGGTGCTGTCTTCATGTGCCCACGTGATGGAATTTAGTGTTGAGCTTTTTAATTAGGCTAATGCCGTTGTATCAAGTTTTTTATGCGCAAGGGGAAGTTACCCTTTATTTAAATCTAAAAAACCTCGATATAGAGGGAGCGAATCAGCTTTAGTTGCCCAATGGTGTGCTCATGTCCCTTGGAAGCTTTTAGTTTCGATATATTTAACTCTTCAGGTGTAGTATTTCACCACAATAAACGTAATTTTTCATTTCGCGTTTTGGCGTTTTGCGCACCATTTGGCGAATCCCAGTGTTTGCCTGGAGCGTTGATATAATTTATATCACATTCACTAATAACTTCACTGAGTATTAGTACTGATGGCAAGCCATTGACTTTCTTTCGCTGTGTATGAAATAACTATCCCATTTTTGGGTTAGATCAATCTGTAATGTCAGGCTTTTCCCTTCCCGGTGTGCATATGCTTAGGTGTGCTCCCCTGAATGGTTTTAAATGGCAGCTTAACATCACCCACCTTTACTGCCAAGCTCTCGCTGACAACGGGACCTGTTGCATTGACGAGTTCGACAAGATGACTGACTCAACTCGTTCCGTTCTCCACGAGGTGATGGAGCAGCAAACTCTGAGCATTGCAAAGGCTGGGATACTCTGCCAATTGAATGCTCGCACCGCCATTCTAGCTGCTGCCAATCCCGTCGGCTCTAAATGGGACCCCTCGAAAACCATTATCGATAATATCCAGGTTGGTGCCACCTTATTTTTTATTCATACCAGTGGTAACCTACATAACAGGAGCAATGTAAACAGTCATTGAACAGGAATGCTTTGTTGCGTGAATTTTTTTGTCCCACTGAGAGCGTTGGTTAATCACCTCTGTGTGTGCGTAGAAACGGAAGGGCATTAATTCGTTAAACTACGCGTTACCTTTACTTGAGTAATGCCACAGAGGTTCGACACATGCACTGTCTGGAATCTGACACGTTTTTGTATACAGCATCGGGAATGCTTATGTATGTCTACCCGGTCGCAATACCTCTCTCGTCCACCGATCGTCGGCCAGGAAGCTTGCTTTTGGCCTTCCTTTCATCTGGCCATTTGAATTTGCTCTCCCCTTCTCTCTCTGAAATCTTGTTCATAAAGATCCGATTCTCATTTGGATCGCGATCCTTTTGGATTTCGTTTCTCCGTGGTTTTGGTTGTCTTGATCATCTCCAAATATTAATGCACGGAAACTAAATTCCGAGGCCCTTATTTACGTCGCCATTATCCAACAGATAAATAGGGATTATCTCCATACCAACAATTAAGAAGAAAGGTACCTCGCTCGTCAAAGTCAACTATTATCGGAAAAGAGCATGATTTCCTTGGCTCCTGGCGTTGAAAATTGTCATTTAAAATGCAAAATTTAGCTCACTGGTCAGATGTTTCTAAAGGGTCTTTTGAATGTCTCCTTTTCCACAAGTAAAAAAAGAATACCAATAAAGAATTGAGTTTATCACTGACTGGGGTACCCGAAAGGGACGAATGTGTTGGCAAATGCGGAATAACAGCCTCACCAATCATCGTGCTATTCCTTTGCTATTGATACAGCTGCCACACACTCTGCTTTCGCGCTTCGACCTCATTTTCCTCATCCTTGACCCGCAAGATGAGATCTATGATGCGCGTCTGGCTCGTCATCTCGTGGGTCTCTATTATAAGGGCACAGCCAATGAGCGCCTGCGACGCAGCGCTGCCACCTCGACCACTCCCATGGATCTGAATGAGGATGATCCCGTCTACCATGGCGATTCAGCTGCCATGCTGCGTGACTATATTGCCTATGCCAAGGTGGGTCCAATTTGTCTGTAGCTTGACGACTTACAGTTTCCTTAATCGATCCTATGCGGCTTCAGCGCTGGCTTCCAATGCTTGATTATTGTAGATTAATCTGCAGTAAAACCGTTAAATTTCCGTCTTTCATTCTTTGTTATGGAGTATTCTGAATTTTTCCGAACACATGACCTTCATAATTCAGATTTGCTTTTATTCCTTTTGCCCTCAGGCCATGTACCATCCAAAGCTGAGCGAAGAGGCCAGTGAATATTTGGTCCGTGAATATGTCGAAATGCGCAAACTCGGTGCTAGCCATGGGCAGGTAAGTAGCAGTCCTTCCAATCTGCGGTTCAGGATTGAATAATACGCGTCATTAAGTACGCTATGCATGACCCCAGTTCGAGTGTTTATTCGATCTTATCTCGGGAAAAGCTGTGTAGCTCATCAGAATACGCACCTAAGCATCTGCGAATCTTGGCTAGTAGGAGAAAAGTAATCGGGGATTGTTCGGTCGTATGCCAATTTGAGACCATTGACCACGTTGATCCATTATTTAAATCTCTATCGATTGCCTGGTGTCGTCCTATTTTATCATAAGGGTATTATTTTCATTACAATGACCTTCATGGCAAGACAGTAAAGAACCACGAGCTTTGAAGCGAGGAGGTTTTACCCGGGTCTCCAATTGTTTATTTTGTGCAGTCAAGTCAACTTTCCTAAGCACCCTATTTCTCCTTCCCATTTTTCTCGAAATACTCGTTTACTTTTAACCTATCCACCTCAAATATTTAAGTTTGTTAACGCCTAGTTTGAAATTGGTATATCCAGTTCATCATAGTTTGCCTTCAATTCTCACTTGATTTCACCGATCGGCTAAACTTCCACCCTCCTGTATCGATTTTGCAGCGAAATTTATGTATGAAAATTGTATTTTCCAACTGATTTCTCGGCGCCACCACATTTTCTTCGATTTGCAGACGATAACGCCTATGAAGCACTGTGACCGGGGGAGGTCCTGTGTACTTTTACGAGGCCATCTCCGTTTCGAATATTTCTACTTTGATCATCATGATTTTCTGTCGCTATGATAAGTATTGCACAGATCTGTTCCACACTGCTTCGATTACTCATTGTTTTGCTTCCACTGCTGTCGTCATTACCCTCTAGATCTCGGCATATCCACGTCAACTGGAGTCTTTGATACGTCTGGCCGAGGCACACGCTCGAATGCGTTTGTCCCATTTCGTCACCTCCGACGACTGTCGTGAAGCCCGACGTCTGCAACGCGAGGCTATCAAGCAGGCTGCTATCGACCCGGTTACTGGGACTATTGATATTAGCATTCTGACCACTGGTACGTCCCTGTCTTCTTTCCTCTCTTGATCGGCTGTGAAGGCATTTCGGCCATATTTACTGTCACAGGCGTTGGCGATGGCGAACTTATGTAGTTATTACCACTCATACCCGTACAAAATTACAACAGCCACATTGATTAGCGCCAACGTTATTGTTGCATTGCAGTAAAGTATTTGAGGCCCTGTATATGCGATTTAAATCTGCTCTGGATGATATGAAAGTGCACCACTGCTGGGCGTTTGTAGTTTCGGGTTCTGTGGGATTGTCGTTGTCCGTTTAACGAACACGAGTTACCTTATTCGCCGTAAAGGATTAGCTCTGAATTGGTGTGATTCTGGTGATACAGCGGCTAGTGTTGTGTTTGCTAATGAGCCGGCAGTCGTGGCGCGAAAGTTCGTGCAAGTGTAAAATTAAATATGTATAAAACCTTCAGAAGCCATAGCGTTGGAGTCGTGATTCACTCTCGTTTCTTTTGTCTTTAACTGATGGCTTTAATGGCGCTTTGATCCCGTCAGGTCTGATGTGCTCATAAGGCCAAAAGGCGCCAATGGTACCTTGAGTAATGTCATTCCCCCCGTCTGAATTGCCCTTGACTAGCTGTAACTGTTGGATCTCCACATCCATAGCTCAGTTTTACTTTACTGTTCGGTATTTTGTCTACCTTCACCTCTTAGTCATTTTCAGTGATTGGGAATGTTTGTCCATAAGACAGGTTGGTACTGTACTTAATGGTAAAAATGGCCTTTAAAACGTGAATGATGCTACCACTCGACCGTTCGGTGGTCCTTTGATATCTTCACTGTGCTCCAAATTGAAAATAGCATTATAACAGGTGTGAGTTAGACCAGTACTTGATATTGAGTTTCTAGTTGGAGTGTCCAAGAGTGTCCATAATTGTTTCAGTGTATTTTTTTTTCAACCGGATAGTCAACTGTAACAATTTGACGGATTAGGTTTAAATTTCTCTCACCTGGTTTGAGAACTGCCTTGGGCTATCCAACGGCTCAGTAAGGTTTTGCTCATGCTAAAGGCCGGCGGTATCCTTAAGTCAAGCGGAAGGCAGAATATTTCCTGCTGTACAGTTAGCATCATAGGTGATAGAGACTTGCATCAGCATTTGACTGGATGGTCGAAAGTTTGACCATCTTGGGTGTATTTCTAACGATTGATGACTGTCTCAGTACCCTTTCTCAGTGATGGCATCGTGCAACACGTAGTACTGTTCCGGTTGTCTGCGCTGCTCTTGGCTAAACTCTCGTCTTTCCTTGTAACTGTCTTCTCCAGGTATGAGCAGTAGCATGCGAAAGCGACGAGAGGAGATGGCAACGGCGATTTGGGCAATTCTGGAGCAGAGTCCACGGGTCATCACTTTCGCATACTCGCGAGTGTTGGAGCAGCTACGTGCCACCTCAGAGCGCATGGTTTCTACCGAGGCATTCGAGGACGGGCTCAACGTGCTTCGCAACGCCAATAAGATCGAGTGGGCTGGCAACACCATCCGTAAACGCTAGATGCTCTCTCCTTTCATCAGCCTTTCAGTCGTCAAATGTCAGTCCACTTATCCAATTAAGCGAGCGACGGTCAATCAATTGACGGAGAAGTGAATTTTTTAACCGAAAAATAATGGGAATTTTCGTAATAAATAAGCGACGTGACTTCTTGCGTATCGTGAAGGGGTAATGTTTTGGCTTGTGTTGGGTAGTGGGAGTTAATTATTCGTTGGAGGTAAATCATCTCATCTCCACCTTGAAATTGCCCCACGGGTATGCTGGACAAATTTTGAGGCAAATGTCGCCGAAGTTTCACTAGATATTTGAAGAAATAGGTAGTGTGGTGTCCACCTTGGGTCGCCCGACGTTAAAGGTTATTGTGATCTCGAGTCTTGGTGTCTGCACTGGTGGCGGCTCGTCCAAAGTCGCTCGAGGTAGGAATTGCTGGTGGAATGGCAATGTTTTGGGGCAGTCGCCATCGTCATTTGCATCGCAGGTTTGTTCTGCCAGTGAATGCGGCTAGATACGTTGTTTGCATCGGGCTCACCGGCTTTTTTAGTGGCGGTGTCGCATACGCTCAGGGCTTGTTAAATTGCTCCCAAGGCGTTAACTGTCGCGATTTATTCGGTGTAGAAGCTAGAAAAGGTTGTGGGAGTTGAAAAGCTGGAAAAGTCAACTTACAGCAAACGTATAACGGTTCTTCCGTTTGCGGTTTCAGTCTTTGAGATTTAAGTTTGACTGGGGTGGGGTTCATTCACAAATTAAGTCCACTCAGGCAGCCACTCGTTCATGAACCAGAAATTGCAATATTCATCGAAAAATTACTGTAACTCGTTGGCTGTTCATTTAACTTCAAGTTTCGGGAAACTGCGCGAGGTGGTGAGCTGGCCTTTGGGTTGTCATTAGTCCCCAGGCCCTACAGTGCGTTGAATATTTGTATTCTGCCAAATTATTGCATTTTCGCCTTCGCTAGTGGAAAGCAAACTCTGCGTTAAAGGATATCTATTCCGATTTCCACTGCTGGGTGCGTGCGCCGCGGATGGGATACTCGATGATGACTCCGAATAGAAGTACTTTAAATGGCTACCCTCAACAAATAACCCAGTCCTGTGGTCCACGGAAAAGCTATTACTAACTGCAATCATTGTGAACCATCTGGAAAGCTTTACTATGGAGCTGTCTGCCCTTCCTGAGTGAAGATATCAAATATTTGAACTCAAAACACCTCCACTTCTCCATTAGCCGGATGGAACCCTAATAGGTATAGCAGAGAGGAATGCAAACAAAACTCTACCTCCACGGAACCATGCCAGCGATGGACAGCCGTGATTGCCAGCACATTCTTCGCTACCGAATCCTGTTCCCGTGCTGGGTAAAACTCCAGACGCAGTAGACTTGCCAATAGAGGTCAGTGACATTGCAATTAATTATCTTCATGGTTTGGTAAAAGTTTGATAAATGTCACAATTGGTTAGTGAATCATAATATCTGACGGTGGGGTTGACCGAGGAGATGGCCGGGTACATTACTGGTATGTTTAACTCTAGGTTTTGGTAGAGATGGCACTTTGGATCTCCGTAATTATGCTTTTGCTGGATGAGCAGGCCTACAGACCATGTCAGTAGCCCCTCCCCCCTCCCCCAGTCCCAGTATACGTCAAATATATGCCATCTGGCCGAGTTTTCAGAAAAGTCTGAAGGCTCTCTATCATTGTTTTTCAAGCATGACATGATTTTGCAAAGCTTAAGAAAAGTCCTTTTTAATATCGATGACCTCATTCTCATAAAACTTCCGTTACATTTTGTAATGTGTGATTTATTTAGCGGAGTGATACCTATACCGGGTTCTCTTGTAGCACTAATTCCAGCTTATTGTGCCCCAATTTCAGGTTGGCTACTTTTTGTACCACTTTACTCGACTTCACTTTGATTCTCCATTCGTTTTCTGGTACCATCTACCAGTCTCCACTATCTAGCTGCTGATTTGAGGATCTGTAATAATGACAAGATGACTTCACATGATGACCGTGTTAGCTGCGTTTTGTCTCTTGGGCTCAAGTTAAGCGATAGCACATTATTTGTAATTTGTTATCACCTACTCCCCAATTTTACCGTCGAATTGACTATGCCCTAGTCGCAGGGATAATTTGGGCAACTCGATGATTAACACTCGAGCAGTTGTCGGTCGATTAGTGGACAACGCTTATTGGGGATCTGTTCTCCATGGATGAATATTCGTAGCCTTCCTTCGCAGTGACCGCTTTTTTATGCTCTTTAGCAAAGCAGCAAAATTTAAACCATTAATCCTTTGATATGAATTGCTTCAACCTCTAATTTAGGTGTGGGGATCTGATTGCTAAGGAAAAAAAATATTTATCTTTAACCTAATCTCCTCACTGCATTGAACGATCCCGATGCTTTGTTAGTTATGTAAGCCTGTACATCATTTCAGGAGATCTGAGTAATTAACTACTAACTCCACACACCAAGTTCCGATTTCCACCGATTCCAATGTGCGCCATTAATAAGAATTACTTAGGAACTGATGAAGCTATTGCGAGGGATTATAGAAGGTATCTATATCCTTTCGTCGTGAACAAGGCTAAATGAAACAACTGCTTTATTTCTTCTCTAAGTTCGGGGTAAAATGTGCGACAAGTAGGCGCTACTGTCAAAAAATGCACCAATAGAAGGCCTTTCTGTGGACAAGGGGGGACGTAATACCTCAGCAGAATATATAATTGCCAAAGCTCAGTGGGGCCAGGGTTTGCTGTCACAGCTGGGAGACCCAAAGTGTCCAATTTTTTTTAAAGCCGAGAGAATTAGGCATTGTCTCCCTCTTTTGAGTTCTATCTCCGGCGCTCTCCTTCATCATCTTCCTCCGTCAGCTATCACAAGTCAACCACGCCAGTCATCAAATTTTCATCCAACTGCGGCGATACTGAGCACTTTTAGCAATTCTACTTGATCCGAAGCACCGTCTTGAATGTGAAGAGTATTGGAGAAGGGCAAAATATATCGGCCATTATACGTATCCATCGCTGGTCGTAGGAACACTAATCTAAAAGCATAGTCACGCAACAAACAACAGGACTAGACACAGTTCCGTAGATGTGTAGTTTTACATCAGTTCCTCTCTGCTAGAGTGTTCTCATTCTAGTGCTGCCCAGACACATCCATCAGTGTTTCATCCAGCTAGCAGGTAGAAAATCAACTTTATAACCAAATTTTTTAAAAGGTTTATAATAGTTTTTATGGGAATACGGGACCGAGGTGGTTTTCGAGGTCAGACACCATTTTCAGCCTTTTCATTTAAGATCTTCACCACGTCTTCCATCTGCAGCATATGCACCTCTTCCATTCTGCTAAGTTCGAAAAGAACATGTTTTATCGGTATATAGTACGGCATGTAACTATTGGAAGGCCCGAAGGCAAGTCCATCTCCGGTAGGTGCAATAACAGGACACCTGAGTGGCCCAAGAATTAAACAAACAACCAACATATTGCAATGTTGCCCTTCCTTTCTCCTTCTAATTTATATTGTCTTTTAATGCATAGATTATTTTTATACCTCAAAGTTTTGGTGAAGGGGCCATTTAGGAGCTCCGCCGTTGTACCTTCGTCGGGTAAGCAGGCCTCTGGACCACGCCATTAGTTCCGACCCCTTCTCTTTGTCAAATGTGTACAAATATTCTGCCTCAGTAGAATGTCTTCCTTTGCTTCAAGGGAAGTCTCGGGGTGCAACAGCGACGACTTAGAAAATCTAGGAATCGCACTTATTCGATGCTTGACGTGAACATATCCAGCTAGTGAATAAAGGATTCAAATACAAACAACCACATTTGCTCCTACCAAAATGCAATCTCGGAGAAATTGGGATTAAACCCCTTAACTCCTGACGACTGACATAGCGCTGTGATTTTTCTGTCGTTAGCGAAAAGCCTTAAACGTAGGTATCTGTCAGACAAAGCGATGAATATGCAACAAATTTCTACTTATTGTTATTTCTTAAGTTGTATTTTTATTTTCTATGTAGAAATATTTTTTGTGTCCCATTATTTTCCCAAGATTTAATATTACGCCTCCGTGTCTCGCGTGAGGACTCCATTGTGCTTCAAATTCACTCCCACATCCTTTATAATCATACTCGGTGTCGAAGAAGCTTTTGATTATGAAATGTTTGAGATGTAATTGAACAAACTAAAATATTGCATTTCATTCAGCAATGTAATGCGTCTCCTTATTCCATTGTCTAGGTCCTTCAATGAAGAAATCGCGTTATTTTCCCACCGCACTTTATGATGTAACTGAAGTAGAATTCAAGACTGCGGAATTGGTGGGAAAAAAAACTTAGGCGATCGCATGATGTAATTGTGAATTTTTTGTATTCATGAGGTGATTGCAGCACTACTTTTGAGTGTGGTGCTTCAAGAAAGAGAGACCTAAAACAGTTGGAAAGATTATTTGCATGCAACTTGGGAGCTACCCGCATGTTCCGGAGGTAGAGTGGTGGAGCATCCAAGTGATCCCTATGCTCGAGACTGTGAATTCAACAAGCATCCAATTCATTGCGTTTAGAGTCTCTACTCCATCTCAAAAGTAACCTTATTAAAAGATAATTCAGCGTCAGCTATTGGGCGGCAATGCCATGACGGTTTCATTATTAAAATGCTGACATTCAAACAGGATATGCAAAATAGGGCTATGCGATTCGCCAAATTTTACTTTTAAGTGAAATGCTGGAAATGTGGAAAAGGTAGAAGGCTGGTGAATTATGTTTCTTACTACTCTGAGACTTCTCTAAATATGTATTGTCGATATACAGAAAGGGATTGGGGCTACTGGCATGGTCCAAAGGCGAGTCCGTTGACGAAGAGAAACCTAACCAAAACCGGGAGTTAAAAAAAACAACCTGGGTTAAGTGATGGGACACAATCGAAGTGGTTTCCCGAATGCTAGGTATAATTTTCTCAAATCAGACGTTGCCTTCGCTCAGTAAAATAAGGATGCTCAGTCATCAGTCGGCAATGTTGGAAGCACATTTTAGAGTCCTGCAAAACTGTAAATGACGCAATTCGAGGGCATACGTCATTATAACCATTATTACCATCACTAAAATTTGAGTAATAGAGTTGTAGAGCTTTATGCGTGCGTGTCTGAACCATAGGTCTGAGATTACGATAGAAGAGTGGAAGTGACATTGACGACGTTCACGTTCACGCACACTCACAGAGGGCGTCTTTTTATTGCATTCACTATTGTCATCTTCATCAACTGTTCTCCTTATAACTCCACGGTATAGGCAATCACTCACACTACATTGAATTAATACTTAGCTCTCGGTTTTGGCAGAGGGACCGCTTAGGAGCTTCGCCCTTGTACCTTCACTACGTGGACTGACTTCGAAGCCACGACATTAGCCCTCGACCCTTGAATTATGCCGAATAAACACATACCGTTCGAGTGTTCTGTCTTCTTACGTCCCCAGAGAAGTGTAACTGATCGTAAAAGACAGCCATCCTGATTTCTACTGCTGAGTGATAAACCTCAGCGAGATGAAAGAAGACTTGCATTTGGTGCAGATGGGAGACTCTGTGATGACGCCTAACAGGAAGGCTGAATATGATGTCCAGACTTTACAATTGCTAAAGTTCGTTTTTTGCATAAAAAAATTATTGACAACTGAATCGATGGGATCTATGAGCCAGCTGAAAAAGTGTGACAGAATTGCTTACTGCACCTGGATGCAGACATCAATTATGTGAACTCGCGATACTTCCTCCATTTCCCTATTAGCTCACTAGACAGCACAAAGGTGAGAACAGCGCAATAAGGAGAGGTAAACACGTAAACTGTGGTAAAGCCCACCACTTTTTAATGACTATTTTTATGTCAGTGTTCCCAGGGGCAGTGATGGACACGCGTGATGATCAGCACAACCCTTGCATCCCAATGCAATTTTCCTTACAGGACGAAATTCCAGATCCAGAAGGATTGTCAGGAGGGATCAGTGGCTTTGTAGTCAAGTATCGTTTCATTTGGATGGGCAATAGATGACTGATGTGGATAGCTTGTGGGTGTTTCCTTACAACACCGGGAACACAGTGATGGCTGGTGCAGGCGGTGAACGAAGGAAAGAACTGAGGACGAAACTCAAAAGAGGAAGACAACGTAATGTGTTGGTTATTTGTTCATTTCTCGATTTTGACAACCTGACCACTTAGATGATCATCCATTGTATCTCTGCTGAGACGGTTAGCTTCCGAGGCATGTTGGCAGCCCCAAGCCCTTCTGCTTGTCGAAAATTCGTATTCAGCTAAGTTTCATGCCTTCTCTCCTCTTCAGAGAAATTTCAGGCCATCAAAATTCTTCGTACAATTGAAGCTACCCAAAAAGCTTACAGAAGTTAAATAATGACGGCCTAAATCTGACACTATATTCCAAACTCTTGGTTACAGATGTCGTTTCAAAGATTTTCAATAGCCTGGAAAACCCCCTCATACGCTTTTACACATGATATTTTGCTTTTCAATCTAAAAATAGAGATAAACAGATGAGTAGATAGAAAAAGACGGTAAGAATGGGAAGAGGAGGAAAAAGAAAACGGAAAGGTGAGGAATCAAAGGAAGGGAGCGGTACCAAATCAACATAGACGTGACGCGATCAGCCGATCGAGCACACCACATTAAATCAGTAAATTACATGAGCTACAAGCACATAGGAGAGTGGCAGAGACAGGAAGGCAAAGAGATCGCAGTTAGAAACGCTCCTCATCGGAGTCGGATGGGGCAATTGGGAAGTGTAGCTCCGCCGATTGCAATTGACGCAGGCGTGAGGTGATGGCGAAGGTAAAGTGCGAACTTTATTGAGTGATGTCACATTCAATAAGGGCGGTTGGGAACGCAAGCGATCCTACGCCGAAATAGACAATCTTACCAGCCTATTGATGCTGTTGGAAAGCCAAGGTGTCGGTGGTGGTAATGCTAGATGAGCATTTCACCTTGCGTCAATGACAAAGTGGAGTAGAGTGTTTCAAATTTCCTCAAATGTACTGCCAAATCATATGGCGAGAACCTTAAAACATTAGCCTTCAAGATCGATGCGGAAGATGTGATCCATACGCCCTGGCATGCGTCCTCCCCCTTTTGATTGGCTCAAAGGTACGCGGTTAACTTGAGCAAACTTCGAACACCTCTAAGATAGCAGTGATTGATTCCACTTCAGCCAAATTGGTACCCCTTTAACTCTCCTAACAGCCTAGACACCACAGTTGAGGCCATAGCGGAACCTTCAATCACGGTCCAGGCACATCATAGTGAGATGGTGACCCATCTTCCCGGCTCAACACCGCAAAAAAGCAACATCAAACATCAAACTGCTCAAGATCTGACACCGATGACCAAACAACAACACTGGCGACCGGAAAAAAATGGCATTAAAATGTCGCAAAACACTACATTGGTAGCCCGCACCAACCCGAATGAATATAAAAACGCAACTACCACAAAACTCCCTCCCCCCTCCCCACCCTCCCATCTTTAAGCAGTCCAGAAGGCAAAATGCTCGAAGAATACGGAACATAGACAAAGTTTCATACTTTACGGAAGAGAGAGAAGAGAGCGAAATGGGAGGAGAGCTTTGAGAAGACGAAGAAAAGAAACCCGCACGCACACACGATTGGGGAGACTGATTTACAGGAGGGAGGACAAAGAATGAGGGAACACATGGGGAACGGGGACGAGAGGGGCGGACAAAACAACCATAAGCACTTCTGTGGTTGCTGGTGTGCGAACGTGCGTGTCTGCGTGAAGGGGAGGGAGTCATGCACAAGATTTCCGCACCAACACGCACACGATCACTACTTCTAACGTAAAAGAAGAAAAAAGGAAATTTGCAGTAGAAAAAAAGTGAGAAAAGGGAGGTGGGAAAGGAGGAAGGAGTTTGGAAGTCAGCAAATTTAGGGGGAGGCAGCACCAATTTCTGCCTTTGCGTCAACTTTCTCCTCCCCTTCCTCCTCCTTTCCCTTCTCATCGGGATCAGGCGAAGCCACAACTGCAGTAGCTCCATCGTCGATCTTAGCACTATCATCATCATCATCGCCGGCTTTTGACTTCTTCAATGATGCAGCGTTTCCTTCACCGGACAATCGCTTCTGTTTCCCCCCATACTGATCTTGGTGCTGCTCAAAGTTCTCAACCATCTGAGGTGATGTCGACTGCATTGACAGCTGTGGTGGTGGCAGTGGCGGCTGCGTCGAATGCGGCAGTTGCACATAGCTGTTCAAAAGTGTTGCTGCAGCTGCTGCGGAATGGCCGTCCACAAAAGCTTCTCCACTGGTAGGAGGCTGATATGCGGCAGCACCAGCGGCCATTGAGGCCGGCTGGAATGCCGCAGTTTGCCACTCAGAATAGAACTGCTGTGGATGGCGAACTGCAGCAGAAACTGCTGCCAAAGTCAGAGATTGGAACTGCTCAGCAGCAAGATCGATCGGATTTGGGTGAGCGTAGTGCTGCTGGTGATGTCCGGCAACACCTCCGGACGCAACCGAATAAGTGGGCTGTACCAAAGGTGGTTGAGTTGGCCGTGGAAATTGATGAGCGCCAGTAACTACTGCATTGGACGGAGAATACTACAGTGGATAAAACCATAACTCACTTTTCCCTGTCACCCGCCAACCTGTTGCTGGCGTCAGCCTCGTCAGCTTGCTTGCCCAAACCTAGTAATTTAGCACCAATAGTTGGTGCGAAAAAGGGTTGGTGATACAAACTGCAAACCCAATGGGCAATGCCTTGGTGGTATCAGTGTCAAATAAAATAACGAAGATATGAGAAGTTGATAACATCCTGGTAAATTATTGCATTTGAACGGCAAAATCTCCCGCGCAGGTGAGTACAAAGTTTTACTAAAACTCTATCGTCTAAAAGCGTTGACGTGGGGACCAAGTCGGTATGGCTGATAGTACCAAAAAAGCATTTAGGAATCTTTTCAATAATAAAGCCGTGTGACTAGGAGTCAAAAGTGAAAAAAATCGCCTTCGATTATGTTCTCAGGTTTAACAAAAAGGCTCACCACGAAGTCTCAATACCTAACAAGGATAGAAGCTACAGAGCATGACGTGACTCACCATAACAGGATTGTTGGAAACTGCAGCAGCAACGACTGCAGCAGCGGCCAAATGAGCTGCGTACCGCGAGTCAATCGCAGCGGCCGGTGAGTGACCGTTCACTGGAGGCGGCTGTGGTAAAAGATGATGCTGTTGCTGCTGGTGGTCGGTGGGCGGGGACTGAGGTGCAGGCATCTCAAGAAGACCTGCGACGGAGGGCGCAGCACCAGTTGTGGTATTGACATTAGTTACAGCGGCGGTAACAGAACGCGACGTCTCATGGCCATCGGTAGGAGGACGGGGCGGATTCGGATAGCAGGCAGTAGCCGGACCGTTAGCAGCTGCATGAACATAACCACTCGCAGCTGCTGCGGCGGCGATCATTCCTGTGCTGTCCGGTAGCATGCCTGCTTGCACAAAGCATGACAAATTTCATGGAGCTCTCTTGTGTCACCTTTTGCTAATGGGCACATCTAAACCCGGCCCAATCTTCTGATAAGATGACCCAAGTGGTGTGTAATGGCCAGTACCTGTATGCCCTTTACTATTTGGTGGAACAGATAATAGTAAAGTAACACTCGAGATAACCATTGCATGTTCACAACACGCTCCCTTATGAGCAATGATGTAATCCAACGGTAGGAAGCATTCATAAAACTCTTACGCAGAAAAAATAAATGGTGAGTCCCGACTGCATTGAGAGTTAGCCCTTCACATTTTGAGGGCCAGTACACTTCAACCACTTTATAGAAAGTATGGTCGAATCGAGCAGGAACTTACTAGCACGCCATTACCGTTTAATGTGTAAGCATGTAAGCAATAAATTCAGAAATATTCTTTAACTGCTGTTCTACCAAAACAGTACGCATTACAGAGAATTCATTAAAAACGCGTTAAATTCGAAAAAAACCTTGCCTCAACAAGAAGGCATAGCATCCGCTCAACACCAAACCGGTAAATCATAAACGCAACTTTGAAACAGAAAATCGTCGGAAAGGCCTGCAATATTGCAAAATATATAAAGTAATTATGCTGAATGAAAGATGTAAATTCTTCTGATTCCCAAAAAAGCACCACTTTGGTACCACAGACTTACCAGGCTGGTAGACCAAACCGGGTGGAAGCTGCTGATTAGGGGAGAGAGTAGACATAGCTGGCGCCATAGTCTGATGCTGTTGTTGCTGCTGATTCTGTAAATGCAAATCACCACAGACGAGCTGTTGTGGTGGGGGCTGATGATGGCGCGGGGTGTGAAACCTTCCTCTAGAAGGACCAGTGCAGGACGAGGAAGAGGCGCCGGCGACAACACCAGTTGCGGCTGCTGCGGCAGCGGCGGCCGCAGCCGCTGCGGCGCGCCTCTTGGGATCCGCCTTGTCCGCCAACTTGCAGCTAATCGGTTTGGCGGCACCGTTACCGTTCGGTGAATCACCGTTTCCACCACCACCGGCCAAAACGTAACGCCTTTCATTCATGCTATCTACGGCCCGCTGCGCCTGCTCTGCTGAGGCGAACCTGACGAAACCTATGCCTTTAAAAAAGAAAGGACTGAGATAGCGCCAGAGTAGACCAAAAGCCGCAGACCTCATTTCGCCAAATCGTGCAATGTGTACCCGTGTAGGCTCCATCCGTCTCGAGCAGTTTGACCGAGGTCACTTGGCCATAGGGTCGGAAGAGATTCAAAAGAGTTTCCTTCGTAAAACCCGTCTTTGGGAGATTCCGCACATAGACATTTAGAAGATCCTTTTCATTCTCTAAGGCATACTTCACCACAAGCTGCCGACCTCCATTTTTCGACATTTCAACAAGATGATTAAGGGCTTTGACTGCGTCCTCCTCCGTCGCACAATCGATGAAACCGGACCCTGAAAGCAAAGTTTGGGATAATTAGCCGATAAACCTAGAAATAAGCGGTGGCAACGAGATCCCCGACTTAACTCAGGTGTGTTATCGTGAGGTCCAAGTAACTTCGACCCACTTTGGCTACTAATGATAAATGACCTCGACTCCCACCTAGTTATCTCGACCTCCATAAGCTGCCTTAAGGTCTTCAAGTATACCTTATTATTTGTGGCACTATCGATGCAACTCTTCCGTGGGACTTTCCAAGAGGATTAAAAGTGAATTGAAAAAAGCTTTGCAGAAGAAAAATGTACCTTTACATTTCCCGTTGAGAAGCATGGCTTTGCAGGACTTTGGACACACGACATTCTCAACCAGAGCTCGAACGGTTTCATCGGTGTCAGACTCAGATAGCCCTGTTATGTACAAATTCGTTTTTGACGTTGTCATGGCTTTGTTCTTCTTGTGATTCTGCAAGATAAAATCGTATAATACCAAGCTTTATGGTGAGGACAGAACTTTAACAAAGTGGGTCTGTGATGCAAAGCAAAAAAACATCCTGCCAGAGGCAAGAATCTAGAACTTGTCACAAAAAACTCGCATCAAATAGGCGATAGAGGAGCAGGCGATTTCAAACATAAACTATATCGATGCCATTTACCGTGGACTGGGGAAGAGCACCGAAATGTTTGAGGGAATCGTAGTTACGAAACTGCGTTGGCAAAAAGGGACCAGCGTGTTGTTGCGGGAGGGTGGAGGTGTGAGGAAAAGAGGGAGCCGCTGCAGCCCCAGAAAATGCCGCGCCCAGCTGGATCCCATTCAAGGGAGGAAAATAGGGCAGCTGGGCTAGTTGTTGTTGAGTCGATGCCGGCGGAGGTGGCGCAGGCGCGGGTTGAAAAGTTGTGGGTGATGAAAGGAGTGCAGTGCCTCTGAAGGCAGCTGCTGCCGCTGCCGCGGCATTTGCCTGGGGAGACGTTTGAGGAATACAAAAGCCCGGGGTTTGACGGGATTGTACAGCGCCTGATTGGGCTGCAAAAGCTGCCATAAGAGGAGAACAGAGGAATGGGTAGCCTCCAGGAGCTGAGGGACAAAAACTGGTAGAATTTTGACTCGGATGAGCCTGATTTATTTGTACGTGCATAGTAGCGGGGTGACGAATCTGGGCACTCGTTGGAAAAGAGTTAAAGATTGCTGTATTCGGTATAACTTCCCCCTGAGCAGAAATGTTAGCACCCGGTGGGGCCACATTAGGTGCAGTCCACTGAGTCGGATAGGCCATAATTCGATCCAATGATAGAAGATTAGGTCAAACAATGTTCGTTTATGGAAAAGTGATAGGAAATTATTCCTAAAGTAAAAAGAAGTATCGTAACCCACCAATAAATCAATAAGGGCGCTCAATAACCAATTAAGATTGTTTCGGATATAAATACACTCGATACGCATATTTTGATCACCCGTAAAACCCTTGATGAGCAAAAATACCAAGAACAAGGTGAGTTTCGAGCTGTACTGGAAGCAGCTCGTAGTTTCTATAGCAAAGCATGGTGAAAATGCATAGACATGTTCAGATATCAGTAAAACCCCATTAATTTATTAATAGTTTACATCTATAATACGTAAGCCATAATAAAAGACCGAAATGACAAAGAAAACCGGAAATACAATCTAAGACGGCAAGACTACCCCACTACCCATCAAAACACCAAACTAGGCCAACATGGCGAATCTGACCTTGTAAATTTTAGTCTCTTAAAACAATTATTGATCATGAATGCATGAAACACAAACTTCAACGACTATAAATAGGTTTCGCCTAATAATTAAGCCAAAATTGTAAAGGAATTGCTTATTTGCTAACCTGAAAGAGGCTTTTTGGGATCGATTAAATGGCGATTAAGACCTAGTTGAGGACCATAACCGGAAGTTCATCAGTATGCCTTTTTATAAGATTAATGTAATACTTAAAAAATCATAAAATTTGCAAGTTTTATTTTATGCGATGTGTTTTGGTAAGCTTTTATGAGACATTTTACAACTTCCTAAGTTTTGCTGGGACTGAATTTGTATTGTTTTTATTTCACCCCATCGCTGATAGCACTGCAACTCTGTAATACTTATGCTCTTTAAATGTACCTTGTAGACTAGGGGCAAAAGGACAATTAAAGCCTGGTCACGGAACTACGTGATGACTCTCGGGAGGTTGACCCGTCCTCGTCTTAAACTCTCCAGCGTTGTTACTCTATACCTGCCCTGACATCTAATAAAGAGGCCTAGAAGTATCCAGCTTTCTAACGGGAAGGGCATTACAAGGGAAGGGGAAAAAGGGGGAGAACCGTCTACAATAACCATGGTTGAAAATTAGCACTACTGAATAGAACCAACTTGCTTTTATTCGAAAATCTACCGAACAGTGTTGACGTCACAAACGAATAACGGGTTTTATATTTATTGGCTTTAGACATTCCTTTAACTTACTGGGAGGACTGAGGCTATTGGCATGTGTAGTACTATGTTTGATTGAACTGCCGGTTTTAGTAAGGGTGGCAGAGGTGGCCGTATTGCCCTAGCTGCGTAGGCTGGTCTTTGAGCCATGCCAGCAGCCAATTCCCCTCTGCTCATTAAATATATATATTTTACTCTAGCATTCTGCCTTTTTTTGCCTTCGAGGGAGCCTCAGGACGCTACAGCGTGGCTCAGATTTTGCCCCACCTAACAAAGGTATAATGACCAAAACTCGAAGTTGTCCCTTACCAAAATCGAAAGTTAAACAAACAACTAACGTTTTACACAGCTTTTCTCTTAAACATGGTGCTTGGTGTTCCCCTTCGTCAACTCCTTGTGTGAATCATCACAACCTGATCGATGTTGCGAGGAAACTTCCGCACCTCAACCGCGCCAGTCATTCAAATTTCCACCCAACTACGCGCTATCGACTCCTCTTAACAATTTAAATGGATTTGTAGTTTTGTCTTGCATGGGACCCGTAACGCAAACTGAGATTTTTAGACTTTCTCTCGTTTTTACCACCAAACGTAAGAACAGCGGCCCAAAAGCAGGTCAATGTGGAGGAGGGCAAGATTTGATACAGTCTCGTGGAATTGGTATTTCGTATCAGTTCCTTCCTGTCACTTTATTTTCGCTTCAGAGCTGCTTAATCAATTTTACTTGGGTTAGCATGGTTATATCATCAATATTCGGCTAGTATTGCGGCCGCTGTCAACAGCTTTCTAACGGAACACAGGACTATGGCAGCTATCAACGATAGACATTATTTTCAGCCCTCCTGTCAGGCGTCGCCACCGATTTTTTCATCCCCAATCCATGCACTCCCTCCGTACCACTAACTTTTATCAGTCAATAGTGGAAATCAGGACGGATGCACATTAAGATGAAATCACTCTACGCTGCCACCAATACAGTGCCCAGACACTTCCCTAAGGACGAAGACAGATAAAAGAGTTTGGTGTCACAGGCAAGGCCTGAAGGCCAGCTTACACGAAGGAGGTACAATGGATAAAAAATACAAAGTGGATCTTTTCCAAAACCAAGAGTCAAACAAGCAACCAACGTATTAGATTTATGTTTAAGCATTTTAGGGCTGCAGTAACTTAAACAGCAATGTCCTTATGCACCTGTTAGTTATCATTTCATATTTCCATAGTAACAAATAATTCGAGTCGAGGTATCGTTAACGTAAACAATTTGTTAGCACAGACCACTGTTTTGCTGATGAGGGGGGCTAGAACTCTTTCGTCGTTAAGCCCAGTAGCGTGCGTTTTTACTAGCGTAATGCGTCGAGAGAATTAAATAGGGACGCTACTCTTACATAAGGGGTGATAGATAGATAAATTTCTTAATGAGTTGTTTGAATGGCATATCTTTTAAAGAGAAGTCTATATGTCTCATTCACTTTCCTTAAATCCGTTGTAGACCATGTTTGGGAGCGTTTAATCACACAAACTGCTTGTTTATGGGAATGAATGTATTTTTTATCATAGAAAAGGTCATGAAAATAAGACTGTCCTGGCGCTAACTAAAATCTGGTTCGACAGAAGTTATTTCTGTTCGCGTTCATATGATGATTTCCTGGGCGCACATATTTAGTGCCACATCAGATTAAGATGCTGTTTTTATTAAGCTTTGAGATGTGTAATAATATTGCCCCCACAGTTCTATTTCAGCTGTGCTAACTTCTTCTGTAGGCGCAATTTTGTTGTTGAATGCGTCGCGGCGCCGGAGACTTCGTAGACGACCTTGGCGAATATACAATTCTGGAATCTTGTGAGACGTTGGAAAGGATGGCAAGCTACTGATAAAAAGTGACATGAGCTGAACGTTATGGCATCATAATGTGACCCACGCGGTTAAGTGTGGGATTAAGATACTGCAATATGTTATGAATTATTAGATTAATTATCCCAAACCCTTCAAGGAATTTCTCGATAACATTTTCTTTTAGGTGACAACTGCTTATCTGTGGACGAAAGCAGACATCTGTGTAAGACTTTCTGCGAAATTTCTCCCGAAAAAATATGAAAATAACAGCATGACTGTGATGTAAGACGCGGATACATTAGTGCCTATATTTCAATAATCGTATCAGATACAATTTTAATCTCTTCGTTTTCTTTAATTAATCTTGGTTATGAACTTGGTCAAAAGCCCACATATCGCATCTTTCAATTCAGAAGAGCGAACTGAAGATCGATAGAGTCGGACCTGCAGATTAATGGTACCGAGGTGACTGGTGCATTTAATTAGCGCTGCTCCAAGTAAGATTGTTGCAAAACCCACCCTCTAAGAGTGCCTTCTCGAATAGCTTGTCTTGCTTTGGGGTAAACGCTTACCGCGTAAATTTAATTATGTGAACATGGAGTAGTTATGTGAGCTCCTCACTTCAAACCGCGAAGCCTTCCCTTCCCATGGATTGCAGCCGCACGGTGTGATAGTCATCCTTTGCGGCGACCATTAGCCTTCAGTCCTTCCACCTTGCGTTTTGGCACGAACAGATTTGCCTGCACTGAGCCACCTTTTTTAAAACATCATCTCACCAAAACTAGACGTTTTGTAAAATCATCCCAAATAAATGACTGATTGTATTTTACAAGTAAAATTTCCACCAAATGTTACGACTTTTCCACTGACAAAATAAGCTGACGCAATAGCATCTAGTGTTTCATTAAAATCAGCATAGAACTTGAACTCATCAATCATGCTATATTTAAGGACCTCCTAGAGATTTTTTTCGAGCCTTATAGAAATGAGTGTGAACATTGTTCGATCCCAAAAATTTGCATTTTAAATTAATTCGCTGGTCCAGTTCCGTGATCGCTACTTAGTTAAGTTCTCTCGTGAAATATAGTTGACAAAAGGTGTAATCACAATGGCAAAAGCCATCAGAAATAATGCTGGCAAATCATGTCTTTAGCAATGGAGTGGACTACTAGCACTGAAATTCCACCATGATGGAAATAATCTCGATTGTCTCTTTTTTGATTACATGCGAGAATGGAGCGGCAAGAAGTACCAAAAACGACGCTGAAGACCAAGCAAAAATTATCTTTAGTCGGATGATGTTCTGACTAGCATCTGGGATACAGTGATACATTGGTTTGCGAACTTCTGTATTGTCCTTCAAGATCTTCAATTCTGTTGGTTGGTAAATATCGAATTTTGATGTAGCAGATTCGAAGTTGCTTAAATTTGAAGATCATTATGTCTAAACCGAGACTAGCAGTTAATTTACATCCACCAATTAAGGTTCCACCGTGGTAGGTGTGCTCCATCACTTACAACCGATATACTCCTCCTGGGGCAGTCCAGACACCGGCAATCGAAAAGCCAGTGAATAGTTTTAATTGCTTCCCACAGCGTCATGTGGTGATGAATGCAAGCTCTCACCAAACAAGATGCAGGACCTGCCGATATCCACCAGGTCTTCAAGCACAGACAATGCGATGATGGATCACTCACCAGTGGGTCATTCAAACTTGGGAGTTTTCAAAGCGTTCATGCGTTAATGAAGATCCCATGAACGTGCAATTCTTCATTAAATTGCACAAGGCATGAACCCATCTGTGGTGAGGATGGCCACAACCATCTTGCCCAGATATTTGCACACCAAACCCCAGGGCTGGTAAGGAGTGAAAGAGGCTGTCTCAAAACAGCTTGGCTCCACTGACAGACCCCGCGTGTGTCGAAGCCTCTAAAGAAGTTAAGTGAACGCATAAACACAGCAGAGGACTGTGGGAAGTAAATTCAGTTCTAACTTTTTAAATCAATTCATCCGATGCAACCGAAGGTCTCTCCCCATGCTGCAAGCGCCTCTATTCAAATAATGACTGAACAAAACTTTTCAATTACATGAGCTAACCTATCACAGCTCAAACCTGACACTCTGTACTCCAAATTGCTGGTGCTAGATGCCATTTCGATGACTTTTATTCTCTAGGAGAACACCCTCACACGCATTTACACATGATCTGCTTTTCGATATAAAAACAATAGAGATAAACGGATAAGTAGATAGAACAAGACAGTAAGAATGGGAGGAGGAGAGGTAGGAGGGAGAAGAAAAAGGAGAGGAATCAAAGAGAAGGAATGATACCAAATCAGCGTAGACGTGACGCGATCAATCAAGCGAGTAGCGGATCGCAGTTAGAAACGCTCCTCGTCAGATTTGGAGCCAGCAAGTGGAGAGTGCTTCTCCACCTCTTCCGCGTCACCCGGTGCATCTTCGGAGGTCGCAGTCACCGGTTTGAGTCGGGGCAGACGTGAGGTGGCAACGGAGGTGGAGGCAGAGGCAGAGGGAGACGTAGAGGAAGGAGGTGGAGCACGAACCTCAGTAGGTGATGTCACAGCCAATAAGGGAGGTCGAGGACGCGAGCGATCCTGATCCATCGTGGACATTTTCGTTAGTTGTTGATGCTGTTGGAAAGTCATAATGCCGGTATTGACGGCGGCAGCAGCACTGGCGATGGCGGAAGAGTTGGATTCCCCGGGCGATGAAAGGTCAGTGCCCTCGCAGTAGTCGCGTTTCAGTTGGGTAAGGGTAACCACGAGGCTAGCGAAGGTGGGACGTCGGTTAGGGTTCTGGTGCCAGCAGGACTGCATGTGCTTGCCCAGTTGACGTGGCATTCGGTCAGGTGTGGTCAAACGGTATCCTGCAAGCGGGTGGAATAGAAATCCCTAGTTAAGCTTGTTAATCTGTCCCCAGTAAACTGAAATAGATTGTGAAACTCAGCTGAAAAATCCACACTGAAGTGAATGATTACGAATGAATAAATGGCTTTAGGCAATAAATCATAATGGAAACGGATCTAAAATGATTTTTTGACAAATTAAATGAGAATACAAAAATGGGGTTCTTTAAATGAAACGCCGATGTATGAATATAGTGATTCTACACAAATCCGAAAATTCAACTGGAAGTAACCGCTGACAGCTAACAGGACGTAGGGTTATTTGTATTGGGAAGGTCTTACCTACATGGATTACCCAAAATACTTCCACTTAGTCAAGAAAACGTCTATGAAAGACAGCTTTCAATGAGTTGCGAAACCCACAGCCTTTACACTGTCAAATTAATTGACGTGGTGCAATGACTCCAGACAGGCGCAAATTCATTTTACCAGAAAATGCCTTCGTAATGATCCAACTCTATTGATGCTACAAGAGAATCATGATTAACCAACTCTTCGGCACATATTTGATTGAGGCGCGAATATAAGATGCTCAAATCAGCTTAAAACACTGAAATTGAAAGCGCGATTATTCGGTTTCTCCATGTGTGTGGTTCACAACGACGCATTATACCCTATGGAAGAGTTACGAAGATTCCAAAAATGTCGAGGTGTAATGTAAAAACACTGAAAAGGAGAGTGTATGGCATTGAATGGCAGCAGACATAAATAGAGTCCGACTTAAAATGGCCTAAATCACCGTCTGAAGCCAAGGCCAGGTAAAATTGCCAATCCAAATACGCCAAGACCGAAGGCAGCTTACACATCTGACGTGTCTACACACCCTGCTACCTTGCACAAGCGTGTTGTTGCTAAAACGATAGTGGAGTGTGAAGAGGAAAAGGAGAAACCGCACGTAAAATGATTAAAAGATATTGCGAGTTGGCTGGGAATCGCAATTACGAGATGACTGACACACACGCGATAGTAATAACTCCGGCCTACGCACGTAGAGGGGGATCTGCTTCACCTTGTCATGGTAATTTACCTAAAACTTGGGCAGAGAGAAGGGCTAAAGAAGGCAAAGATTGCGCTGATTTGAGTTATTAAAAATAATACTCCGTAATAGCTCCACAATGGGACACTTTCATTAATAAAATAAACCACCTTTTAAAACCCACTGAGGGTATTACATTATCTCCACAGTACGAAGTACCATTTTAAAATGCCTGTCAGAATTGTTTAGTGAAAAACTGTCAACAGAGTACATTATAATATGCCAAATAGTGACCGTAACGTTTCAAAGAGAGATCACAATACTCTCGGATCATGTGGTACGTTAGAACCCGCAATGTCATTTGACCCTTCTGGATTTTACGTCCTGATAAGTGTCGTAGGCTAAGCGGTACCATAAAAATAAGGTGCATTGAAGGTATTTTAGAAGCTCTTTTCACTATACTCCCTTCCCTCTTGCGCATGCAATAAAAGTTAGGTGAGGTAACCCTCCACCTCACATTAAAATCTAATCCGACATTTGGTAGACTTCATTGCTCCCAAGCACTCGGACAAAGGGTGGATCAACTCCATTTTGAAGTAATTTATTGCAGCAAAATGATTTATTAACAATACACAGGTTTTCTAAGGTTCTCTTGACCGTATCCTCAGCAACTATGATGACAATGAAGTGGCCACTGAAACGCCATAATACCAACCCGAGGTAAGCCATCTGTACTGCACAGATTGAGGGAGATGCCAGACACTGATAGATGATGCTCATTACAATCATTTGGCAAAATGTATTAATTATTAAAGATTGGCTATTTGGCATATGACAAAACGAATTGAATCAAATCTTGTGCACACCCTTCATACGCTCTTCCTTGCAGAGCCCAACGGATGCGGCAAGTACTAGCTTCCATCAACAAAATAAAGGCCACCAAAGTAACATTGGAGTGGTAGGACATTTACTACCAACAATAGGAGGGAAATCATGTTTGATAGCTGTCTGGAAGAAAATTTCTAACTAAATTACGCGGAGAACATTAAAAGAAACCAGCAGTAAAACTGCCATGCATTTCATGGCGATGTTTGGAAGTAATGAAGGAGTAGCTGAAAAGTATCACGATCAGTAGAGGTTAACGTGGGCAGTCTTTTATAACCATTGTATAGACATAAGGATAGTACAGTGATTTTGGTCTACTCGCCCTCTTTGTGAGTTCTAAACTGTTTTAAAAATCCCAAAGTCATTGAAAGAGTTGGACAAGAACAAGAAGGATGGAATCATTCCCCCAAAAAATCTGGGAGGAACCTTGAACTTGAAGCCCTTGATGGGGGCGAAATTGAGCAAAAACTGCAAGACCCAGAAACTCTGCCAACTTTTATCCTTGTTGTGGCACTGTAAAACACACACTAGAAAGAAAGCTTAAATTATTTTGGCGTAAAATCCAAATAATGGAAAGCGATACTGGTGTTAAGTAGCCACGATTTGTCATTCAGAAAAAGTGTATCTGAGTGAATGAGTAACAATGAGAATAGGTGAGAACAAAAAAGCAAGAAATCTTTACTTAAATTAAGAGCAAAGAGGGGAGCGGACGAATAGGCAATGCTCGACTGCAGCTGTCAGTAGTGATTTAGTGAACCACTGGCAAAATGAACAGATACATGCCAGAGAATTATGAGAATTACAGAGACAAAAACAACCACCATTGGATCAACAACCGAAGTAAAACGTGATCATAAAAGGACTATAGAAAATGCTTATCGAACAGCATTTGAGCAGAGCATATTGGTCGCGAAAAACTGAAAGAATGAATTATCAGGAATAACTGCTTGAGACCAAGTGATAATCCAATTCAGGTGGTCAACGAGATGAACTTGGATAATTAAGTATGAAATGTTTCGTCGTTACAGACACCGAGTTTGGATATCAGAGATGACTCAATGATTTGTGTTATTAAAAAATGTGAATTACATCCTCAAACACTGTTGAGTACCTAATGATTCAAAACAGTGAATGTTTGACTCATACGAGAAGCCCTATTCTAATGGGCAAATTTTGATCTTGATCAAAAAGTGAGCCAAAAACAGGTGCTGCGAAAGAGACGCACACGTCTCAAATTACACGTGCGTGTGCGTGTTGGAAAGACGAGTCAACGTCAGAACTGAGTCAGTGTAAGTTTAGCCACGCATACAGCTCTTTCACAGCACTTGTTCGAGAGAAACAACCGGGAAATTTTAGTAAAAAAATGGGACATACGATATGCAGTGAGCAAACATGTCTGGCCAAACACTGTGAAGGATCTCTTATTTCAGTACTTTAAATTAACATATTTAAAATCGTAGGTAAGGAAGCACTTCCTGCTTATTCCATTCATGAGTTCTGTGATGTCCAATGCAGGTCAGCTTCCCAAAATGATGGTGCAACAGGACACGTAATCACTGCTTTTAAGAGAAGTTTTGTGTCTGCTTTGCTTATTTGTGGAGAATTAAAACAATTGAACTCCAATTCAAAAGCGGATATGGCATCTAGGCAGGAAGCATACAAAGGGAACTAAAAACGAAACAACTTTTCCTTTTGGGTGTAGCATATGGATGGGAAATGTATTCCACCAATGCCCACGTGCTGACAACACTAACCATTTTCCACAAGATCACGAGTCTCGCTGTTGGTGAGTCCATGGTAGGGAGTATCACCAGCGCTGAAAATCTCCCACAGTAGAATGCCAAACGACCAGACGTCACACTTGCTGGTATAACGGTTTGAGTAGAGCGCCTCCGGAGCTGTCCACTTAATCGGAATCGGCCCATTGCGGTCGCTCAGCTACACAAAGAATGCAGGGAACAAAAGGCAAGAGTGAGAGATATCAACGTTGCCATTGTTTTCACCTCCTCTAATGGTAACGGCATTGCCGGCAACGAAACAGAAAATGCAAGACGCTCGAGTGCAGAAACGCTCACTACTGATGGATGAATGAATGAATGTTAGGGTCACGATCGAGCGAGAAAGACAAATGGATGTTAGGATGGCTGGGCAGTGAGAAGACACGGCTTTGCTGCGTTTAATGGAAAGAAAAGGGAAGGGGGATAGGTCAAATGAGAAATGGGTTACCTTGCTCTTTTTGTGGCGCTTCCCCTCTTCTGCTGACTGCCCGGGCTAAGGATAGGCGGGAGGGCGGAAGATTAGAACAGTTGTACCCGGTACCACCAATAACGAAGGCAATGTCACTTGGTATGCTTTTTACGAGTTATTCAGCTCACCTAATAATTCGCCTATCGTCTTTCAAAATAGCATTTCGGAGCTTCAATCGAAGGAGATGGGGAGGAGATGTTAGCTTTGTGTTGTGAATGCAAAAATGCCTGTCGTTAAAATTATGACAAGTTTTAAAGACGTTTTTGGTGGAAGTTTCCAGCCGCCTCAAGATTTACTACGATTTAAAATGTGAATGATCACAAGAAACTTCCCTAGAAATTTGCTTTAAAGTTGCTGTTACACAGGAAGCGCAAAATCCGAGCCGCGAACGATTTGCGTATTCAGAAGTTACTTCCAGTGGGTTTAGTGTTTAGTAATTAAAGATTGATAAAAACGGCTGGGAATAAGAAAACTACAGCTTATTTAGTCGTTATGGCACTTTTGACTAAAAATAACAATGTTTTGAGCGTTGAGCCATAGTAGAAGTACATATGCTAACAAGGAACTTAAACAAATACCACCGTAATGCCGATTCTAATACGCTAGAAAATGACTGTTGTTATATAGCGCTGGAAAAAGTTAAGCTCAACCTCATTTTTAAAAAAAATGAAGAAGGAACAAAGAGGAGCAAGGCTCTAGTCTTCGTTCACGTCAGGATCATGCAAATAGGAAGTAAACCAAAGACGGTTTCTTAGACTACTGTGGATGTAAATTCGCTCGCTGTACGCTGCTATTTGACAAAAATCCCAGCATTAACACATTTCCGTTGTATATGGTCAAAAAGTGGCATGGAAAATTACGAAAATATCAACGCAATCAATAAAACGAGGAGTTCGACTAATCGTACTTCAATCGGTCAGCTTAAAATCACAAATAGGAGGAAGCGTGTAAGGCGAGAAATACGTAAAATGTTATTAAGCCCCAACTGATTCACCAATACCTTGTTAGGGGTAAGCAAGTGAGTTACACATTGTTGGAAGAACGGTAATTCTGCCTTCACCAAGTGCGGCAGATTAGGAGGCAAATGAAGAAGATAAATGGAATCGAGCGGGCAACCAACCTCATAAACGTGTTCTTCACGAGCCATTCCAAAATCGGCGATCTTCAGCACTAGGTCCTCTGTTAAAAGACAGTTTCGAGCCGCCAGGTCACTAAAAGCAAAGGAGATAAGGAAATATTCGACAGGAAAACTAATTCCAACACAGTGGAACTTTGACCTTATATTGACTAATCCACTTGTCGAAATTGGGCAAGGCATCTGTTAAGTCCGGTAAACAGTTCCGGTGTGTGTTATTCCTTCTCCACCAAGGCTACCCTACCATAATCGCTCGGTTATTACCCCTTAAACAACCAGGGATTGGTCGCAATACCGCACATTTATGCTCATTTTGAGAGTGTGTTTTAAACGCTGCATGTAGAAAAGTCGCTATCAATGCTTCAAGTCAAGGAGATCATATTACGTCAAAACTACTACAACAAAGGCAATTAATTTTAAGGGATGGAAATGAAATTCCACTGCGTAAATAAGTATGATAAAGTCTTGAATAACCCCGAAAAAGGCGAAGGGAAGATGAAAATAATCCATTAGGGGTTAGGAGAGGCTTGAGTAAAGGACTAAGCATTGCGACAAAAAAGCTATCAAAACAAGCTGTAAGAGGAGAGGCCAACTTGTTTCCCAAAACCTGAATAAGGCTAATGCGAACTAAAAGAGTCAGCACATTTGGCACTAGAATTCTTCCTAAAGCCTTTAGGTAATAAGAAGTGCCGAAACATTTAATTGCCTACGACCTGGATAGGAGCCAAATTCGCGAACAATGTAGATCGCCTTAATTTTAGCAGTAAATTATATCAGAGCTAACTTTAGCAGGCCACCACAATCAACACTTACAACCTCTCACATACACTTGGAACGATGCATTAGAAGGGGTGCTTCATGCAGAATATGTGAGAATAGAATAATGAGATATGAAACAAAATCACAGTGAAAATGAGAATGTGCATTTTAACAGACGAACATAGGAAGATTTCATTGGATAACCTGTTCGATGAAAACTGGATTAATACTATAAGTAGTTTTTTTGACAGTGAAATAGATTCCGAATGATTGAAAAAAGATAAGGTGCAGATTGGTAAGTGGAAATGGATTTCCCCACTTTAATTGCATCATACTATTTCCTTTCATCTTCGACACGAGCTTTTAAGTTGGATCTTCATCTGTCTACTTTCAGGCAGAATCTTGAAGCTGACGCCAATTCGAGTAGCCAGTTATGTGATATCGAAGTGAATGAGGCACGAATTTGACGATCCGACTGGTTGAAAAGTAAACTTAACTATACTCTCGAAGTGATACGAATTCTTAAAATGAAATTGCATGCTATATGGAAGTAAACGCAGCTCAAATTCAATTTCTAAATAGCTATGAACATTCCATTTTGCTCCACCGCAGTGGAAGAGGTGCAAAGACAATACAACATGCATCAACATCATATAACTGACCATATCTGATTTGCAAAGGAGGGTTTGTTTTAGTCTCATCAATGGCACCTACCTCCTAAAGACGCTTTCTAGATAATTCGCACTATGCTTTCACACATTGCCTTTTCAGAGGAAAATAACAGTAGTGTCACCTCACGCATACCGACCTTAAATGAATCTATCCTGATAATTACAATTTTAATGGCACAACAGTATTATATTTGCCTAATCTCGGTTACATTAAGCTTTGCATAAATAAGTCTTTTGGCGATCTTATCAGATAAAAATCACCATTGCTATGGAGTGATTAATGAAAGAATAAGTGGGAAAGGTATTACCAAAGGTGAATTAGATGTTAGAGGAGGACAATCGAGGTTAATTTCATTTAGCCAGTCACAGATTTTCACTTTCGATAAACTATTAGAACGAACAATTTTGCTCAGACACAAGGAGTGCTACTAAAATCCTGCTAAGCTTTAACATGAAAAGTACTTCTGGTAAAAATGGTATTCCTTCTTCTTGGTGTAGCATTATAAAGATTCACCTATGCATCGATAGATCAAGCGAATGTAATGCTTGAAACGAGGCAATAACCACTGAATCTTCTGTTTAAGATGGTCGAAGGAGAGCACGAAAGACCTCTCTGATTAAGGCATTGCTAGATAAGGAGAACGGTCGTAACCCCATATTCCCAAGGAAAATGGAGTGAGTTTTCCAAGTTTATCGCTTTAGATAAGCTCATAGAAGTAGTAATGGTAAGGTGAATATACTACTGAAATGAGAGACAAGTTACCGATGTATGCAGTTTTTGGACTCCAGGTAGGCCATTCCATTGGCTGCGTCGACACACATCCTCAAGAGAAGACGAGTGTCTGCAGTTTGACCGTTCCGCCGTAGGAATGACAACAGGGATCCACCTAAGTTATTGAAAAGAACAAATAGCCATGGGTTATCACATTTCGCCGACTTCAGAATCCATGATTCAGACAGAGAATTGAACATGGAATAGGAATGATTTCTGTAGGGCTTTAAGGCACTAGCTAGCCTAGCTGAAAATTAATATCAAAATCGACTTTGATTAGACACTAGAAATTGCAGTAAGAGAGATATTCCAATCATTTTCCATTGTTATCACAACCTTGGTTCTAATTCCTCCAGTTCGATAATAACCTATTTCATCAAGCCCAAGAGTCAGCGAAGAACAACATCAGTCAGATTCTGGCGCGCAGCAACCCATTACAAGTTCTTAGATGGCGTACTCAAAAGCTCCAAGCAGTTCATGGGTAGCAATAAAGCCTGGTATAAACGTCATTAATGAGATTAGACGTGGCATAAAAAGATACACGTCATCATTTAATACTCTCCATTCCTCGCTCGCTTTACCTCTCCGGGTGGATGTTACTTGTTTACCCTCAAAAAGCAGGTAATTTGTTGTCAGTTTTAGCAAACTGGCAAGTCAAGAGTAGAAACTATCCAGGTTATGCAAGTAGATTTCAAACAAAGCAGATGAGCTCAATACCCGCCTTGTTCTTCCCCTTGACTGACTCCAAATCCTAATTACCCTTCTTGGAAGCAATATTTTGTAGCCAAGATCAGGTCGAAAGCCATGGTGGTTAAGAGTATTCTTCCGATCATGAAATAAATCAAGGCAACAATGTAGACGTCTATCACATCATCGGAGTACGTGGGAGGCCTGGAATGGGAATAACTATGGTAGTAGCAGGCGAAATCGGTGTAACTGGATAAAAGGCGAGGAAAATAAGTGAAGGGAGACCACATAGCATATGTTCACCGTTAAAGTGAAAAGCACACCTATAATTAATCGCTACCTGCGTAAAGCATATACCGGTGAAAAAATCAAGTGTGAATTGGGTGTTTCATGCCTAATGACATAATCATGACCTCTCCCCTTGGCAAGCCAGTAAATGCTTCGCGATCTTCAAGTCCTGAATTGGAAGAAACCACGAACCACAGGTCAAACAACTGGGCTATTAATAAAAGGGTGTTCAAATGCAAGAGAAAGAGAGAGTTAAATAGGAGCGGATAATGCGTGAGCGGAGGTGTTAGAGGGAGTGGAGGCACGCAAATTAAATAAAGACAAATGCCGTGGGAGCGTGAGAATGCGGAGTAGGCAGTGAACAAGCCAAAAAGCGATGGTGATTTCTGGCAAACTAGCCTATCTATCAACACATTTGCTCCTTGCTACCTACAGCAGAGGTTAGGCAAGGGGTACGGAGGGAAGAGGGTGACCAATAAGCCAAACTACAACAAGCGTAACCTGCAATCAGTGAAAGCAGTGTACGCAGTGAGGTGGATGGTAATAATGAAAGACATTGAGTGTCTCGCTTTGTGATTTATTTTCACGTGAAAACAGAACTGAATATTCAGACAAGGCTATTTCACGTTTATTGCGTTCCCTGTCTAGGTCTCATGCGAACCAACCACCAGATCCATTTAAAAACAGGATAATTGAAAATAGGTTACTTTTGTGCCTCAGTTTAAAGAAAAAAAGGAATTTAATGATGGGGTTCATCCCGTGTCGAGCTAAAGTAAGCATCATTGCAAATCTATTCCCTCAAGTACTAAAGCCAAACAAAATGTAATGTAGGAAACTTATTTCAGTTGGAACCAAAGGGAGTGGGAATAAAATTTACCAAGCAAATAAACCCCATTCAGCATTATGTTACAACACCAAGAAGGAACTAGCGATCGCAATACTCTATCTATACTCGAAAACACCTCTAAAACGAGAACAATATGTGGATACTTCAGGTTAAAGAAGAAAATCAGTGGTAGCTCTAACGGTGTACCCACATAGGTTGCCGTCAGGTTATACCCGCTCCACCTGAGCGCTTAGTTCAAAGACGCGCAGATTGGGTAACTGTGACAATATTAACGTGGAAGGTGAGTTAGCAGTTCCAAGACGAAATTCTAGAAGGTAACAAGCTTCGAATTTCTCAAGAAAACAATGCAGTATGCACATTCTACGCTTGATAGCAAAACGACTGACTTCTAAAAGTACAACGATTCGGTGCACATTGAGGACATGATAGAGCAGAAGACGTTTAACCCCACGAGCTCTCCGCCTCCATAGGTTTCAGTTACCACTTTCTGTAAATTTATAAATAGCCCTATATCCATACTCCCACACTCCCATGTCGCGCTCGAGAATGTCTCGGGCGCTAGAGATTAGCGCAACTACTTACCAGCGACATACTCCATGACAATCATGATGGGATGGGAGCGAACAGCAATGCCCAGAAGACGCACCACGTTGGGATGGAAAAAGTTGAGAGCGGTGGCCTCGCCTTGGAGAAACTTGCGTCTGATTTCCACCTCCGCTGGACCTGCTCTACATGTCTTCACTGCCACCTCGCGCCCGTTGTAAATGCCACGATGCACCTCACCAAAGTTGCCCTACAGGCAGAAAAAAAAGGCTTCATGAAGGAGCAACACAGTTAGTTTATGAATTTAATAAATATGGCCACAGAACAAGTTAGTTATATTTTATGATGAAGCGTAAGAGGATGCCTCCGCGATGGACATGCACAGCTATTCGCAGTTTTTCTGTTAAGCTGCGACACCCTCAAATAATGTCCGACTCTGATCAAACACTACCCTACGAGTAAGTTCAAGCTGTCAGGACTCCACGTTCATTTAAGGACAACTCATGCCAAGGTTTTTGATATCATTTTAAACCCATGGATAGGCGTTGAGCCTCGAGAATGGAAAAGTTAAAATGCGTAGAAGGGAAGACAACTGAAGTAGTTTCTCAAATAAATCCATAAGGGAATTCCAGAGACAAGATTCGGGATCAATAACTAAAAACGCTTTAAAACACATGCGCCACACTGAAATGAACCACGAACTGTACACCTCAGATTACATCTAATTCATGAAAAGATGAATTTCACCATGACAGTTGCAAAGACCTGGAGAGCTTTCTCAAGATGTTAAACGCTGAAGCGAACACTCGTAAGCTTAAAATAAAAGTGCCCGCTTTTTCTCGAAATCAAAGGCTGCAGTACCAGCTAGCTCCACCAAAATTCGGTCAAAAACCCTAGAACACATCAAAAAGACAAAAGCAGTAGATTAAGGATTTGATTCCAAACAACTGCAATTATGGTTAAATGAGATTTGGAAGGTAGACTAAAGAAGCCATTCATCAAGTAGTTGCCACTACACTATTGTCGTTTGATGAAAGTTTTCCTACTTTCGTTACGGTGATCCAATCGGAAACCAAGCTTTCACTTGCACTGTCATATCAAACATTTAAGTGAGTTCAAACGATAAAGCCTTATCAGTCTTAAAAAAAAATTTCAGCTAAATCACGATAAGGTGTAATTGATGGTAAGAAAAGCGATGTGAACTGTTCATTTAGGCTATTTTTTCCAGCCAGCAATTTTCCAAAACGCAAGCGTCTGCTCCTGTTTACTTAAAATGGCACTCTTTTGTGGATCTTCATGAAGATTTGAATCTTTGACGCTTTCTCAAGACACTAATACCTTCAAAAAAAGAGAAGATCCTTTTGAGTACCAAGAGTGGAGAGATTAACAGAAGACCTGATTCATGGGTTCGTCGCCTCCACCGGTAAAAATGTAATAAAGGACTGATTAGATGACTTTCAAGACTGGAAAAGAAATTTTTGAGGACAAAATAAACTTCACTGAATGACCCTGATTTCTATTTCTTATTAAATGTCCACAATTTGACCCCTAAAATGTGGTGCAGCCAAAGCCACTGAAGATCAATTTGGCTCACCTGTCCGATCTTTTCTAGCAGGATGACATCTTTATTATCCAACTGCCAGTCTGGTCGCGAGATAGGGTTAAGGAGGATGGCGCCAGAAGATTGAGTGACCGGTTTACCTGTTCGCATATGGTATTCAATGAGGTCCCTAGGGTTAATAAAAAGGGAGGAATAATTAAATGGCCGAAATTCTGCACTGACTCACTTCTGGGTCCGAGTCGCACGAAGGCTAACCATCTACTGCCAGCGATTTTATTTTGCCCCTAACACCCCAATTATTCATTCAATGTCATCAAATGGGGATTCCGTTTAAAATACTTACGCATTAATGAAACTCGTAACAGCTAGATGTGAAAATTAACCTCAGATTTTCCATGAAGCAGTTAAAAAACTTCAGTTGTCATAACCAAGTGCTTCCCCCAGATAGCGGAGAACCAGAATTGACCACACAGATATTTTTATTAGGTTGTTTGAGAAATTATAAGTTTCTAATTTAAAGGTATTCCCACCCCTCACCACAGTCTACACGGAATCAAAAACCACTGTCTGCCTATCCTTTAATTTGACCAGCTATTTACTCCACCTCCATCAAATGAGGGCACATGTAAAGCCTAGTTCAATTGCAAAAACCCATCGTGAAATCATTAGAACCAAGTTCCATTCAAAGAAACAAACTCGACAGGACCAAATCAGTGAGCAACAGTAAAGAGTATTTTGTATAAACTGATGACATCGGAACTTTGGTGGAAGAGTCAACGATTATAAAAACAATTTAGAATCGCAGAAAAATCACGCTCAACTCATCCTAACAATCTGCGTACTCAAAGTGCTTGTAAAGACGATTCATATATGGGTAAAAGGATGTACGACTGGGAATGTTCAAAAGTGAAAGGCGAGCTTATGCCACAGCTTTTCACCAAAAAAACGTCACACCGTCACGGCACTGCCAATGTATCGAGAAAAAAACCGGTTTAAGTAGTAGGGGAACCTAGGAGGCTTACTTAGTACTTCTCTAAAGAGTGAAGAAGTGGATTTAATGCACTTGTCATCGGACATAAATGATAGAACTCTATATTTATGCTAATGACAATAGAAGGTAACTTTTAAAATGATTCATCGGACCTACCAATCAACAACCATAATATCTTGTTAAAAATAGTTTTTTTCATGAGACTGATCTTGAGCCCATGCCATGGCACACAGGCTTGAGGGGAACAGCAAAATTAACGCATAGCTAGAATCAAGCAAGCCATTTCAATTTTAAGCAAAATTCACAGAATTTATTCACAGAACAAGCGAACGTAGCTTCAAATACTCTCATTCATTAAAACCCTGTGAATCTAGTCAGAATCCCATTTGACAACTCACCTAAGAGTTGGAAATTCATAATCCTCAAATGACCATCCCCCACGTCGGTTCCCAAGATCGCCGGAACCTTCCACAACCTCATCACCACCCTGAATGATGAAGTGTTTGTGGCCATTCCAGTAGACAGAGAGAACCATTTTGGTGACGACCACCTTGACTCCACTACCACTGCCGCCACTTCGATCGCCGCGTAGATCTTCCGTGGACTGGGAGCCGAGCAGCGTCACGGTGGAGGAGGATGAGGCAGCACCAACGGAAACGGGACCAGTGGTGGAGGACCAGAGATTGGTGAGCGAGGGTCCCTCGCTGCCACGCTGACGGTGGTGCTGCCCGCGGTTACGACGTGCCAGGTAGGAGGTGGAGGCTGCTTTGCTCGTCTCCCGGACCAAAAAGTCTCCCTGATTTTGCAGAAGCCTGGTCGCGGGGAAGGAAGCGCTGTTGAGCATGAGCTCTTACATTATGGTACAAGCCAGCTCGATTTTATGACTAATGATTGGTTAATGATACCGTTTCGGTAACATTAAAGATGCCTGAGCGACAGGTTATAGAACCCGAAAAAAAACTGATGACTATCCTTGCCTAGCTTCAAAGTGGGTTTTTATCAGAATTACACGACCAACAGTAATGTAACAAAGTGTATTATGTGCATGGGGAGAAGTGGCCCGTGGATGACGGTAAGGCGAGAGTTGAATTGTGCAGCATAAATATGAAATTGACGAAATCCACTTTTGTTGTCGATCAAGTTAGTAAACGCTACTCTGTCTCCAAAATGACCAGCTACCTGACTTAAATGCACATGAAGGAAAATCCATCACACCAAAACTTTGACAATCAAATCACATTTTTGCACATTTGGAACGATGGTCGAAAATAACTGTGCTTCAACCTCCGTAGAATTTGAAGAAAATCATCCCAAGTTTCCCCAAAAAAGTTGTGCATAGGGACTGTAAGAAACTGCACCAAAGCAAATGATTAATGTATACAACTCCACACCCGATTTCGAGGGAGCAAGCACGAAAGGAGTATAAAACTTCTCAAAAGGAAAAGCTTCTCACAAAATTTCGCGCATTGACCTGAACTGTATGACTTCTCACCAAAGCAGCGGCGAGCAAATACTGCCAAAATGCAAATTGAAATTGTTTCCTTCATGGAAAGCTACGTGAAAAAAAACATGACCATGTACCCTCGAAGCCGCTTCAGTAGAAGCAACCGAGTGATTAAACTAGATGAATTTAAATGCATTCAAACCGAAATAGAAAGCATTAAAACGGCTGCTTTAGTCTATTTCTTTCATCTGAGTAGGAAGGTAGGAGACCAATAAAAAGTGAATAACAAAGTTGGGGAAAAGTGTTTTCGGTAAACGCCCGGAAGAGCTAAAGGAGCATCAAGAATACGAAATGACTCAAAGCGGTCATAATAACGCGAGATTTCAAAAGCTATGCGCAATCGCAATTCTATGAAGTTTGCCCTTGAGGAGTTCTGAAATTAGGCCTAAGAATATACTAAAATGATAAAATACACGAACGAAAAATGAGGATCAATCTACCTCAGAGAATCCGATCCACCTCTGGGAGTTTTATTACAACTTTAACCCCAGTGTCTAGAAGGTAGCCTCAATGGGAAGAACAGGTGACGCGAGTGGAACGTGAAGAAAACAACGAATGCAGACAAGTACACCAGTAGTCATGGCTCAAACAGAACCACAGAAGTCATCCGCTGTTAATGCATTCAACTGTGTTCTCACAGTAATCAAAAGGGCTGTAAAAAGCCGGAAGAGACATTAAGAATATAAATTACGTGAAGAAGGAGGCAGAGGAGGAATAAGCCCCTAGCGCTTTCTCGCACGTCAAATACGGTTTCCGTATGCGTTCAACGAATTCTATGCACTTTTCTGTCTTTGTTTGTGCGTAAAACATTTCTAGCTGAAACGATTTTTTACTGGCTTAAGTAATGGCGAGGAAGTAATGACTCCCACAAATGAGTTAAATTAGTCAAAAAAGGGCGCTGAGCCCCTTGATAATGAGAGGAGCTTCTGTGGAGAATGAGGTTGGCATTCACCAATCGCTCAGTATCTGCTGCTTATTGACCGAAAGACCACACGAAATCAAGTCAGAAGAAACCTATCTTGGCACTAAGAAACTCAGTTGTTCTGAATGTCAGAAGTTGTTGAAAGCGATTGCCAAAAGTTTCGGAGTAACACCCAAATGTAAGACTTATGCACCGTGTTCTAGTTAATTGCAAGTAAAAGAATCCAAATTCAACCTTAGCATTATGAAATTTGTTCTATTCATAGTTTGAATATGTGGCTAGTTAAGGTACCATGAGCTCTGCTACCGTTTTGGTGGCATGGCTGTTGCTTTCCATGCTTTTTGTACTTTGATGGTAAAAACATTAATAAATAGGTGGATAAGTCTTCTAACACCCCACTATCTCTTCGAAGAGGTGTTTTTTGCCTATTGATGTCAAAAACGGCTTTCAAGTAAAAATAACTAAAGTGAAGTAAGAGGGAAGTGTGGATTCAACATTGGAACCGAGACCGTGTGTTTTCCTAGTTATATTCAAGCCTTCAGCTTTGCTAAAAAGGGTAAGTTCACGATTCTTTAACTTTTTTCAACATAAGGTGGCAAAATTAATGCAAGGAAATAAATGCAGTGAGTGAAAAATATGAGGATCATAGTGAAAGAAATTGAAGGATCGAACATACCGGACAACTTCTGTTCGCGGTAGCACTCCATGAAACCATGGTTCCTTATTGATATCGACATCATCCTGAAACAACAGATCGCACGAAAAACAGCATAGATGCTGATTATATATAAGCAACACAAATAGCATCGTGGCTTGCCAAAATAACACTATAAAATCAGGTCATAATGATTCATCGATGGGACCATAATAACTTAAAATAATCCGATCCAAATAGAAGAGAGGAAACCACTGAAAGTGCTCTCTCATTTAATAGAAAAACATTAATCGGGCTGAGGAAGATAGCAAAACAAACTAGGCGCAAACCATGGATCATTAAACCATTTTGGCATGCGACTATGCACGCTACTGAAACGCGTTATCAGTAGGAAATGTGGCCAAACCAACCACATGCAAGTGGGATCAGGCAGAGGGTAATGACGAATAGAAGCATTTTGATTTTGCATACCTTGGCGTAATTTACTTTCAAATCTGAAGAAGTAAGAAAAGTGACGAATGAGTTAGGTGAGGTGATCCTTTGAACCGTGCTTAGCTGGGAATTTCAGTCGAAGTGACTCGAAAGAGTATCAAAAATCGGCGCCAAGTAAAACATTTTGGAAGCTTGAATAAAAAATGTCGAAAAAAGCGACCCCTTGACTTGAACTGGTCGTTCGTGTTTACTTATATGCACTTCATAAGGTCGATTTACTAAATGACGACTTAGTTCGGCAAAAAAGATAGAACCTTGAATTATCTACCTAAAATAACAATGGAAATGAAAATGCATCTGCTTAAACAAGCAAGACAGCCTTATTCGATTTTAAAGTACAAAATCAAGTCATGAACGTCACTTTTCAGGTTTCACGCCACATAAATGCTATTGTTAAAATGCTGACAGCCAAATGATATAACTACAGTTTGGCCTTGAAGGATGTACAGAAACCCAAGGATGAGAAGTAGAGCGTTGCACCATAAATTTGCAAAGCACAAATAAAAGATATGAATGAGCTGACCCTCACCTGATCCACTCGATGTGAAGGATCACTTTCATCATCACAATTTATTTGACGAATTGGTTCAACGGAGATGCTGCTCAACGCTCCCCCAGACTGATCCTGATCCACTGACGAGACACTGTTGGCTAGGATGGAACAAAAGATAATCGAACGTATAGATGCGCTCTTTGTCCCCAAGAGGACTATCCTTCAGGCATATGGAAATGAGACTAGTAGGGTAGACAATGGGTTCTAAAACAAGAAATGCTAATGTTTGCCAATTCCACGTAAGCTTTATTCTTCCGAGAGCATAATGAAAGACAAAAGTAAGCTAATTTTACGTGCTTAATCCAGAGCCCCTAGATGGATATACCTACTACTTGAAAGAAGCTGAGAGAACAAACACCTACATTTAAACTACAAACGTTGGATTCCTAAGTTGTCTCGATAGGAGTTTGTGCGGGGATACATGGGTGGTCCAGATCAAAAATAAACCATATTAAGACAAAATGAAGTAAAAGAATGAATGTTAGCTTCAAATTAAAATTGGTGACCCTTCTCGGACACGGCTAGAGTTTAACTACATAATTTTTAATGCCTTCTGTGAATACGGCTTAAGGTAGGATGGGAATCACAACTTCAGGAAGGACGCCTTTCTAAAAGCAAGATCGGATTGAAAGTAGTGCATCCATACTTAAAGAAGCTACGCCGAGCATCAATCAACAACCTCAGAAGGATTAAAGCCCCAAGGAATAAAATTGACCTTTCACCCCTCCTCTCAACCTACTCCAAAGTTTCTAACCAATTGGGAAGACGTATAAATGTGAGACACACGTACCAAGTTCATTTCAAAAGGTACAGAACCAAGAAAGTGATGATGAGCTTGTAAAACCTTTATTTTTTTCCTGCTCTATTTATGCACATGCGAACGCTAGTTCAAATTGGATGTCAATCATCCCAACGCATTGCGAAAGTACAAAAGGGCTAGCATTACCAACGACTGAAGTAACGCTCCCTAAATAGAGTAGAAAATAAGCACAAGAAATTCGCTTCTCCACGCCTAACGAGCTTCTTTAACAGTTGGAGGGGAGAAGCAGTTGTGCAACCACCAGAATGGCTTGATTTGAATGAATGGGCTAGTGGGGGGGGGGGGGGGGGGGGGGGGGGGGGGGGGGAAGAGAGAGGAGAAGGCGTAAACAAATTGTGATGGATGATTGGGAGGATATGAAAATGTGAGATCGAGCATGCGCGAAAAAGGGGACTGTTAAAGCCAGAATTCCTCTTCCCTTCCTTTAGTCGAAAAGTCACGATCTCTCTTGAGCCAGTTTCACATTGATCAGCAAATTTGTTCCGACAAGCGATAACCACGAGGGAACAAGATAATCTGATGTAGGAAATGCAGCTGTCAAACTGTCAACTACTTTCAACAACAGAATTTATCAGATTTTGTCAAATCTCATAGATACCCTTGAGTTTAATGTCCTCAAGTTCGAATAGTTGGACATCGTCGAGAAATTGATGCTCTGGTACCGTTTGGGAGGGCATGAACTTTTAATGGAGCCTAAAATTAAATTCATTTTACCTGTAGATCTATTTTGATGACATGCACTTGAACTGAAAGTGAATTGTCAGTGAAAACGATCCAGTAAAAGATTGAATTCTCTAGTTTAAGAAATGAATCTCATTAATGAGGCTTCAAACTGCATGTAAGAGCTCCTGCTTGACACCCTCGGAACAAAGTTAAAATCGACATTTCAAGCATTTCATAGGCATTTCAGTGAAGGACGATCTCCAATTTACCGAATTGTCCACTGCTGAAGTCATCACTCCCAACTTGCTATCATTTAATGGATCGTATGAGGTCATTAGGTTCAATTTCAAGCACCAATACCTTTTTGGTATTCCATTTAACGCATTTTTTCATCACTTTTACAAACAAGTTTTTAATTCGCAAGAGTCCTTTTAGAAACTCTTATCCATCAAACCACAAAATTCATTTATTTACTTCGGTGATACGAATCCCATTGCCGAAAGTTTATTTATGCAGATAGTGATGAAGGGGGCTGTCAAAGGGCGTTTTTAACAGCCCAGAAGACATGGAGAGTACTGTGAACGAGAGTTTAGGATATCCAACTTTACCTCCTGCAGTTTACGCAATGCAGCCTGCTTAAAACAACTAAGGTTGTTTCTACTTATCGACTCATTAAATTTCATATTTAACGGTATCCACGACACAGCACACTATTTTGATAGGTTCTCCCTTAGGCCCTCGGGAGGAAGTCGATCCCCACAGCCCAGATTTTTTATTAACCGAATCAAGTACTGCTCAACAAACAAAAGAGACAATTGTGTTCGGCACGAGGACGCTTCACAAATACTTTGCTTTCTACATCAATCTGTTTGGGACACGAATTAGTGCAAATGCTTAACAAAAAGTGATAGGAATCAACCACACTCCAACTCACTTCGTGATCGCAGAAAGGTATCAGGAACAACTGAAGAGGAGGCACTAGCAATGATTGAAGGGTCCTTCTTAAAAACGCGATTTTGTTGAAATCTGTGCAAAGCCTTGTCGCCCACAATGGTCGAGTGACGGTTGGTCGAGCGGGTGTCAGTGAGGGTGAGTTGAGATTTGGGAAAGGCTGCCAATGTTTGGCGATGAGACTCTTCCTTGATGGCCTTTATCAATCGACGTTGAGGCGCCGAAGTAGCGCCAGCGAGGGCGGAGGAGGACGTAGAGGGCGGACCAGTCGTTTCTGCTTGGCGTTGACTAAAGCCATCATTCTCAGAGTCGGATTCACCGAGGCTGGAACGACCCCCAATAGAAATGCTTCCGTCCTGTTTGGAAAAAGAAAAAACGAAGAATTTATCAGACCACTTCAAAGTGTGATCGTAAATTCTTTCGAGAATAAGGGTAAATTCCATTTCAGGGTGTCACATTAGACAAAAGTGTCAGTGGGAATTAATAACAAAAGGATTATGCCTCAGTTTCAAGTGCTCTTTGAGTACCGCTTATAAGGCGTTCACAAGTGATACAGAAGCAGTCTCAAATGTGAAAGTATTGCGGTGTTTGACTATCAATACAAGTTTTGTTAATTTCGACTATTACTTCAAGTTCTTCATACGTCCCATAACGAGGACAAGTAGAGGGTACCGATATATGTATATTTTCCTTTATTTTCGACGCCTTTGGGAGCATAATGAGAGATGGCTAGACGATAGGGGAAAGGCTATTTAGCTAGAGCTAATGATTTCGTTTATAAATAAATGGTCTGCCCAAATACCAAGAAGATTTTCAGCAGAGAGTTAAATGATCGAGGTTCACATGACACTTAGCAAGGTAATCCACAAAGCACCAGATTCAAGTTTTAAAAATCGGATAACGCTGCTCCATACCCGTTGGATTGAAACGAATCGTCGAGGATTAGACAGGCTTAAGATCCGAAGGCCTTAATTTATTTTAAAAGGTAATGAATTCACTTTAAATTCAATTCATGGTAATTGAAGGACCGATTATTTAGGCGTAGTCACCCAATATGACACTTTGTCAGGTGAAATCAGCGGTTGTTTGCCGCATTGTTAAGAGTCAAATGATAATACATTCCTTTGGTTTGAGATATCAATTTCGCCACACCTTATACCGCGGTAAATGTCATTTTCTCAGTATTGGCAAGTGAAAATTTGCTTGGTGTGACTTCAGAAAAAAAGTGTCTGTCGCGTTAAGAGCACCCACGTAAGAATGAACCCTACATGATTCCCCCTCACCCATTGTGCACACGTGGATATTTATTCCAGACATTGAATGCACCCCGTTTCAAACGCATAGTTCACTTTACTTTTAAAGAAACAGAAAAACTGCTTCAACAACTCTCTTCCTTAAGAACAGTTCTTAGCCCACACAAGGCAAAGCGAGAATAAGGTGACCTACTTCGGATAAAAAGGGAAGATTCGAAATTGTTTATTTCTCCGCTTTCCGTGAGTGAGAGGACGGCGTTTGAAATCAGACACCACAAAGTCAAAATATTTGCGCACGCATAACTCAAAGACATGCTTATAAATGATGTGAGAACCAGCCTTTTTCTAGTATTGACGGCCACTTGGCCTAAAACACACACGCAAGAAAGATGCTAAGTTGCTCACATCTTAAGCCATCTCAAAAATTGGATGTCTACATCTGGACACTCAGTTTCATTAAACAGTAATGAGGATGAATTCAGTGAATTTTTCAATCAAAAAATAATAAACTGTATTTACTTATTCTCAAAGTAAATAAGTACTCAATGACAGAACCTTGAGATTACTCAAAATGTCTTAATCCTCCTACCACGCTTTGGATGACAAAGAGTTCGTTTGAAGTCATTTGGTAAGTAGGAGTGTTTCAGCAAGGTATAACGAAAAAAGAATTTCTGCACACGTTAAAATGAGTCCTTCACTATGCCAACTCATGAATAGCATGAAAGGCAAAGCAGATTCGGCTGAATGTAGCTGTGCATCTCTCCCTCTTTTAATCCCTTCCAATTAGTGTGAGATCCTCCCAATAAGAGGTGGGCCACCCAAGCAATAAAGCCTTGGCCTCTTATAGGCTTGAATAAATGGAACCTGGTCAAGATTGCTTTAATGCTAAGGTATTTCCTTCGGAGACATATGCATATGCATCGATACATGCATGCGGAGGTCGTAGATTAAAGGGTAAAGAGCGCACAAATAAGTAAAAGTGCATTCCTAAATAAAGCTTTCACAAGGCTTTCTTCTTGGTAGAACATCGACACAAGTGGAGATTGCTACCGAGAATCCCCAGCTCTTTTAGTATGCAGTAAAATACCTTCATTTCTGTCACAGCACACCCGTAAGGGTACATCACCTGATGCACAGAACCACTTCTGTAGATTGTGTTCTCCAATTGCTTCGAACTTCAGTGGACAGAGAAATAGACTTCTTAAAGTACATGAAAATTCTATTGGTTGAATCACACCAACATTTTCGTGAATAAAAGAAATAATTCGCTGCATTAACAGATGAGTGAAGAAGCCACTAATGTGAGAATTTAATTATGTACCAGATTGAGGGGACAATAACTGATTAAATTTATTGTCTTCGAGCCTGTGAAAATGAAGCTAGAATATGCAGAGAGCGATGGGCTTACTAGGATGAATGATATCTAGCCGAGTAATGGCCGTGAATAACTGAGGGAGAATGAGGTATGAGCGACAACAATGAATTTACTTTTATTTCCTTTTTCAATAAGAGTTGTAAAGACAGATTACCAACGTGTGTTCAAAACACCATATTACCAAAAAAATTTTGCATAAGATTCAGTACGTGAGAAGTTTCGCACCATGGCATGAGCTACGAGGACAGCTTACTGCGATCAGCTGCTGATATGATTGCTGAAAACACACGAGCTAAAAGCAACGAAATGAAACGGGGAAAAATGGATATTTGTAATCAGGCAGGGATCCATATGTTGATATCACGAACTCTGTATTCACACATGCACGGGATAGGCCTTACTTAAAGTAAAATTCCTTCTAGCGCACGCATATGCCACTGTGTAACAAAACACCGCTATGACTACCAGTAGACAAGAAGTGAACCCTCAAGGACATTCAGCTAACTCTTTTCCCACTCACCAGCAGCAATACCAAAGCCAGCACTCGAGTGTGTGTGATCATTTATATGCACATTCAAAAACACAACAGTGGACATTTTTAACTAGCTGGGAGGGGAGTCCGATAATATTGCCATTCGAAAACCGCGCAATGGTTGGAGGGTGAAAGCACTCCGCTGATTAAGAAATACACCCTCAGATATGCTAACATGCATGGAGCCCCATACAAGGACGAGTCACAGGGGCTATGATAATTTCAATCAGCTGTAAATGACAATAACGATCTGTGTGGTGTTTAAGGGACAAGAATCGATCCAAATTATTGCAGTGGATGTCCATCATGCAGTTTGTGAAAGACCTTTGAAACAAAAGTCAGCATTTAATTACTAACAATAAATTTAGGCTAAACACATCTGTGGAGGCTTAACCTCAAAGAATTGTGCGAGTTGAAGATCTGATAGGAACTAATTATCAGGGAGCAAGTCACTTCGACAATACGCAGTATACGAACGCATATGGAGTAGTGTACACATGAGAGCTCTGAATAAAACGCGATAACTACTAGTTGCCGAATGGCAGGATGATTGACAGAGCAAAAGGATATTAGAAGAAACGAGAAATCTAACCAACGGGGCAATAATAGCTTGTCATGGCAGAGGAACCAGCCCGAAAGAGGCGAGAGGATTGCTAGCTCTGGAGACATACTTACTCGGTGAATATCTATTTAGGTTGTAAGTACTTTCTTTAACAAAGTAGACCTATCTCTGCTTCAAAATGGTCCTTCACTGAAATTAATTAACAACTGTAATGTCGAAATCTCGGAATGTCTAATTGAAAGGCTTAGCGGAGTGAAAAGCACTTCAAGGGAAACACTTTAAAGTTCTAGAGGATAACAGCATTCCAAATTCCTAAGCCACTTAAAAAGAACTGCATTAAGTACAATGCACTCAAAGAGGAGAACCACTCCAGAAAAATTTGATGTCGATGACTTATTTGACCTTTCCAGAAGATCCGACATTACTGATAACTGGATAGTTGGTCGGAAATCGTTAAAGTAAAAAAGGGACTCTGGAAACAAATTTTTGGTTCCAAAGTATGCGTATAGACATAACCACTGTAATATAATCTCAAATCAATGTCGCAATAAGAATATCAAAATATTCATGCAACAAAAACCTCGCACCGAAGTGTTCTAGCGTTTTCTGCATCAAGAGCACAAAGGGTCACAAAAATGTGAAATTTTGCGACGTTTAAAAATTGATAAAAATGGAATGTACCTAATGTACTCCGAATCAGGTAGAGCTAGCCACAAAGTAATTTTGTATACCAAAGGGACAAATAAATGGAAGACCCTTTTGATGGTCTTTTGACAAAAATATGCAGCAAATTCAACAACTCAGTTCATAACTAAAAAAACTAAATAGGTCATTAGCATCTGAGAGGAACCATTCCAAATAATTTAAAAAGAACTACTACTGCTACTATTCAAGGACACATCAAATTGCATCGAGATAACCACCTACAGCAGATTACAGGATCCCAAGATTTGTTGAAGGGAACTGAGGGCAAGTCTTGAAATACCAAAAACTGAGTCATTAAACCTAGAGGACAATGATCAGAATGAGGTCAAAGGGTATTTAACCGGTTTGAAAGAGAAACTACCACTTGGAAAAACTCACCTGATTATCCAGCTGCACTCTTAGGCAATGAAATCGCGATTCGAGTATGTCCAAACCTGTGGCTCCAACCCCACTAGTTCCGCTACCAGTGACGTCAGCAGCAAGGGCCGAATTAATGGAAGAAGTTGTAGCGGCGGCGGAAAGCAGTGTGGATGACGATGTGTTCGACAACGTCGTCGGTTGTGGCAACGATGACGGAGGTGGTGAGGGCGCCACCACTTCGGCCTGTCGCAACACCCGGACAATCTGCGCGTGGCTGTCCGCGAAGCACACCGACTGGCAGTGGATGAACTCACAAGTCCCTAACTGGATAGCCAGAGCGCAGATTGTGGCGGGTTTTGTGGCCGCGCTTAGAAAGACTTTGTCTTCGTCCACTCTGGGCGGCGCCTCCAAGGGGTTGAGGGCCTCTACTTCATCCAACAGGCGTGTCATTGCTTCATCTGTCTTCAGGGCAGTCGGCAAATCACGTAACATTGGGCCGGCCGAGGATAACACTGAGATCCAGGTGGATACAGAGGAAACCAGTTTGGTGTGCTCGTTTTCCAGCACCTGAGTTATACTCCCCTGGTTAGCTACCTCTTGGAGATGGTTCTGCAATCTGGAACGTTTTAAGGGGAGCTAATTCTATCGGGTCCGAAATGGATTCACCAGTGTAGATAGTAATCTCAAATAGGTGATTTTACAGTCCGAGGACAGGTCAAACAATACTTAGGCGCGCAAGCTTTTTCCATTTTAGGCTGGTTGAACGACAGAAAACAGTGTTACGCTACTCTCGTATCTCTGAAAAATATCCCTAGGTGATTGCAAAGACAAAAAAGCGAAAACTTCGTTTGCTTGGAGACAGGCCGCGCCTTTAAGGTTGAATGAATGGCAAAATAAAAAAAATTCAATTCAGTTTCCACAAAGCGAACTAACCTCGAACTTCAAACCAAAGCAGAAAGGCGTTTTAAGCAAAATCTCTTTAGTATAAAGACCAGAAAAACCTATAACAAGTCATAAATTAATAAAAAGGTGGCAAGAATTTTCCGCCACACAAACATACTTTCAGGCAAAGCGGTTAAATGAAGCAAGCAACACAAATGAGGTAGGGGTTTCTATAGCAAGCAGCAAATATAAACTTAACTTCTGACCTTGATTGCTCGTAATTGGCATTGATACGTAATAAATTTTAAATTCCCACCACAAGCTAGAGGATGTGAATTTAACAATTAACCACCACAACCAACATTTTTAGAAGCACTAAATTATCATGCAACAAACTATGATTTGCGCATACCTATTATTTATCGCAAAACTTTTGCTGTTTTGCAACTTTTTAATGTCACACATGGTAGTTTTGCATTTTATTCCAAGGTTTTGTTTGATCATAACCGCTACGTTGGAGAAAAATTGGGAGCCTGATTTCCCATCTATGCGTCATACACTAAGACAAACTACCGCTTCCGCAGAATAAAACCATTCAGGATTACTGAGAAGCACCACCCAATCAACTCAAGCGGATACAGCATTACTGCATTCATCATTCGTTCCATAAGAAATGTAGTGGAATGCACATGTCGTACCACGTCACGAGCATATTCCGAAGTATGAAAATTCAATAGAGCTCCTAATTAGATCAACTAGGTACTCAGTTGTGACGAAACCCTCCTCTGTTCCTAGGAACAAATCAAGATAACTCACAGCTTCTGGACTGGATAAAATGTCATCTGGTTAACAATAATCTTGTCCGGTTGCAAAGCCTCATCCCCAGCACGCACAAGGAGGTCCGAGTCGAAGGGAAAAGCCCGTCTAAAGGTGTCCTCTCCAGGAGCTCCCATACCCTCATTCAAGCCGGTGTCGAGGTTAGTATCTCCCAAGGGATCCGAGTCGGGCGGTGCAATAAAATCAAAGGTCCCCTTGGAAGCTTGATCAATGCGTGCGAGACGGAGAAGGTAGGAGACCGCGTAGTCGACCAATCGTAAGCATCGATTAAGGTTGCGATAGAGGCACGGTTGCAGCCGGGTCACAAGCCACTGGTGATAATGACGTGCCGTAATTAGAGAAAGGGTGTAGGTGTTGTGCGCCATATGGAGTTTAAAAGTAACCTCGTCCAACTCATTAACAGATGACTCAATAGCTTTCCGTTTGCTAGCCATACCTGAAGAGGGAAAAATATAGGGAAGATAATAAACCTGCCTTTCTCGAGTAGCAAGTTTAGTCGCGATCGTAGACGAGTCACGCTATCCGCATACTTTGCGTACTTCTTCCAGCACTCTCTGACATCAGCTTCCAACTAGACAAATTGACAGAATAAGAAAGACCCGACGCTTACCTGTGAGGAGTAGGTCTCCAGCTTTGTATCCAATTCTATGTAGAGCGATCGTAAGCGCTGTAGAGCATCTGAAACCATTTGCAACTGATAGGTAGTTATTTTCTTATGGAAAGAGGCACGACAAGATGCAATTTCCGCACGCGTTTCGTTAGCATCAATGAAGCATTGTAAAAACTAAAACGATAAAAATCAAATTTGGCTAACACGAACTAGAAGCACAAATTAAAAATTGAAAAGAAACACTACTTGTTTAGCTTGTGGGGCACTGGAACATTGAAGACCATTTGTGCGGGAAAAGGGAGAGGTCTCAACTGTCATTTCGGAGATACCGGAGTCCACAACTGAATTATCACCAGATGAGGAAGCACCAGCTCTAAAGGGTGGATTGAGGATATTTGGTTGGCTCCCATTAAAGCTAGACTGCGTGGCGATTCTACTATTTCCCTCAAATTTTCGTGACTTTGAATGCTGGACTGTGTGCCACAGGGCACTGGAGACCTTATTTTCGGCCTTAACTGTACGGGTATAGAAGTCAAGGAGGTCATCAATCGCCTGAATACTCTCGTCAATTTTTGCGACACACATTAGGCGCGACTGTTTGACGGAGACAAGAGAGAGTGGAGGTAGACCAGAGGATTTTCGCTGCCGAGTGGAGAAAAGTGACATAAATCCTGTTTGTTGACTGCCTGAACGAGCGCTAGAAGGGGAGATATTCGTGGCTGCATCCGCCACACATTTGAGACCATTAATTGCAACTGCAGGAGATGGTTGAGTAATGGAACCAGTTTTCATTTGGCCATTTTCAGCTGCAGAGCAAGTCACTGAGTTATTTCGTATCCCCCTATCAAATGGCATCATAAAAGTGAAGTTAGTTATGTGGTTTGTTTAAAATGTGAATTGAAGCATAGTAGCCGCGCTAGGGAGAAAGTGCGAGCTTCCACCGCAGTGAAGAATCGAGCAGTTTCAGCAAGTGAGAAGGAAACCAATGAGGCTGTAAAGCAGTAAACCAATTACAGCTAGGGCGCGCAATACGGTTTATACCAAACAAATTAAATAATAATTATTTCCCTTATAATTTACTATCTTCAAAATAACGCATCCTAAAATTTTCCAGGGATAACAGCTGGCATTACCTCAAAAGGACATTGTTAATTTAACAGTTATGTGTCAGACAATTCCATGTTTGAATAACATGGAAAGTGCTATCAATAAATTGTGTGCAAAAAAGTTGTTCAACTTTGAGGTATCAGTGATTGAAGCCAAGGTTGGAGTTCATGCAACTGCAGCGGGACGCATTTTCAAAGTGAGCATACAACCTCACAAACATAAGCCTCATAACAGCAAAAAATAGTGCACCTGTAATGCTTAATTCTTTAAATGCGCTTTGTAGGCGAGAGGCGGGAAGTAAATCTGAACCACGTGACGGAGCAGCGTGGAGACTCCTTGGAGCGTGACTCGTCCTCGGCCCGAACTCCAGATCTCGTCTAGCTGTATTCACCACCCCCCTCATATATTAAGGATGTCTAAGCGTATACAGACTTTTACTATCAAGGGTGACCAGGAGGGAAAGGAGGAACCCTCCACAGCACCAATCTGTTTTTATTAATTGCTTTAAAAATGGGCGAACCTCGTTATTGCTTCTTGTAGAAAGCTTACAAATTCCTTTTTTTAAATTCTTAAGGAGTAGAATGCCAAAAGTAAAACAAAAACAACCAAGAATATATTTATTTCTCGAGGAGAGAGGGCAAATTTGTGGAACCCATGTGGCAAAATAAATCCAGTTTTTCCTTAAAATAAGAGGTTTAAAAAAACTATTAAAAATTTATTTGAAAAATAATTCAAAAAGCATATTTTGCGAATAGAAATTAACTTTTTTGCTGTTTTATTGCCAAAGTACTAAAACTTTATTTTATGTAAGTAGCCTTTTATAAATGCACTTTTAAGGTCATGCGGAAATATGAAATGTCGAATAGAGCTTGTGGCTGTCGCTACAATAGTTCTACTAGTTATCGTTCGTTGCTTTTACCCGGTTCGAATGCCTAACTTGCTCAACAGTTCTAGCAATCTTACTCGAGATATGATTATAAGGCTTATCGACGACCCCGTTAATCCTCTTAAGACAACAGTCTACGTTATTACTCCGACTTATCAGCGATGGACACAGAAAGCGGACCTAGTGCGACTTTGTAGTACCCTAAACAATGTGAAATTTATTCACTGGATTGTCGTTGAGGACGCAATAGCAAAGTCGGAGTAGGTCAATTTTGTATCCTGCAATATTTCGCCTGACATTTATGCATTCGGTTAAGTTCATGGAAATAACTCTCTTAAAATCCCTGTTGGGTATCAGTCATTGCTATTTAAAGAGTATTTTGTGTTACAGCTTTTTTGCGTTAATTACATTTTTTATTTTTCTTTACTTCGTGAATTTAAATTCAATGTCTATTTTCGATTATCGTGATTTTTATTGTCCTACCTTGCTAACATGAAACGTTATGTCAATGTACGGCCATTCCGCTATTATTACTTCTGCATTTTATAACTATTTGTTGTTAAAATTTTACTTTTTTGTAGAAACGCTTTTTATTTTTTTGCTTAATATATTAAAGGAGTTAATTAGCACTCGAATTCGTGGCCTTGATATATTAGTGGGCTCTTTCTTCTTTAAGCACCATTTCTGTCTTAATGTAGTTATTTTTATTTTCACGTGGATGTGTCTTTATGGTTCAAAAGTTGATAAATGTGTCTATATGTTTGCTTCATCGACAGTGGAAGGATAATATTACGGGGTAATGCTTGCGATGGGATTTGTGTCTGTCGTAACCTGGCCTTTTACGTTAATTTGTGCTAGACAACGAGTGATTGCTATGATGCGCTTACCAGCGTATATGTGAAGCTAAGTCTCACCTGTCTCTCCTGTTTGAATTCTGTTGTTGTCAAATAGCGTCTTAATCATTTCATTTATTCCGTCATTTTTACCTTTAAGGGTCATGAAACCAGACAATATTTATTTTGACGACATCGCCAGTTTTAAGTTCTACGCCTACACTAACTGTATTTTACACCTTGAAAAGATGTATCCTTTTTTTTAATTCCTTCATTTTACTCAGCTTTTTTTGCTCGATTGCAGTGAGTTGTTATAATTTATTGCTTTTTACAAAATCTTTATTAGGGCATATGTGAGTAGATGTGTGCGTATTTTACTATTCTGTAAAGTTGTTTTTTACTTGAACCGCTGACGTAACCGGTGTGCGAACGATGACGTTCTTTCCGCCTTTCCTACAGTAAAGTTTTCAGTCTGTATCGTCATCGACGACTTGTTCTAGCAAAAGAAGCGACCATCTTTTTATTCGTAATTAATATTTCCCATCGTTTATTTTACAATATTCTGTATGGTTTTTTTCGTAATCATAATCTATTCTAGTAGTGCATAAACTGTTTCAGTAACCACGCTTAACCATTTTTAACCGCACATACACGTAAGCGCTAATACAGTCAACGAATTGAGCGAGATCTTTTAAATGTTCAGTATACTAAAAGCATTTTATTCTGGCTCTTAAAGGATATGGTCTATGCTCTCTTCTTTTTCCTCTGGATTCGAGACAAACGCATTTTTATTTTCTTTTAAACCGATACGTATCCAAGGGTGATGCATTCTACTGATAATGATCAAGAGAAGTTAGCGCCGACTTTGAGATTGCCTTTACCTTACAACATCAAGGATGGCTGACGGTCCCTACTTCATTGCTTTGAGCACCGCAATGCAGGAACTGCTTTGTTGCTTTTCATATGAAAAAATTTGAACCAAAAAGTGCGCATGTGCTTTAATCGTACCCTCTCTTTCATTCTTTGCTACATTTGATGAAGGGATTAATGTTGTGCACATCATCTTTAGTTCTCTTCTTCTGCTACTGCCATCGTCGCGTTCTGTACGAAGAGGATATTACTTAGCTTGAATTCACACGCCGTTGAGCAATCGATAAGTTGACGTGTAAATAAAGTTGCATGTAATATTACACTCTCCTGGAGTTCGCGTCATATTTTGTCTTGTTTACTTTCCTACACGCATTGTTTTTTTTTCACTTCTTTTTTTGCCATTTTTTTGGTGCGCTTGTGTCTGACTATCGAGTTAAATGATGTGTCATAGCCCACTTTTATACGCACTTTTCCAGAAAGAAAGAACACAGGCTCCACGGTACTGTCTGGGGATGGAGTGGCTTCATTTACCCGTAAAGCTTTTCTGTGATTTGAAATGGAGGAGATATTTGATCACAAACCTGGATGTTGAAAAGGCACAGAACCTATTAGCCTCTTTCATTGTTCCAAAATATTACCACCGCTGTCTTCATTAAAAATCTGTGATGGTTAATTTGCTCTACTTATATATTATCGCTGCATCTCTTCAGAAGTTGTAATAGCAAAATTACAGCTATTTTTTAGGCCTAGGTCAATTTTTAGCGCGTACTTGCTCTTGATAAGCAAATCGTGACAAATCAGTAGGTTTTCTTTTTGGACAAATTATGCGAATTGGAAGAAGTTGGGAGTAGGAGGCATATATTCATGGGCATTTTAATTACCATTCTCAAAATTCATCTCAAATAGCGCTATAAAATCCACCGCCTCCAATTTACCGTCTTCTCGTTTCAATACTACGTATATATTATGAATTATGTAGAAATAGTGTCCTTAAAATCCATGACAAGCAGATTTAGCTGCACCACTTGTCTAAAAATGTTGAAGTGAGATAAAAAGGCTGAAAAGGTCAGTCTGGAAAACGTGTAAATGTCACGCGACGTAGGGGACGTCTTATTACCTAGGCGTGCGAAGCTGGGGTTCGTCAAATCGACGGCACATGGTACAGCTTGGTGGTATTGTTGGTCTGGTCTCGACAAATTAACAAGCTATGATGTATAATAGCCTCACTAACAAGGCATTTAATCTGACTTTTACTAGGGGCGCACTTCTAGGGATAAGGAGGAATCCTCTCTCTAGCAAACAAATGAACCTAATGTCGAGCATTTTAACTAATGCTGTTACTTTCAAATGGTGGTCCATAAGCATTATACCCTTTCCATGTGTGCGTTTGTATTACACTTAATAGCTTTGTCTTTGATGTTTCCTCAATTATATGCAGGCTATTGTTTTTGACAGCTGGCTAGCGAACTCTCTCTCCAGCACCACAAGACTTCGCCACGCAATTTGGGGCTAAGTCATTGAGCAGTTAAGCGAAATTTCCTTCCCATGCATGAGTGGCACAAGCTCTTTGTATCAGGTGGTTAATATTTGCTTGTGTGTGAGGGGTTTTGGTGTTTGTTCATAGTCAGGTGCCACCCACATCAAGAAGGGACCATCTTTTACCTCTATCGGCACAGATATTCATTTCCGCCTTTTCCTTGTGAGAAACTGCTTTGCAGCGACTGCCTTATCAGTTCGGTAGGTTGTCAGGACTTGATTGTTCAAAAGTGAGCATAATCAGTAAGTTGTGCATAGAGTTTTCCGGCAAAAATAACTTTTGATGCTTAAATTATTGCATCATTAATGATTGATAATGGGGACGCGTAAGAAGGAGGTAGTGCACATCACGACTGCAACAGCAGAAGCAGTAGCTGTGAGAATTGTACTTGATGTTTCGTCGGCACCAGCAGTTACAGTAGATTGTACGAATTTGAAAGGTACAGACTTTCATGCACGTGACTGTGCAAGTGGTAGTGGATCTGTTTTGTTTCTCTTGCCTTTTGGTGTGAATCCATTGTCCTATCAATTCATTTGTGGACTTTGCACACCCACTTTCTGCCAATAGGGGGAGGCGTCGGGTGATTTCATCAGAAAATGCTCCTATATCACCCTCTATCTCCTTGTCTCTCTCTCTCTCTCACCTTTTTTGTTTCTCTGTTCGCGCTAACGATCGGCCTTGCCTCTGTGATTGTGACGCACCAATCCGAAAAGTGGAAAATCATCTGCTCAAAATCATCCGCTCACTGCCTGCAACTCAGTACCTATTTCCCTCTTAGCTGCTTACCCTTCCCTTCTGTTATGGACTCGTGTTTGAGTTACTCGTGTCTCCTTTTTCAAAGGTATTAACACAATTGACTACTCCGGACACGACTACTGCATCTCTCATTCAACTTTGTGAAATATTATCACGTAATGCGTTCTCAAGAATTTCTTTTATGCTAAACCGAATATTTTCTGGTATTTTCAGTGAGCTTGAATGATACTCCTATAATTTGTTATAACTTATCCACCGTAGAGAACCTTAAGTTGACTTTTTCCCCATTACTGACTTTTGGGAATTTATGAAATGTGTTGGATGCCCTCTAATCTAATACCGTCATCTACTTGAACAAGAAAAAAAAAACCAAATCTGGATTTGGGATAGGTTACACAGTTGTCTGATTAATAGATGAACGATTTTTTTGGTGCGTAGGTCTTGAAAAAACGTTGCGAACGCATACCACGGGGGTATTTGAACCACACAATGCACTTAAAATAAGAGAGTCAAGTAATTTGCAAATTATTATTTATGGAGCTGTATAAAACGGCTGGTGGTCATTCTCGTCAACAGGAGAGTAGTGCTTACGACAGTTGATTCACGTCTGTCTAACACTGACGTAAGTGTGTGTTGTTGTGATTGAATCCAAGTGTATTTGACACCTCACGCACTAGTGTCGAGCAGAAGAACTATTTGAGCAATTCTACCCCTACCGTCAATGATGCAGTAGGATTTGGTTATCAAGAATTTCGGTTTGTGTGTAGGCGTATAATTTACTGCAAGCCACTCGACGTTATCTCTTTTGCCTCCGCTTTGTGAACCGCAGACCGTAAATTCTATTGTTCCTTAAGTCGATAAAGGCGGGATTCGATTAGTGTTTGCGACCCCAATTTTGATAATAAAGATCACCTCGAAGCTAATTTACCACTTTGATGGATTATCAAGGTGTATAAATGTCCTTCTTGAAAAAAAAGTGGCCCCTAAAAATCCTTCCTCTTTAAAGGACGTAGAAGGCGACTTATAAATCGGCTGAATATAACTGCTTCATTAATTCTTTTTAATCTCAGTATTAACATTCTTGCAGGCTGTACGATCAACTATTTTTCATTGAAATTCGCCTTCGGTGAAAGTACTTGTCTGTATACATCAACTCTACTAGCAGTCGGAGAGGAAATGCTTCATTTCCATTCCTTCTGTTTTGGGTTTTTTACGTCCATACCATGATCTAGTTGTAGCTACATGGCAGAATCTTCCGTGGCTAGGCTAGTTTACACAATTATGCTGGTTTTTTACGTCGTAAAACCACACTCTTTTACGTCAAGCTCTGTATTTTGTAGGGGTATTTTTAGCTGGGCTCAAAAAACAGTGTCATAATGTTTAAAAAATGAACCCGTATCTTGCACAGAAAAGAGATAATTTACACTAATATTACGCCTTTGCACACAACGACGCTTTGAGAATTCTACCAACCAACGTGCTGGCGAAGTGCTTGAGAGAAAAAATTTTCTCACTGTGCTCCGCATTCATGTGGAAGTCTTAATCGTTGTAATTGAAATCACTGCACATAAGCGCATTTGAAGGAGTTAAGTAAAGCTTGTCTCCTGCTCGCCTCTGTATTCGTGCTAACTCAATTAATTCTAAGTACAAAATGAGGATAGCAAATCTCAGTCTTATAGGGTTGACATCTCACTCCGTTAAAGCGGTGCTCAACTGTGAATTGCGCCCGACATCAGAGAGGTTTTTCCAAGTGTCCTGCAAAGTTAATTAGTTTGATTAGTTCATTCAATTAGTGATATTAAAGGTTATTAATACTTTGTCCTCTCTACTTACGCTTGCTCTCTCTCCTGTACGCAATCGCTAGCCTGTTTTTAGGAGATGTGTCACTAAACCTGTTCTAATAGGTCGATGCTATCACCGAAGCTTTGTGTAGTGGGATTGTGTGTAAGTGGGTCTGTTTAAATTAATTGCCTACACTGTGACTGCTGCTGCTGCTGCTGTTACACACATGCACGACCGAAAGCACCGACTGCCCATCTGGATTTGTATACATGCATATGTGACTCATCCACATCCCCTCTGTGGCAAACAAATTGGCCTCCTGGATATTCTCTCCATACGGTGCGTGCGCGTGTCTGACTCTGCAGTCGTGTCGACAAGGTTACTTTGATTGTGTGCTCTGGAGGGAGTGTGGACCAGGATTGGTTTAAATCCAATGATTTAAAGTGATTTAATCCAACTGTGAACAAAACTTTGTTTTAACTATTTAAAGGTGGCATCTAAAAAATGCCACCGTAATAAGAAGGATTTGCCTGAAATTATCCAAAGGTGTAAGTCTTCTGGAAACATTTGTTGGCAGGCCAGTTGTCGTGGGAGAATTGAAGACTCTGAGCCTCATGGAGGTAGATCAGATTCTTTAAATATCCTCTTTGGTCTGGAAAACTTCAAAGCCCTTGAGTTTTTGGCCTAGCTTTACTATTCAAAGCCTAATTAAAAGCTATTAGGATCCTTTTTAATCAACATCATGAAAAGTATAACTTTTATGAACAAATGGGGCGGTAAAATTTATTGTTCAACCAGATTCTGCCAAGCCTTTAGTTACGATCTATTGTCATAGGTAATCAAATCTTATGCCTGGCTTATGCTTTATCCATTGGATTAAGTGAACAAATACCTCATCCCTATTGAAGGTGCCTTTACTGCGGCAACGTCTCTGGCGGCAAATTTCATTTGGCTGAAGCAGACCGCTTGTTTAAAAAAGACCTTAATGAGAAGTATTTACATATCCAACAGATAAAGATCTATCTTGTTATAAGGCATCGATGGCACCGAGTCGAATTAATCGAATCAATTACTCTTTTGACAATTTTGATCGAAGTATCGTTGGTATTTGCCTCCTTTGTTCAAGATCCCATAAATAGTAAGAATGTTTGATGACGCTTACAATTGAGTTATCCATGCCCACCTTTATCATCAGACCTACCTCTCTTGTGCTTCAAATGCATAGTTAGCAACTCCCTTCTGCCATGAGCTGAGCTTGGTCTTCACCTCCATCTGTGGCTTTTGAGAACTTCACTTAGAGAGGCCGGTGATCGGACAGCAGGTCCCCTTAGAAACCTGTCTTTTGATGATTTTCTAATTGGACTGCATCCTCACTTTGACCTCTTCATTCATCTTAATGTAGCTTCGTCTAACTCTTTCTATCCCCCGTCTTGTGGTGAAGGTCATGCCTTGTTTACATGAAAGATTTGAAAATTTATGCTACCACATCATTATTTATAAGACTCAGAGTAAGTAATAGAGCATTTCGATTTAGATATAAGCCTCTCTCTTGGGATTAAAATCCCCAGAAGAGGTCTTCTTATGCTATTGTGCATTCATTGTCAACATTGCCATTGGCCATACGTACTTCCGATCTTTCAAATTGATTCAAAAATGGTAATATGAATTATATCTTGATATTATAACAATGCTTCACACTGAGGACCTCCTATTTTTGATGTGTGGAAATTAATCAAACTCCAATCCTTCGCAAATTCGGTGTGTGACTCAAGTGCTCGTGTAAAGGCGCACTAAATGCCCACGCCGTATAGACGTCAAATGTGGACGGTGAATGGTCTTGTGGTGCACGCATTATGAATCCCCTAGTGATAGCGTCACCCGTGTGATTATTTTCTACGCTAAACCATTTCAACTGCCCATACGGAGCAGTAACACTTGACTCGTCACCATCATGTCGTCAAAAAGCTATGGTTAGTTAAGCGAGGAAAGTGGTTAAGGTCACAATTGTAGCCTGCACCAGTCCTACCTTTATCTTTGACCTGCATGCCGCCACCAACCCGCATAACTGAGAGGGTGCAAACCAATGACCCCAACTGCAAAGGCATATACTCTTTCTTAGAAAAAAGAAACAAGATAAACTGTATCTATTCTTACTAACACCTTGTTAGCACACCCTTTTCGCAAGGTCGTTGGACTCATACAACCGACCGCCTTGTAAAACACAGGTCTAGTAGACAGAATGGGTGATATTGTCTGAATTTGGCTTACTGGCTTTTTATCCACTGCAGATTGGTCAGTGAATTGCTCTCAGATTGTGGTGTTCCCTACACCCACCTCTTTGCGTTGTCGCCCTTTCGAAGGCGGAAGCGAGTGCGCGGTTCGGCTCAGCGCAACAAGGGCATCGAATGGATTCGCAATCATCCTCTTCCAAACACTGAAAAAGGCATTGTCTTCTTTGCTGACGATGACAATACCTACGACCCGCGGATATTCAAAGAGGTGAGTCTTGTAACATGAGTATGGAAGCGGCTTTACAAAGGAACTGAGAGGCGTGCATTGTACCATCGTGGTAGCCGAAGGGCGAGAAGCTAAAAAAGGCTTGCTTTTATAAATGTGAGATCAATTTAAATGCTCATCTACAGAGCTTTTTTCATTTTGGGCTCATCGTCGCCAACAACGAGATAGGAACGGTGACTGAACGATAAATACGCTTTACTTGATGCAATTCTTAATTACGGCATTACCTGTAAGTAGAACTTCCGTTAGAGAAGGAGATCCATTTGAGAGTTAGTGCTGAACCTAAGGGAGCACTATCCTTATGGCAAATGATTTTTATGTGGCAATTTGCCGATAAGTGAAGTTTAAACGGACTTTGAGTCATTTTTGATCTCTGAAGGTAATTCCAGTTTTTCTGTCCTTCACCTTTCCCCCCTTTTCATGCATGCCCTGAGACTCTGAGTAAGGGACTAGTCATAGGACTTGCAGACTTGACAATTAGGAATGCCATCATTGTTTTTGTAACTACGGAACGACTCCATACTCACGGTAGCTTGTACTTAGCCGTAGGTCTGAGTTAGAGGTTTTGTTGTCAACGAGTGCCGGCCTTGGTGCTAAACAATCAGAGTTTGTTCTGTTGGCGGTTCATAACCCATTCTTTTTTGCCTTCACACATGAACGAGCTTTCATGTGTTAGGCGTGTGTGTTTGTGTGTGCCATTTGGCCTATCCATTTAATAAATGCATAAGCAAACAGGATGAAAAATGTGCGAAAATGTGAGATAAGATCATGTCCTTTTCTTTCCTAACAGTTGTTCGTTCGTGTACACACAAAATTTGCGTTTTGAAGCTCAGTAACTGTAACACTTTTAAGAACCCATATCTCTACTGCGGTGTGTGGAAAGTTCTGCGGCTCCGTTAACTTTTAATGCCAAATTTGCATATTCCCTAGACCCGGCAGGCAGAAAGCCTACGCCCTCCTATTGCCTCCCCTCACAATCATGTGGAGCTCCGCTGCCTCTAATCCTCGCTTCTTTTATGCTCTCTTAATGAGTCAGAGTGGCGTCTGGCAGCCTTCCTCCAGAATCACAGCGTTATGTGTTATGGGGATGAGAATTCGGAATTTTATTGTCTCCATGACTATGTAAAAAAAATTCGTTTAATTTAGCGTTTAATGGTGATTCAAATGCCATAAGTGCTAAGAGCTATGCGAACTAACGATCGAGAATAGGTCGAAAATACTCAAAGTCATTGCAAGTCTAGACGAGGCGGTACGATTTGGGCAAATATGTACCCAAATAGTAAGGTCTCTTTGTATTTCTGAAAAAGGATTTTTGTTTAGTTGGGTAGAAATGATGGTTAATTATAGCCTATAGTTCTAGGCTGGGTAGCCACAATCACACTTTTATTGACAAGTATGACCGTTCATTTTAACAATTAAGTCATTGCAATGCCGATCGATACCTCACCTGAATACTTGCCAAGGATTTTTCCTTTATTTAGATGCTCACAACACAACTGGGTTCCACTTGGCCAGTGGGCCTGGTTGGTGGAAGTGAGTGGGAGGGTTGCATCACTGACCCAAATGATCGCAGCAAGATCATCGATTTTTGGAGTGTATTTCGGCCCTGGCGTCAATTCCCTTTTGACATGGCAGCCTTCGCGGTGAACTCGCGCCTCTTCACGCTCTTCCCCACGGCGCGATTTGACTACCATCGTGCTCTGGAACAGGAGGGACTCATTCTCTCTCAACTCGGCTTCCAAAGCGCCTACGAACTCGAACCCAAAGCAGATGGATGTTCTAAGGTGCACTCGTTTTGCTACTTTTACATCAATCAGTAAACATCCTATTGTATGCTAGCAAGTGTGTCTAAAATGAGACTTATTTTTAGATATTCGTATGGCACACACAAACGCGCCCACCGAATTTCTTTCCCTACATTGGATTTCAACCACCTCCGCCGAGTTTTGTGTAGATCGAGAGGAAAAGCAAACCAAAACGAGAAGACTTTTTTTATTTTTTTGACTTTCCCAGAATGAACTTGGTTTATATCAGCAAAGATGCTGTGATTAAAGTGCTCAGTATTTTCCGTCCCTCTCCCTCTTTTTCCGCAATATCCCCTTCCTCCCCCTCCCTCCCCCTTTCTATGCTTCCCATTCCGAAATCGTTACTTTTTGTATTACTTGCATTTTTTGTGTTTCAATCTGCCCCTCCTCTCATGCCCTATCCGTTGCTCTCTTACGTACGTGCGAGCGTTGTTATTTTTCTGCTTGCTTGCGTGCGTGCGTATGTATACACTGTAGGCTCTTATAACTGCCGTGAGTGGGCATTTATTTCCTATTGAAAGAAGTTCCTTCAATTTCCGAATTGCACAAGAGATATGTTTTGTACATTACGCTATAGAAAAAAGTTGAACAATTTATTGAGAAGAAAAGTACCTACCAGAAAAATAGGTTGTATTTAATTTTTTTTTTGTTTTTGAAAAAAAGAGGTGGTTCTGTTGTAGTTGCGAAATGTGTAAGGTTGATGTAGGTGGCTATTGTCAACTTTTTTATGATATGCACATGGTGGATGGAATAATGGTTGCTGAGATCTGGACTGCTCATTTATATGAGACGATTTCAGACTTGATCTTCAAGTGTCAGGAAGAGCTAACACTGTTGAGAAGAAAGTATGAATTTCCAAAATCACTCTGAATCCATCGATCTACTTTGAAACAATTTTTATGAAATTTGGTCCCCACCAATGCTTAATTTTTATAACCTAGTAAAATCTTGGCAAGGGCGAGCGGCACTTAATCATCAAAGGTAGTTGTGATGTCATCCGAGATACTACTCATGGGATTTAGATCGGCTGTGTACTTGCAGTGAAGGTGTGAACCCTGTGTGTCTTGTGATTGCAGGGAGCCTTCCAACGAATGTGAATCACGCATCACATAAATGCAAGCAGATAAAGCACTTAGTCTTCGATGTTCAAAAGTGTGTTGCTCAATTAGGCGACGAAGTCACTGACATACTGGTTCAAATTTTTCTGCCTACTGACAGGAACTAGTAATGCGATGTGCTTTTAACTTTCTGCTAAGTCACAAAATGCGTGCACCACAAGGCGAAAACTCGGTATTCAACACACAGAACACCTGTTCCACATTGACTTTTGACACAAAAACCTTAACATTACTCATTTAGGTATTCTGAAGCGTTAGGTACTTTTTGCGGACTAGACACTAGCAACAACGACTTTTAAAAAGTGCATCTCCACTCCTGTTGTAGGGAGTTTAAATTTCCAACCAGTTTTATGTTGGGTTGCGCGCAAACGGACCGGGAAGTAGTGAACACCCACACGCACTCACGGTGGTCCCCAATCGGGTACGTGTGACCGACCGACCTTGGGCACAAAGAAGGTGTTGAAAACCAACAGACTTCATTTTTATTTCGCCAGAGTATCACATTTTATGCAAAGCTAATCAACAACCCGCTCAATTAGCAAACCACCGGTCCAGATTCCCACATGTACCGTGCGCTCAGATGAAATCCTTAAGTCACACGCAGCGGTAGGTCCAGTAATTTATTCCGAGGTGAGAAAAAGGTTTAAAAACCAGCTGCAACGACTGTCCGGTTTCACATTAATTGTGTGTGTGTTTGTGCGTGTGTGGCGGGTCATTTTCCGGATTGTCTGCCCCCTTTATCGGATGTAGGCGCAGTGATTTTTACGACCACGGCGACTTAATGAGCTTATGTGGCTAGAGCGTTAGATATCCTAGCATAATGACGTGCGGACATGGTTTTTGGCCACTGTCAATGCTTGCTCTATAGCGCGTTTGGTGAAGCGGTAAGTGCTAGCATGTAATCGAGCACCGAAAGTTGTTTTATCTTTCAATCACGCTCCACTTGAACGACTACGAGGTTGGCAAAATTGACCAGGTTAGTGACATCTATCTTTCGTCTGGTGCAGTCTGTTAGTTGGAAAGTTGACCATTATTAATTGATGTACCAATAAAGGCAGCAATTCGGTGAACAGGCCTAAAAATTTATATAACTGAATGTTGAGCAACAGCACTTTTGAATAGGAAAGTTCAATTCTTCGGTCAACGTAGCGCAAGTTGAACCATCCAAGAAGTGACGAGGCAAATAAGTAGTATGAGAGTTTTCATGAGGACTAGCTGCACAGGCGGAGGGCCAGAAGTCTTCCATAGCTATGCATATAGCTGCAGTTTGTCAAGTTTTTTTAGTGTCATGGCTGCCTGCCGAAATCTTTGCTTCCTTTGAATTTAGATTAGCTTAAAAGATGGATTTTCGGAGTAGCATTTGGGAAAGAGCGGAACAGCTAAAGAATGTTTTCCGTCTTGGAGTGAGTGTATGCCAGATTGATGTGTTCTCTTCCAGGTTTGTGGAGGAAAGTTGATCACTACAGCTCACATGTCTTATGGTTTGTAATGATGGCACTACTGGTGATAGGGTTTAGGATAAAATCCTCTGCTGCTAAAAATGGGTTAAAATAACCTTAATCAGACGATTTTTGCGGGTTCGAGCTTGACTAGTCCGCCAGGAATGGCACTAGCCACATGCCCCAGGGTGTCACGCATGTGTGACACTTATGCCAAACGTAGGATAACTGAGAACTTTCTCTCAATGCGCAATTCAGATCTTGAAGATGCGGGGGAAGAGTAAGAGAAGACGCGACTAGATTTAAATTTGCTGTAAAATTTGCATAAAATAGCTTAGTTTAGACGATAATTTCACTAAGTTTAACCATGTGCGTTGGTTAGTTACAGCCCTGCTTCTTAATGCAGAAGTTCAAATTAAATTCCAGTTTATTTGTTGAATGACTCAGTAAAATCTCGATACATTCAATGATTGTAGCAAAAAAGTCTCACACCTTTCACAAACCACAGCTCTCAACGATTGTGACTTATACCACGCCAGTAGTTGAACTTCCATTAAGTTAGACACGCCTGGGCACATTTCCGCTCGTATACAAACTTTGAGGGGTGAATAGCCAACTGAGCTGCTATCATTATTTGCGGCTCATGTTGTCGACAAAATGCCACCCACTTTGTATCAGACGCAATCACTTTCCACAATAATTAAACCAAACTCTGTAAAAAGTCGAAATCGGGATCCGTATTACTTCTTTTAACTTAATGAGCAGGAGACCCTACAAATTAATTGCACAACACATTTGTGGTTGGCAAAACTTAGGAATCCGAGCCCTGTAAATTGTTGCTCCATTAGACATGACACCTCTTTTAGTACCTTCCACCATCGGAGGTGGAAGACAATGCATAAATATAGTTTCATTTGGGCTCCTAAAACACTCATAGTTTCACGATGAATTGGTAAGATCTGCGATTTGCTTGAGCTTAACATCCATCACGTAGTGCACTTTTCTCCTCGAAATGCAAAATCCCCTCACCTTTGACAGTGAAGTAATGCGCCAGTGACAACGCAACTAACATATCAATTTATTTTGTTGACTTATTACAGCTATCAAATCGAGTCAGACATTCGTTGAGGTCACAGTCTTACGATGTAGCTAATTGGGATAATGATACTGGAAAACAGGCTCTTTTAATTACCTTTACGCTCTCAAAACTTCGAGACAGGAAAGTTGTTTTCTTAATACTTGGTCCATTTAGGCAGAACTTCGATCTACTCAGCAACTTTACTCTACTGCGTTTTTGCCTGGCTAAATGTTATTTCAGTTGTAAACACATTCGATTTTGGTGCTATTTCGCATGTCTTTTGGAAAGGTGAACAGTCATCCATTTTAGTCTTTGAGTTTTTACCTCAGCTCCAACTTCTGAAATGAACTAATCACGATCAAACTTTTGAAAACATTGACTTTGTACTTCATTATAATCAACTACATCATCAGTAAAATATTAAAGTGCTTTGGAGCCACTCTCCATTGCCCACAAAATTGCCAAACATTGGAGCTAATTTAGTCAAATTCCCACCAATTGAAGTCTCAAGTGACCATATTCGATAAAGTGCTCTTCCAGAGGCAAATTATTGGTCGGACCCTATTTTAAGAAGAACTTGGGTTAAGTGGATCGCAAAGGCAATTTGGTTCACGTATTACCTGCGAAAAGAGCCACCCATAATTCATCTTGTAGCTTACCTCATTTTCGTAAGCAAACAAGGCCAATTGACGCAGTTACTTCACATCCAGGGGCAATTACGACCCACCTACCGTAATTTGAAAGCGCCCATTTTTGGCAAAGCAAGCGGTTTTCTTCTCGTCCCACCCTTACCTCTAACCCTCAGGACTGGAAACTGCTTCCCACATCATTTGTCTTCATATAAGCCCAGGCACAACCGTAAATTTACCAAATGGTATAATTAATGTGGGCGCCTGAAACGGAGGTCATTCTTTGAAATTGCACACACTAGTCATTTGTTGTAACTGCGTAATTATGAGCAGCATAATGTCAATGCATAACCTTTTCGGTGATCCCTGGTAGATTACATCATTTCACAGAAAATTAAATAATGATTCATGTATGCTAAATGAATATTGTTTGTCTGGCTCTTGGTCTTGGTGATGGGACGCTTAGGTGGCCCACTGTCGTACCTTCGTCGAGTGGACTGGCATCTGGTAGCAGTCATGTCATTCTGTTTGTCGACAGTACATATTCTGTCCTTTCTTTCATCGTTTCCAATATAGCATTGGGACATGGCATAGTGGCACCGGAAAGCGAACCCGATTTTATAGTACATCCATCCTGATTTCCACTGTCGGGTGATCAACCTTAGGGAAGCAGAGGAAGGCCATATGCTTCAAATAAGGGAACTGCTGACGATCCACAGCAAGAGGGCTGATAATGATGTCAACTTTTGGCAAATAATCCAGTCTCATGACCCCTAGGAAGACTATTACCAACCGAGCCGACACTATCCGTGAACCGTTCGCAAAAGCTACATTACGCAGTTGTCTACAGCTCCTGTGTGAAGATACCAATTATGAAAACTCACGCTACCCACTACAACCTCTCTGTTAGCTTGCTAGAATCCAGATAGGCGTAACTGAGTAGCTCTAAAGTGAGAACAACACGGCATGGAGGAAAAGGCACGAAACCCTACCTTCACAGAACAATGGACCAGTGATCCTGCAATAACTATTGACACGCTTTGTGGGTCGCACATGACCCATTCCACAATGCAATTTCCATATAGAGCAAAACACTAGTTTTAGAATGATTGACTCACAGATCTACTCCTGCATTATTTCCGCCCTAAGGTGAGTTGTTAAATGATTGAATGCAACCGCGCTAAAACGAATTAGGAATACCTATCTTATGCAACTTTATTCGACATGGAAAAAGGACCAAAAACTTTACTACACCTGTGGCAGAAGGAATTAATTACCCAACTTCGGTGAGTTTTGAGCCGACCACTGAAATACATTAATCATTTTCGCCTATTAGTAAAACACTGAGGATCCAGATTTTTCTTAACACAATGAAAGCAGCTATGGAAAAGCCAAATACTAGGCATTAAATATTACTAGCCCTGGAAGTACATGTTTTCAGAATTTTGAGAACATTTAAATGCGTAGGGAGCAAATTAAGTCATGTTTAGTTGCCGAGATCACAGAACGCTTACCTCCAACTTTCATGCTCATCGAAGGGTGCCAATTAGTATGAAGTGCATAGGCTCTTGGGGAGGTTGATGCAAGGTGTTAATCGTTTGTTTATCTCTCGGTATTGGTATTAGGCCACTTGGGTTGGACACTCTGTTATTGTACATCTGCCGAGCGATCTGACCTCTGAGCTAAGGCGTTATCCCTAAACTCTACCATACGCCGACAACACATATTCTGCCCGAGATATATATATTCTTTCACCTTCGGAGGAGTTTTTAACGCTATAATAGACTTAAGAATCAAGATTTCCGAAGTCTTTGCTTTTAAAAATATGATAACATCTACTATAAACAGTTTTCAGTCACTTGCGAGTTCCGAATTATTGCAGCAACATAGAAGTCTATAGGTAACAACGGTAGATACTGCTTCCAGCTTTCAAGACTCCAAAGGTATGACTATTACGAGAACAATACTTAAATACTCCGATTTGTCGTTTTCGTCATTTCTTTCTTCTTACATTCTTTTTTCTTATAAGCTAAACCTTCGCACGTCTTTCAGCATGCACTATTGTGTAGTAAATCGGCATTTGTTTATATGTATATTTCACTGCACGAACTCTTCAGTCTTCTTAACACCACATACCTTCATCTTAGCATTCCAGCTCTTCTGTGCGCTAATAGTAGGCCGTTATTAAACATTCGTATGGCATACTACAATTTCAAAGAGGAATAGGTGCTCCAACAGCTTCACTATATTTCTTATTTAAAGCGGATTGTGATTTAAGTAGTTTATGTAAATTACTCAACAAGGTAAAAGCACCATTTTTTTCAAATCTTACAGTTGAATGCAGGGCTATCCCCGATCATCTTTATTCTGAATTTGAAATTGTTAAAGTTAATCCCAAATGTAGTACAAATAGAGTTGTCAGAAGACGTAAGAAGGTAGAATGCTCGAGCAGAATATGTACAATCTGTACAGAGTAGGTGCTGAGACCGCTGCGATGGCCTAGAGGCATGCTCCTTTAGTGAAGGTTTGATGACAGTGGTCCTCCTCACCGGGACAAAAAGCTAAGTAAACAACCAGCGCATCACATAGCTCATCTTCTCTTTTGAGCTTCGACCCTGAGCTCTCCTTAATCAACCTCCCGCGTTATCAGTGCTGTAAGGAATCACTCGCTAACCAACCACTTCAGTCATCAAATGCCTATGCAGCTAAGGATATACTTGATCACAACGTCACTGATCCCTCTAGACAATTCTACCAGATCTGGAGTTTCGTCCTGTATAGAATTTGTGTTGGAGATGAGTGAAGGTTGTATCCACCGCGCAAGTTTATAGGTAGTGGTAGGAACACTGGCCTAAAAGCAGTCATGTAAAAGAAGGGGCTGGATCGTCGATCCGTGAATGAAAGGTTTTGTGTCTTTTTCTCCTCACTGCCAAGCTATATCTATCTAGATTCTAGCAAGCTAACAGAGAGGTTGTAGTGGGTAGCGTGAGTTTTCATAATTGGTATCTTCACACAGGAGCTGTAGACAACTGCGTAATGTAGCTTTTGCGAACGGTTCACGGATAGTGTCGGCTCGGTTGGTAATAGTCTTCCTAGGGGTCATGAGACTGGATTATTTGCCAAAAGTTGACATCATTATCAGCCCTCTTGCTGTGGATCGTCAGCAGTTCCCTTATTTGAAGCATATGGCCTTCCTCTGCTTCCCTAAGGTTGATCACCCGACAGTGGAAATCAGGATGGATGTACTATAAGATCGAGTTTGCCTTCCAATGCCATCAATGTATCACCCCATTAATTTTCTGAAGGTGAAAGGAAGCCTAGTACTGGGGCAGAACATTTATACTTAACACACAGGCGGTGCTACTTGAATGACCCGAAGGCCAGCCCACCCGGCAAAGGTACACGACGGAACTCTAAAGTAACGTCTTCACTAAAACTGAGAGTCATGCAAACAACCAAAGCATTGCGTATGCATTGGTAACAAGTAACTCAGCGTCATGCAGTGCATTTTTTAGACCTACTCATATTGCAACTTATCTAGAAATATTCATTTGTCTTAAAATGACCATTGTCTTATAATTGATGCCGAAAAATGATATTTTGCTGAATAGGTGCATATTATTTTGACTTCTGGATCAAAACTATTCACACCTATCGCCTAATCATTTCCAAACCTAACCTCCTCTGTCTGCCAATCATCGGAGTATATGCGACTTTGCCAGGTTATAAAATTCAAGTTTTCTACATCTCCTGGCTTATTTTGATCGCATTTGATAAAACGATTGGTCTTGGGATTTTTCGTCCACATTTCCGCCACATATTTTTTGCTACATTGGTAAATAACCCGTACTTCGCCCTTTCTGACTTAATCGCACACTCATATCCCACTGACTCTTCACATTTCCCCAGCACTGATCTAACCTTTGCAGAAATGGGTGTACTTTTTTAGCGAGGATATTTTAACCAACAAGAAACCTTTTCAGGCTTGTTTGCGCTTAGCACTAACTGTTAGCTATAGACATCAAGAAAATGTCAGCGAGAGAAGAAGTGAACGCGATGAAACACTAAAAGTAGTTTTTTTTTCTTTTTCACAGAGTGATGAGTTGAATTAAATCATGTTCATAGTCGTAGGGAAGTTTAAGACCGCATGAGCAATGGAATAGCCATTTTTTACACGATCTGGTTAACATCCTCGTTCTACATTGCATGGAAATTCTTAAGTTAGGGAATCGTATTTATCGTATTGTAGGTTGTCACGGTCGTTGCTTCGCTTAAGCAGCTCCACGAGGACCCGATCGCTTAAGATATTGGTGGATTTTGCTACCCAAAACCAAACCTGTGGAAAAAGGTCCATAATCTAGCAGCTTATGAGTATTGAAAACAACAAAATAACTCCATCAGTTTATTATGGTTTTCGTCACCTGTTTTAAAGCCACGTTCTGCAACCGTACGTTTACCAGCTTTGTTCGAATTCATCGAAATTACCAAAGCGCAAGGTGACAAGGATATTTCTAGTCCTACAATACAGTTTCCATGTGGGACAGAACTCCGGATTAAATAGAATTGGCAAGAGAGACTGGTGATATCACAGTCAAGTGGTTCTTCAGTTTCATGGAACTTCGATAACTTGCACAGTTGGCTTGTGGGTGATTCCATACCGCACCGATTGCCTTGTGATGGCTGATGCGGGAGGTTGTCCAAGGGGAGCGCAGAGGATACTGCTCTCGAGGGATGCAGGCTATGTAACACACTTATGGATTGCTTAGCTCTCATTTCAGGGGTCACTTAGTTGTTCCGCCATTGTACCTTTGTAGAGTGGGCTGATCTGCAGTCACTGCCAGTAGCCCTAGTCCCATTGTACGTCGAAACTAAATTTTGTTCGAGTATATTATCCCTTATTCACCTTTAGAGAAGTCTGGGGGCTCCACACATGCATTCGCATATATATTTTAGCTTATCAATACCTGTCTCAATTCACACCTGGCACCCGCATAGCTCATTTTGGGCAATGCTTTAATAGGGGACCGCAAATGTATTTCACAAATCATAGGTTGCTGGCTCTTATTTCCACCTACTAAACTTTGATTCTTGTTACGTTCAACCATTTAAAGGGATAAAATTCATGGGATTACCGTTTTGGTGAAAAATTAGTGCAGAACCAACTCGGAGACCAAGACACAAAACGAGACGGTAATTAAAACAAACATTGACTTGCCCTAATGCCTAATCTGATCCTTCTGGTTAACAGGACAAGGGGAGAAAGCCTAGAAGCCCCATGGTTTGTTTACACAGACTGGAGGAGCGAACCCACACAGAAGTGCGCATGTATATGGGTGAGTGTGGCTGATCTGCCGAAAACGGGAGCTATGTGCGGCCCTTAATGTCATAACTAAATTCACACTCTCTGCGCCTGCGTATGTGCCTGTATTTGGTCTGGATGGTGGATAATGGCAATGTGATTGGCCGCTTGACGAGAGCTGCAATCTCGGGTGCAGGCGATAATAAGGATGATGGAAAGGGAGAATCGAAGGGCACAAGGAAACTCCTTTCTTTATTCTCCTTTCGTGTTGCCCTTAAGTGAAAAATTATTGGCGCTCGTGAAGGCGAGCCCCTGGGTGACCTGAGAGAACTCACCGTTTTCTACAAGGATAATGAAAACTTATGGTATGAGAAACATTAAAACCATTTTTTTTGGCAAGCTAAACCTCCGAGAAAATATGCAAAAAACTTGTTAATTAAACTGCTTGATAGCTAGGAAATTTTATTTTGACATCGATTATATTGAGGACAGATGAATGGTCGTCGTGATTACTACATCCAGCGAAGGTATCGCCACGCTGTTTATTCACAGGATGTGTTGGTAATGCCTTTGGAGTTAATGGGTAAAAGCTTAAAATTGATCTCTCCGATAGGAATTTTGAAGTTCAATTTGACAGCTAGTCGATTGGGGGTTTTGGAGGGGGACAATCCCGGATTTACAATCGTTAATTAATTTGATTTTGCCTGCCAAAAATGGTACCAGGTACATCGGCGTGTGAGACTAAATAATCTCAGAAAGTGCGTATCCTAGTTTACAAGGAGTAGACCTAAACAGAAACAGATGCATCCTTAAACATTTGTCACAATAAAGATGAAATGCGATACATTGTTTTTAATTTATCCGTGGATTCTCTAAATCAGCTTGAATAATCTCAATGGCCTAGAAGAAGTGAACAGGAAAGTACACTGCAGCGTCCCAAGACTTACTAGAAGGTGAAAGACGACATAATATTTGACCAGAATATATAACCTCAACATATGGGAGGAATTGGGGGCTGCTGGAAGGCCTCGCAGACCAGCCCACCCGGCAAGTCAGCAATCGGTGTTGTAAGGAATCACCCAATAGCTAACCATCCTAGTCATTGAATTTTCTTGCAACTGAAGAGGTACCTAACAGCAATGTCACTGATCTATATAAGCAATTCTACCGGATCTGGAGATTCGTAATGTGTGAACTATGTGTTGAAGTCGGAGAAAAGTGGTGTTCATGAGGCGAGTCTGTTGATAGTTGCAGAAACACTGGCCTAAAAGCAGTCATATAACAAAGGGTGGGATGCAATGACGTCCCGTAAATGTAGAGTTCCACCCCTATTCCTCCTTGATCCTATTCGGCTAGTAGCCAAGGGGAAGAGGTATTGGGAATTCACATGACTAAAACTTTCATGCGAGAACGGACAGACAGCTGCGTAGTAAAGCTTTTTCGAAAAATTCACAGCTAAATTCGCTTCCATTGTTAATAGTTTTCCCCCAGACCACGAAATTGGGCCGGCTGTCGAAGGTAAATGCCACCTTCAGACCGTCAGCGATTTGCCCTTCTTTCGCCACGCTGAGGCTTATCACTCGGCAGTAGAATTGAGGTCTGATTCGATTTCCGGTGCCACGTATGTAGCGCCATGAGATTCCCCTAAATAATAAAAAGCATGTAATTTAGGAGCGAAATTTGTGCTATCGAAAGGCATTATGACTTAACACTTCTGATATAGTGACCTTATTACCAAACTCGGAAGTTAATTAAACTAACCAACGTATAACAATTTTTAAAGTGTGACATTGATCAACTAATTCGTCGTGCAAAGTGTTCCCTTGTAAGCGCATTAAATAACTCCCAATAGTAGAATGTCAAAATCTTCTCTGAAAGATATCTATTCGCAAAGACGAGAAATGAGGTTTTTCGCTGTTTTAGTGGGTGCTTTCAATGAGTTCTAAAACCTTTCCTATTTCCGAAGGAAACTATATATCGACTGACTCGCGATTCATCGAGCAAATTTTCACACTTTAATGCTCCTAAACGGAGGTCAACTTTTTAGACTTGAGTTATGGTAGCAGAGTGAAAGCCTCATAAACTCAAGAAATCTGATCGGTGTAAAGATGTATTACAGAAAGTAGAAGGGGCGTTACTGATTGCTATCACCTATTGCTGTTTTGAACTTAGCTTAGGAACCCTGTTCCAGTGAATTGCTTTTTACCTGCGGTCGCTACTGTGAAGAATGTACCATTTAGGTTCGGAAATATAACACTTTATGCCAAGCGGAAGGTGATTCAGGGATTAAATTAGATTAGAGTGAATTCCTTCACATAATAATACTCGGGCAGAATATGTATTGCCAACGTGCTGTACTGCTCTGTTGCCAAGAGAAAGAGTTATCGAATCAATTAAAGCATTGCGATACATTAGCATTAATTAACATAAATTTTAAAGTGCCACTTACAAAATAGCTTCGATGATTTAATGGAAAGATTAATAGTATTTGAGTTTACTTTAGTTGGTCCCTTTTTCAAACACACAACGACTAACCCAGTAAGACATGCAACATCAAGATACCTATGTTAAGAGTAACGAAAACTACCATCAAACAGAGGTCAGTTGAAAAGAAGCTGTTAGCTTCAATCACGGATGGGAGTGTTAGTAATTCCTTGGAGGAAGAAGCATTTTTGAAAACCACTGGCCATGATGTTGGCGGTCACCGAGGTAAAAATTAAGGCACAACAAACGTCTGAGTATAATAGATGAGGAAACAGTTGTTGTGGTTTTACGCGATGCATATTGCTTAGGCAGATGTTTTCAACAGTTGGTGTTTTTTGCCTCACTTATAAATGCTCGCATCGTGTTTGTGTGTGTGTGTGTGTGTGTGTGTGTGTGTGTGTGTGTCTGTGGTGTGGTTGGGAACATCTTGTTGATGTAACCTTCTCCCAACACTTGTTAGAGGGTTTATGATGGGAAAAGACTGTTCTCTCAGTGTGCATCGTCTATCTCTCTACTGCGGACGAATCTCTCGCCGCTACATGCCTAGTTGCTAGAGGCTGATCTCAAATCCCTCCTGAACTGGTTGAATGGCGTTTGCCATAACTAACAAAAGCTGGAACCTAAGAATATCAAAGATTAACTTTCCTACTTTTCTCCGCTGGCAAGCTTTCTATCTTGGACGCGTGACTAAGAACACGTTTAGTTTTATGTGGAAAATTTAACACATGAATCACCACGCAGAACAACTTGAGAAGTTTAGCCCTCATATCAATCTTTATGACCCTAATTATGCAATCTAGGCTTCCAGCTTACCTATACTATTGTAACCGAGTCATCAAATCCCAGGTCTCTGGCATCAGCTTAATAGCTGCACCTTTGATATCGTAAATGCATGCGCTTAAGGTCTTCCAGCTCTTATGAAGAACTTGATAGGGCTTCCTCAATCAGGCTGAGGATGGTCCGCTTGCCATTTGGGAATAGAAAGGCATTGAATGGGGAGATCTCCCAACTAATAGTAATTTGCGATCATGGACAATCAGATTGTTACAATTGGTCTCTTCATATGCATATTGAATGAAAGCCATGAGTCAATTATCTTGACACTAATAAAGTAGCATAAAATTAGCGGACGAATTAATTTGTGTCTAACTATCCGAGGGTTGCTTTGATTTTGCTAACGTATGCCCGTTTTTTGATATCATAGAACTTAAAGATTTGCATAAAAATTCTGTGAGGAAAATTTTTTTCAAGCCTATGATCTAAAGAAATCAAAGTTGACTTGTTTAAACAACTCAAACCATCGAATCCGGTGAATGTGGTTGCAGAACCTCGAAGCTTCCTTGAAGATGCAAGAAATCATAATACTGGGGTAGAATATGAGTCTTTGGAGGATAATAGAACTTGAGACCAGACCGCCCTGCATGGTTCATTGGCGGAACCTCCAAAATGATCCTGCCACCAAAAATAAGGTGTCGACGATTAGTTTTGTCCACTTGTCACCTCTCTGCAATGATTGGCAATAATACGACCGAGGAAATGCTATGATGTGCCTGCTGTCAAAAAGAAGTACATCCTAATTTTGTTTATATTTTGTGAAAATTCTTTTTTCATTCCTCTTTCACTGATCACCTAATCGACTACATTTATTTTGTGAAATTAATTTGACTGCTAATTTAAAAGGATTTTCACAAAAGTGGGACCAATGCTGTTAAAAGGGTATGGTTTCGCAAAAAAGGAGTATCTCCTGCGAAAGAATGCAAATTTCGTGTAATAGAGTACTTGTCGGCCAGTCAGACATTAACTGCCGCCTAAAAGCATTAGCCTCCAGGAACAAAAAAAACCTAAGACATTGTAATCACAGACAAATCGCACCATTCAACCAGACGAGATGTTTTCCTCAAGTTTATGAGAAAAATTCTTCCCTACTAAGTGTTGTGCATCTTCGACAGGCCTTGATAGATGTTTCGGTTTAAAAAATAGACAAATGGCAAGATAGAGGTCCATTTAAGAAATGTGATAGCCAACGTCGTTTAGGCTTGATTTTAAGTTCTGCCTTAGTGGATAATTGGCTACAACTTTATTAATGTGCAGGGATGTATTGGTATAAAAGGTTTCCTCTACTAATCAGAACAAGTGAAAGGGTTTAACAAAAGTCTCTTTACAAAATACTTGATACCCTTGAAGTATTTTAAGTAGTATTGGTGAGGGGAGATATTTATTACAAAGCATGGACTCATGAGCTCTCAAACAGCTAACGGGATGTCCTCCAATTTTTATCTCAGCAAGCTAAACCCTATTCCAAAGCAATTAAATGCCCCATCGTAAAATCCTTGAAACGACAATAGTGATGTTTTAAAAATGTTTTAATTATCGAAAAATAAAGAGCTACGGAGAGACATTTGGTTAACAAAGTTTTGACAATAGAATGAGCGTAGAGAAAATTGCGTAGTTTTTGAATGTTGAACTCTCGGTTTTGGCATTGAGTTACTTAGGTGTTCCACCACTGTCTCCGCCACAGTAGTTTCATGTTCTACTCTACGCCGGTAATACATATTCCGCCCCAATATTTTACCTTCTTTCGTCTTCAGGCAAGTCTCGAGACGCTACAGTTGTCCCATGATTCTAAATATTCTACTCCCATTCTGAGCTCGAATCTGCAAGAGATTAGCCTGAGAAGATATACGATAATAGCGAATCGTTGGAATTGTGGACGAATCTGGCGACCTTTGGCTGCTATGCTATTTACCATAAACGGGTTATTTTAAAATAAATTAGCAGGGTAAATAAAATTACTTGCTTATGGGAGATCCTCGTAAATTATTCTGGCAACCTTTACAATTCAGCTTATGTTTGTAGGTTATTCAAGGGGAATTTTTAGAGCAGTCAAAATGCTTATTCGATTAATTAATATTTGCACAAAGATACGTTTGATTTTTTGTGCTTGCATGGAAATCCCAAGGTGGATTTCGCTACTAATTGCTAGTCAATTAATTTGGTCAAGCAATTAGTTAAATTACTCTTAGAGCATATATCCTGAATATGATAACTTCGGCAGCACCAAAATTGCAGAAGTTAAATGCTTTAAAGTGAATCTCTTACAAAATCCTTCCATCCGAGTAAGTAGACCGGTGATATCGAGCTTTAATTAGGCTCCATTTTCAAACCAAATATACCAGTTTAGCCTCTGTTACTCGTAGGCTACTGAATGGATAGATGCAACAACGAATGTTAGTATTTTGATAATGTCCCAAAACTTAACTAAAATTTAGTTCTAATTCAGTGTTAAGAAAATCCCAAACGAGCAGGCAACGAACAAAAATTACTACCTATGTAATGCAATAATTGTTTGTTTAACCCTCGGTTTTGGTGCTGGACCACTTGGAGCTCCGGGTGAAGTGGCCTTCCGTCCGTGCTGGTAACCCCGAAGCCCTGCTCTACGTCGATACACTGCATATTCTGCGTCTTCAGTGTGGTCCTGGACTGCCACAGATTTGTTTTGTTGAGGATGTTTTAGGGTTACCTCTGCACCGCCTTCCTCGAATAGAGTTGACTGGCTCATAACTATTTATTTGCTTACCTATCCGAACACCTTCCTAATTTTCACACAAAATAGTGTACCCATTTAGCATCATGAATAGACTTTAACTATCCAACAAGTCACGAAATTTTCACATTAACATCCACTATTTTTGTTTTTTTCTTCATGATTTATTTAAATTTAAAATGCACGATTAAATGCAACTAGGCTCATTACAGCTATGGGCTTAAAACGTATCAGAGATCGGATATTTCAAAGAAACTCACAATATTAGTTGGCGCTCAATTCCCAGAAGGCTGTATGCATTCCCACAGAAAGCAAATGCTTTTATGAGATGCATATTATTGGACATTACCGTCCGACCAGATTCGACGCCGAAATGAGATTCTAGGGAGACTGGGAACCATAGCCACGTAGGATCACAGTGGGAAGAGCGATGTTTGGAGTAACGCGAGGACGGTATGCAGTAGTACCAAGGAAAATGTTTTTCGCGGTCATTTATGCAAAATTGACTGCTGTAAACCACAGTACGTGCATTCCAAGCCAAAAACTCTGGAGAACTGAGACTATTTTCCCATTCGTTTGCATTTGACCGCTCAACAGATTGTGATTTACTTATCATCACCTACCACCTCCCCGATTTACCTTTCCAGGTGGCCAAGTTTGCCCTTAATGCTCTTTCGCAATGCTTATGCCTCATCTCAATAAATTTGTTTCAATAATGTTTGGATGGATGTGAAAAAAACTAAAATCCTTATTTATGCAATCAACCTTGAAATTTGTCCTACGTGAGGGAGCTTTTGCCAAGGTTATTTCAATTGGAAAAAAATGAGTGATTGTTTGAAAGAAATGAGGAGATAAAGGGAGTCCCCTACCAATGATGCCATCATCAACTGACTTTCACATAAAGGCGAAATAAACTGTTGCAGTTGGCAAGGTCGATAAAATGAGTTTTCTTTTGTGCAATTCTTATGCACACAAAAGGTTGACTACAGTTAGTGTATTAATTTGGGTTTTTCAATCCAACAACTGTGACCTTGCCTACATTTTCTTTGGGAACTGTAGAGGCTTTGTAATATGGGCATTTTATTGCATGAGCGTACAACTGGGTGACTGTGTAGTGATGTGTTTTTCGCTTTGTACCAGTTTTAGTGATACTTAGTTCTGATGTAGCGCCCTGAGACTTCTCTAAAGACGCAAAAAGACACAACACTTGGGAAGAATGTGTTATCGGCGCACAATAGGGCTTGGGACTACTGATATAGTCTGAAGGCCAGGCCGCCTGGCGGAGATACAGTGGTGGAGCTCTAAAACTGAGAGGTGAACAAGCGATTTACATGTCACGGCATTACACATTATTGCCGTTGCAGCGATGGAACACTACTTCCCTGTAGTTTTAACCCATTTGCGAGTTTATATCATGAGTCAACTAGTCTGTAGAAATGTTTTGAAGGTGATAAAATCTCTAACTTGCTGCCTACTGCTTGTATCATGTGTGAATTTGTCAACTTAGAGTGTGGAATTAGTCACGTTTAAATTAGGTTCATGATACTGACTAATCACATGTTAAAAATACTCCATCGTCGTGTATATCTTATTTTCTTATTGTAATCAGGTAGCCCGACTTAAAAAACCCAGTTTTCTCACAGACGATCTCAAATTTTTGAATTGGCAGGGTACTGCTTGGCCGTGCTTACCAAAATCCGAATTACCGACCTCATTGACACTCCAATTAAAATGAAGGGTCAACCGGAGTATAATTTTAACCAAATTATTATCGCCTTACCACATGCAGTAGCTGTCAATTAAACTTATGCAAACTCACTTTTGTAATCGTAGCAAATTTTATTAAATATCATTCATCAATTGTTTATTGAAGACCTAATGGGCGATAGTAGAGGACCATCCCACATTTCCGCAATCGAACATAGCCACACTAGCAGTACCCGAGGCTAATGCCATGGCCAGTTCAGCCGGCGAAGGTAAAACAGTGGGGCGCACAAGAGGCCCAGTACCAAACCTGAGAGTCAAGCATCTCACTAGTGGGGAGCAAATTTCCTCCTGAATGGGACTTCATCCAAACCTCGGAATGCCCCATTCAGAGTTAATCTTATAGAGTGCTACTTCCAGCCATTACTATGAAAAGAGCTTGTGTGCGGCCTTGTACTGAGGGCAAAACTGAAGCGCGAACACTTCATTCTGCCAAGTAGGGTCTATTTATGGTGTCTGCCTCCAGGATGACTCCCTATGTGTCAGTAGTGTAAACTAATTGAATAAAATTCGCATCACAGTGTGTGCCTATTAACTGAGACTAGTAAGGTAAATAAAGTAGCATTGCATTTCATAACCCCAAATCTAAAGCACACCGCCTCTAACTAGATAGACCTAAATATCTAGACACTAAGTGAAACAAAAAATTTTAATGTTTGCCGTTTATAGGTCAAGGCTCGGATTAAAAAAGAAATGGCGCTTGAGGCGCCTAAAAGATGTTTTAGTTAAATGAGGCGGAAAGTAAACAGCTCGTTGGTGGTAGTCAAATCTTTAAAAGGAGGAAGAACATTCATCCAGTTTAATAAGCCATTACGTTTAGTTTACTATTGACCTAACTTTTCCAGTATAATGTGGGTTGTTTTTAAGGGTGGATTAGTCTTTTTGCTTCTAGATACAGTATCGAAGAGTGATTTGCCCCGATAATTTAACCTAATTAAGAAATCAGACCTACGTGCTGCTTAACCTCAACCTTATCATGTCCTTTTGGCGTTACACTTTAAAGTCACACCCCATCCGTTGAATGGTTTTGTTTCGACGTCCGCATTCTTTTAGTTATAGATTTAAGCAATGATTTTTTACAGGAAGTATCCTTCCAGCTGAAACAATAGTTATTGGGGTTTTTATTACCATGCTCTAGTTTGCTAGGCCTCATAAAAAATGCGAAATCGAATAGCATTCGGGGCACCTAACCTTGGGTCTCTTATTTAGTGGAGAAAATACTTAAACAACTAAAGAGGCCTATTTGAGGTTTTTGTGAGTAATAAATGATTCTTCTTTTAACAGGTTTGGCTCATAGCCACTGAATTTTGCACCTCTGAATTGCGAATTTTTGTCATCAAATGTCTCTTTATTGAGGAAATGAGAAGAGACTTGGGTTATTAGCCACATTCTCTAGAAGTTCTTTGCTTAATTTGTCCATTAAGGTCTGAAAAATAGCGAGATAACTTCGCAGATGGTTTTTTAAGATAATTTTGAATTCTTTGCATTAAAAAATTATAATTTACTTGATCCGCTCCTCCACCATCGCACTGACTCCAGTTTTCTTTTCTTATCAAACGTGCGCATTAACGGATAGAGAGGAAGGCAGATTAAAATTAATCCCAATTCTATCCCTTTCGTGGTTATAATCCATTGACTTGTGATTTAGACTAGAGTCATATTGAGCACACATTTGATGACGTAGGTGATCCAGGTTGGTTTTTGGCATCAGATGACTTGAAGTCGATGCCAATGGTGTATGTAGTCAACCTCTACATTGATGAGTGTGAAAATAACACTACTTCAATCACGCTAAAGGCTAATCACGCGACTTTTTCTGGCACGGCGATGGCATCCTCACACTTACGTTAGACTCCAGAGTGCCCACATCTCTCACCTATTCGAAACGAGCTTTGCCATAAACGATCTGTGTGGAGAAAAAGAAGCCTCTTTTTCCTCTTGTAGCCTTACCAGGTCACTCAATTGCGCAAGTGACGAGGTAACTCGCACTAGACTCTCGATGGGTAGACTGTGTTTCATATGAAGTACGATAAAGTGTTTAAACACAAAAGTCATTGCCAAACTCGAAGAATACCGTCAAAAAGATGAACGGAAGGGAATAAAGAGTGTCGAAGAACGTCCTTTACAAACGATCACACAACGAGGGCAGGGAAGTTTCGCGTGTGCCGTGCCATTCTTGAGATCAAGATCACTCGGTAGGACCAGTCTCTTCACTACTCGGTTTCTCGCGCATCAGCATGGGCTCGCGTTCGCTCCAGTCACTTGGCACATCGTAGTCTGTGTTCAAACTGTCCGCCAACTTTGTCGGTATTCGTGACTGATTATCTTTGTCTGCACTAGGCATCGACTGGAGCCACATTCGTACTTCCGCCGCACTTTTGCCTGTCGCTTCATTTACTGCAGCTAGAGTAATAAAAATAATAAAAGTAGATTATTTTACCAGTCGATTAAATGTAAAAAATCTTTGTGACAAATTAGACTTCTGCCCTATCAGCACCAGTTGGACCGAGCCGATTCGAGACATCCCGATGACTTCAATGGAATGAGTTAGTAAAAGCAGACTACTTTGATTGAATAAAACTTAATTGCCCAAACGTCCAGAAAAAGAGTGCTTACTGAATTCAGAAAGTATGATAATCTAAACTTAGCAGGAATAATTATGGATAGTTCAAGGTGAACCGGCCGATTGATAACAGTAGATGTATGTCTATTCCAATATTAGGGATACACTTGAGTTAGTGGTCGACCACCCATTGAAGTTAACCTATTTATCTACGCTTGATCTTATACCCACTGAACAATTTTAAACTTAAAAAGAGTGAAGTCTAAAAAATTTTATTCAAAAAGGGTGCGAAACAACTTTTTGTGCTTTAGTCCATTCTCTCCTACCTCCATTGCTGCTGGTTGGTTTTATGTGACATTTTCGAGGCAAAGTTTGATTGCTTACAATGAAACCTTGCACGTTTTTACGGGTCTGTATTATTACTACCATTCGTCAATGCGATTGTGGTAAGTGGATCCAATCCAATGGAGTTGAAGCGTTGTTTACTGAAGAACGGTGACCTTATCTGATGAGGGTGCAATCCAATGACTTAAATTGCAACAATTGATGGAACAGGTTAGAATAAACCTCAAGTCCATCTCTCCGTATAGAAAAAAAGTATTATTCTCGCCCCAGAGACCAGTGAATGAACCAGTATTTATCCTTGTTACTTAACTCTGGTAATTGGAAAACGTCAAAAAGATGAAATAAAATCTGCATCGTTGCATTGTGATGTTGTGGATGAAGAAGTGATAAGGCAATACACTCAAAGCTGCGCAATGTTTTAGGTGAACCGCACTGCCAAAAGAGAAGTTGAACTACCTTAAGAAGCGATAAAAGGAGGGTTTGATGAAAAGGGGGAATCTGAAACTAAAGCTCCTCTCAGTAGTACTGTCAGCAATACTGACATAAATGTAGTATAACTTCAAAGTACTGCAAAACTCCATAAATCACCTTTTACTTATGGGTGATTGACCTAATTCAATTTGTGGGAACATTAAATGACAACCACTTGGTAAAACTTTGACGAAAGCATATTTCAAAGTTACTTTAGGAGCTAAAACGCCTCGGTGTTGTGAGAATGCATGCAAAAAGACATCGATCAGGAGGAGTAGTTTTGCACTCTCATCTCATCATTTGGTGCCAAACGATGCTGAGGTGGCTGCTTCAAATGCCATCTATTAGATTCGTAAAGCACTACACAAGTGAGTTTCTCATGAAAAGTGGGTTGATATTTTTTAACAACTTTCCACTCACCAGGCAACGCTTTCATCAAGGCCTTGGTGTAGTCACTTCTAAACTAGTTCATTTATGCACCTTTGTCTTGCTATTTGAGGTTGGACTTATTCAATGGCAGAATTGCCATGTTATTTCATTGTACGCGTTATCAAATTGCATAAGAACACACAACGGCGCAGTATGATGCTTAGAATTTCAATGTGGTTATGAAGGCTATTTTTCTTTCCTCCTCGGAGACGCCTCGAGGAGCTACAATGGTGGCAGTGCAAGGCAAACCTGATTTTAAAATACATCTATCCTGATTGCTAATGCTGGGTGATGAAACTCAGCGGGCCAAAAGAGGTGCATATGTCGCGAATAGAAGAAACGGTGACAACCTTTAACAGGAGGGCCAAAAATGGTGTCTACCTTCGACAACTATCCCATTCCCGTGGCCTTCAGGAAAGCTATTAAAGATGGAAACGATACTGAATATGAACCATCTAGAAACGCTTCACTACAGAGCTCCTTACCGTACCTGTACGAAAACATAAAGTATGTTAGCCAGCGAATTGGGAATTGCCTATAATTTTCTCGAAACCCGTTCCAACACTAATTATTTCGCATTTTGGGGTTCCAGCAACCTTCTGGACGACTCTAAGCGATCCTTCAAATAGAAAGTTCTGGAACAGTTTAAAAACTGTGTCAAACGCACCCAGTTGACAACTCTAGGCTTAACATCACTACGTCACCTATCGGCGTGGTGACCAAAGCAGCTTATTACTTAAGAAATGGATCTACCCTCATTGGATCCAGAGAGTTAATATCACAGTCTTAATTTAGCTCAATGGGTTTAGTCAAGTTTGCAAGTTAGACAAATATTTTACTCACCCACTTCCTCCAAAGTGGCCTCAGAAGTCATTGTTTTCGATTTCACTGCCAATTCCGCCTTCAAAAGGGGCACGGAAGACCGTTCGGTGGAACTTGAGGGAGGTGGAATCACGCCGAATTGGTGACCAAGCACAGTGGCAGGTAGTAAGACCGCCATTCCAGGTTTGGGCGATCCACTGCCACCTCCTGCACTCGCACCATCCCCTGCTCCCGGTTTCTCGATCAGGCTTACATCGGCGGGACTGCATAACGGAGCGCCATAGGCAGAAACTGACGCTAGCTGCGGTTGCGAGGCTCGTACACCACCTCCAGGTCCTAGAACCACAGGAATGTAGTGATGCTGGTTGTGAGAGGTCGGTTCGAATCCAATTTCCGACATTGGTCGCTCTGAAAAGACTGTCTCCCTCGAGCCGGCTCGCTTCACACCGACGTAATAGGAAGGCAGAAATTGATGTCGTAGTCGGTGGGCATGATATTTGGGACGAGGAGTGACTGGTCCAGACCAACCTAATGGTTCAAAGCTTATTGGGTAGACGGCAGGGTTGGGGAGTATTTGAATAGGTTGTGGTGAACCAGCTTGGGCAATCGAGAAGCCCGAGTCTGAGTTACGGCCGGCTGAATTGCTCATAGTGCTACCATTGGCCGCCTTTCCTTCGGGATGGGCGCGCGCTGCGTTAGCGCTCTCAAAGGGATTCCAGAGTGGGGGATTCTCTACTAGTGACTCGTCGGGAATGGCGACAGACCGACGGAAAGCTGAATTGGGTGTTATTTGCTGTGTCATTGGGCCGGCTGGTAGGATTCTAGGATCTGCAGGGTACCACGCGACAGTGGGGATGACTCCTGTGGGTTTGAAATCACTCTGACCACTAAACGTATCAACTCCTTTCAACTTTCTTTTATCTATTTGAAAAAGAATTAATACAGGATATAGTAATCGAGATCAGTTCAATTCTTAGTGCATAAACTCAACCTTCATGTGCGTTTTGATTCATTACGTGCATTAAAACGACTTCGTAAGTAGTACCCTAATTGATCAGCGCTGTTTCAGGATTCTATGGGGCATATAACAACATCTACAATGCTTCCATTGGGCACAAATGAAATTTTAACATTGTCGCAGGAACGAAGCCAAATTCGTGGACCTCCCACTAATTTCACCACCTGCGAGAGAACGCAAATGGCAAGTGGGCGATTATTCTCACAACCAAGGCATTAAGCACTGAGTTAACTGATGTAATGCACAAACAGTTCAAATCGTTTTCAGGTAACCTTCTACCCATATGGCCCAAGCGATGAAGAGGTTAAAGGCTTGAAGATAACTCGGACGTCTTGTAATTACCTAGTGAAGCAGTTCATATGACACAGCAAAATGGTGATAGGAATTCCATCGTTTTTAGAACGATCGGAAATTTTTTAATTTACCAACGGGTGCTAAAATCAACTAAATGAGGAAAAATGTTGACTAGGTCGAATGCCGCTGTATCACGCTGTTAATATGTACTTCACTGAATTGTACCTGAATGTAGTGTTTTTGTCCTCACAATTCACAAAAATTGTACATTTCCCTTACACGACCCTCGTGACAGGAGAAGACGAAAAATCCAGACTTTTTTTTAAAACGCACTCTCTACGTGCGAAACTGAGGTGAAGACAAAGGAGGTGAAGAAATGTTGGATATCATTGCAGAACAGTTGACATCTTAAGTTGGCACAATGTTTCACTAGGGGGATGCTTGTTTCTTTGACCTGGAGTGAAAAAACCGGAGTATTGCCGTGGCAAGCGTATGAGTGTGACAGGAAAATAACGAGACGTACTAGACATTGTTTGGAAATGTCTTTATTTTAGCACCTGATCATAAGCTTTGGCATGCACACTTACACACACACACAAAGGCGGAATTGATTGGATCAAGCCACGCTCGGAGAATGAAGCCATGAAAATGTTTACCCACACTGGCGGATAGTCTTTTAACATCTATTTTCGCTCGACTGGTGCACATATCTACATTATCTTGTTTATTCATCATATAGAGTTTAAAACATCATCTAACAAGAGATGGATTAAGTGTTTTTCTCCCAACTGCTACATTAGTTGAGTTGTTACATTAAAAAAACAATCAAGCTCTGTTTTGCAATTCATTTCACAAATCGGCTCAATATCTGGCATTTGTAACTCGCCTCAACTTAAAGGAGACAAGTTGCTGTCAAAATGCGTTAGAAGAAGCAGGAGAGAGTAAACTTACCTTTGTGATGCCGTTCAACAATCCATTTGACGCAGCAGAAGCAGTTAATTAGCATGGATAGGGCGAGGGCTACAAGGGCAATGATGATTATCATTTCTGGCGTCCAGAATCCCCCTGAAACAAGAGTGGAGATGAGCAAGTAATGGTAGATACAAAGGTCTCTTTTTCCTCTTCGCCATTTGTAAAAATGCATCCTTTTCCCAGGAAAGAAGAACTGAACCCTAGTAATGGGGAAGGCCGGCTTGTTGATTTGTGACAAGTTGAACCGTTCCTGTCGCTCATTTAGCCGCTTATGTCAGGAGCTGGTATTTGAAAGGGACACTTTTGGGTAGCATACATCTCCATCGTTAACATTAGTGACTTGTTCGTACTACTAGTCCTTCACCCTCCTCGTAGGCCAATAAGCAACCGTCGCATACCCGTATACCTTAAAACCTTCGCTAGTGTCTTTGCGCGAGTCTCTAGGACGGGTATCAGTGTCTGAGAAGGGGTTCAGGTGTCGCATAAACAACTCGAGAAGGCGTCCCACGGGAAGCTACGCTAATTTAAACTCTGTCTAATTCTACACTTCCTGAGTGAGTCATGAGGCGGCTGCGGTGGTGACTGTCCTGACAAACACGCACCCACGTGAGGACGTGCTGTGTGAACTAGGGCTGGTGGTGGTGGCGGCAGAGAGGGGGGATGGTGGTCATGTCAATGCATGACCTGTGAGTGTATGCATACGAACGCCCACGCAAACGCCACATTGGCGCCAGTTAGGGTGGAAATACAAACAATTGGTGACTGATGGTACTTGAAAGTGAAGTCGTGGACGTTGCGGTGCGATCTGATGTAACTTGATCCCAGATCATCGCATTAGTACCACCAGAGGAGAAAATGGTCATTTTGTGATTCGTTGAGATGTTGTAAATTTTTGAAGAAAGGAGGATTTCTCTTCCGCAGTAACCGAGCAGCCGGTTGATCATAATAACTACTCAATAGCCTTTAAATGCTAACCTATCACATACTTAGATAGTCTCGGTTTTTAGCCTCAAAGAGAATTCCTCATAAGATTAAATTCCCTCATTCGAGTTTATTTGATAAGAAATTAGAGTAAACAAGACTTTGTGGCGTAGATCTGCTGCAAAATGGTTCAACGGTGTTCAGTAGTTGAAGCAAAATCCAAGCCAAACTTTCCGCCAACTACTACGCAATTTTCGAAGTTTTACAGCTAAATATTTTCAACTTTGTTTATTGTTGTACATGGACACTTACGTTTTCAAGAAAACATTTTGTGCACACGAAAAAACATGCTGATAAGAAAAATGGACTTTAAAAACCAAGCTGAAGAAAATTAGTAGTAGTGAAGAATGAGCAGAAGCTTTGTCCTGAGCTAACATCCAAAAAGGGCATTAATCCTTATTTTTCGACATCCAAGTAATATTAAATCGTTTTGATCTGTTAACTAAAGAATTAACCAAGCTTAGTTCCTCTCAGTCCCAAAGCAAACTTTTCTTCGTAGAATGAAAAGTCTTTAGCAAAATATAAATTCAACCTATTGTCTCCAAAACCAGAAGTTAAATACTGCCAATCACTAAAAAAATAAGTAAATTTTACGACCCAAAGGCATTAGATTTTCGAATGTGAGTGACAAGATGTAAGCTATCATGATCCCAATATCAACTGAGAAGATGGCCCAAATGCTATCGACAGGCGGCTTTTCGATGATGATTGCCTTTATTTGGCTCTCACATTCAGAGTCATGTTGTAAGATTTATTTATTAACCTCTAAACCAGCGACGTGTAAATTCTGGAGGCACATGTTGTGTGTACGTACTGTGAGCATGTGCTTGTGGCCACTGCAGTGACGACCGCAACGGCCATTAATCGTAGGTCAATTTCTAATTAACAAGCATCAAGTTGTGATTAATGAATGTGTAGAGGATGAGGTCAGTCAACTCTAGCCTACCTGCTTGCAACTGCTCATTCTGCAGCTATAATGTGGCAGAGAGAGGAGGTAGGAGCGAGGGAAGCAGATTAATCAGACTTCTTCTGCCTTGCAGGAGACAGGCAGGGGAGCTTCACTCGCTGACTTTCCCTACCCCACGGCAAACTAATACCCGTACTGACACCATCATAACCACCATTGCCAATGACTCAGAAGCCTGTCTTCCTGTTTGTCTCTCAGTCAGCACTTTCTCAGGATGCCACAGAGATTACTAATTCCCATCTGTATTTGGGGAGCCAAAGAGGGGGCCACACTTATGGATAACCTCAAAGGGGCGAAATTGAGGAGATAAATTTGGATTTGCCGTTTAGACTGATACGGGGAATGGTTTGGGAGTGGCTCACAACTTCAAAGTGGAAAGTAATAGGATGGCAAGGCTCCTGTCTGCGCATCTGCTAATAGGCGCCGGTTTATTTTACGAATGGTATGACCGCTGTTGGGCAAGAATATATGCTCTATAACAGACTACCTACTACTCTTGTTTGTTATAACCGATGGCGCAAAAGTTGCCGGAATCCAGAGAGTTATTTTCAGCCACATCAATTCCTACAAATTACGCGAAAAAATAACGGATGCAGTCTACGTAACAGAAAAAAGGCTTGGAGAACTACAAAATGGCACCAGATTGGTAAACCTATTACAACCTCAATAAACTAATGGCAATGAATTGAATTACAAAATAAACTGAGAATGCTAAACTCAGCAAAAACAGGGCACTTAAGAAGGTTATTGTAATACGTTCGTTGCTTAACTCGAGATTTTGGTCAAGGGACCACTCAGGTGCTTCACCAGTGTACCTTTGCGCATTGAACTAGCTTTCGGACTATGCCCGTAGCCTGAAGTTCTCCTGAATGTCATCGGGGGCGCCTTGGGAGCTGGAGGCATTATGGTTATACGCAGTGGAGGCATCCCATTTGGGCTTTTTTAATTAAACTGGCATTATAAAGAATGGTTTAACGAAATATTGTGAACGTTGTTATGTATTCTAAATTATAATGTTTTATTTAGTTATGAAACATCAAAATCTTGCCTTCCTTGAAGCCGCTTTATAACTTGATGAGGTTTATCGCATGCGGCATCGTACAGCCAATGTCTAGGCAAATTAACATATTGTTGTCTAGGCAGGAATCGAAGATTCAGGTATGGTGAAAACTTTAGTCGCAGTTTTAAATTATAGAATACTGAGCATGCTGTAAGACTCATTATTATGATAGTGGAGACACTGAGATGATACTATTGTAAATATAGACCCACTGTAAAAACACTCAGCCTTCAAAGAACACCTACTTTCATACCAATATTGAAAGTGATAAAAATATGGTAAAATTGATTTCATTTTCAAATAATAATATCAGCTAAACGTCGCCGAGCATTCAAGATTTTAACAGGCAGAACGCAGCCAATCCAAATAAATCCCATAAGCATAAATTCTAAGACTTTTATTCAGACGAAGAAGTTAAAATAAATCAAAGGACTAAAAGGAACCCCTAAATGCAAGGGAAATTGTATTTATTTTTGCAGGTCAATCTTCAGTATATTGTTTCTCTTTGAGGCTCTCACTAAAGGTATTATGACTGGTAGCAGCGGTTATACTGAAAGTCTCTCCCATGCGTAGATTAGTTCCACTAACAACTAACACAGTGGTTACGGCTCAGGCGATTGTTCAGACTGTTGGAAAAAATGCACGTTGCCCCATCGCTTTTGTCAATCAAGCAGCCAAATACCGTGAGAGTTGTTGTCAGTTCTGTGTGCCAACTCGTCCAACCAATTCGAGTTAGGATCTTGAGAAAGAACTTTTACAACATGAAGGTACGTTACTTTTCATTCACCCTCCTGTTAGTCTATTCTCATTTAAAAGAAAAATTTCCTTACACCAAACACTGCGATGATATGCTGGGTGCTTGGCCCCACTAGCCCAACTTGAGATCACGTCATCTTGTGTGCACAGGGTAGGAGCAAATAAAACTGTCTATTGTGCTGGCTTTATTACGCAATCAAACGCAAACAGTGAAATCATGGGAGCAGGTATTTTGGCAGTCCACAATGTTTCCATTCAATCATCGTCAGTAATGGAGGCACCGGTCTTAACATTAAGCCTACTTACAGAGAGAAATAAGGCAAAATAACCCCCAAGTAGGATGAAATTGAAATTTGCCATAGCTTACTGTCTCAGCACTCAAATGGAAAATGGTAAAGTTTCCTTTTTATACTTGAAGAATACAAAACATCAATTTATGTCGACTTATGTAATTACGTACAATTCTCATAGCTCTAGCCATACCCCATAAATATTCATCCGATCCTTCAACTGAGAACTGAGTTAGCAGTGAATGAGGCACGCCGTTCTGATTCATATCAATGAGGCATCCATCTTACCTCACTGCACTCTGAACCCATCACATTTCGTAGCGGTGGTGAAATGCTAAACCAATTAATTAAAACCATGAAGGTTCTGACTTCGAGAGGGTAAACCGAAATGACAATTCAGTTATCTTAAAATTAAACCGGAAATTCGACCTAGCATTGATGCTTGAAATTCCAAAATAAGGGAAAGTGGACTCACAAGTACCTGAGGCAGAATTTTGTAGGAAGTTTAACCATTGTACACTGTCATCCCCCGTGTTCGATGATGAGATAATCACAGCTTTTGTTTCATTTGTAGTTGTACTATGACTCGCAGATGTTTTTCTCGGTTGGGGTATCGTGGTTGTTGTCGTAGTAGTGGTGGTCGCAGCCGTGGTCGCAGAAGTGGTGGTGATTATCGGTGGAGGAGGTGGAGTCTTAATAGTCTCCCCCGCCCCAAGCGAGTCTTTAGTCTTCACTCTCAACCTTGACCAATCCGTTTGCCCCGCTGCACTGTGACATGCGAAACCCGGATGTTGTGAGTCCACCCATTCGGGTGTCACACGATTCAGTGTGTACTCATACACAATCTCTCCAGTTGGATGGATGATGCTCCTACATGTTACTCCCTCCAGTGCAGGAATAACCCGACAGCCGCCGTTGCCGTTGCACACCTCCTGTGGCCGACAATTCTGAAAGCAAAAGGTTTCCCTTGGGGTGGCGGGACAGTACAGAGTCATGCTGCTCTGTGCCATGAGAGTGCCCCCCTCCAAATTGGAATTGATATGACACCTAATGGTTACACTGTCACCGAGGGAAACACTCATTGAAGAGAGAGAAATGGAAAGAGGAGGAGGAAGGGTGTAGGACATCTTTGAGGGTAAGGAGAGAACTCCTAAGAAGTGCTGATAGAGAAGCAGGAGTGAGAGGAGTTGTACTGAAGACATCACGCCGGATGCTGAAGTTGTTGATCGTCGCCACACGATAGTTGTACGCGTACTATTGTTGTTATCGCTGTTGTTTTTCAAGGTCTGAAATGCTGGTGCGTATGTGCGCGTATGTGCGTGCGGTATGTAATGTCCAGGTTAATGTACGCTCCTGCGATTGCCCATCGCCCGGTCTCCGCTGCAGCGGCCTTACGACCCCGGTGTGTGTCAGTCTATGCGTTTATGCACGCACAGGTCGGTGAAACTGTGCCTACCTGCTCGCCTCCCCCTTAGCCCTGTCTTGTGCATGCAAATGTGCTCCTCCATTAGTGAGTGTGTGTGCGTATGTGTTGCATGTCTATTGGCGTGCGGTTATGGTTAGCGCCTGCTGATTGGTTCTGAGCCAAGTGTGCACATATACACACGCACACTCTCTAAAATCACTTGCGCTTCTGCCCTCCAGCACTGCTGTCTAGCCAGAGACCTAGACGCCATCCAAACCATGGGCATGGCTGATATCGAGCTCTTTGACTCCGATTTCGAACGGACAGCTCAGTCACACTCCTTCACCAAACTGAATGTGATGGTTTACTTGCTTAATGCTACAAAAGCACCCTCATTAGAACAATTTAAATAATTAAACTTGTCTTCTTCCTCAATTAAAATCTCATGTTCTGGTAACTTTCTTGAGTACCCTTATTTGGAAAGCATATTGGTATCTGAAGGTGAGATGCGTCTTCTTCATCCTTGCTTAAAGACGCCAATTAACCATTGAGTCGCCGTGCTTGTATCACAAAGGATGCACTATCCGCCTGTCTTAGGTTTATGAGAGGCTCTAAACTGTACAGTTTATGGATATGATGACCAATTGTTGCATGAAACTGTTTAAGGCTGTGATTTGGTCCCCTTTAAAAATATAACTGCAATCACACCGCTGGTGCTGTACCATTTCACTTTTTACAGTGCCCCGAACATCAAAACTACACTTGAGGTACGCTCTTGAGAGTTAACTTCTGGAGTTACTCGTTTTCAGACCGCCAACAGTATCTCCAAAATTAACTCGGCTAAATGATTGGTTTATGGAAGTTGTGGTGTGTCCAGCAGACCACGACTTGTCTAGGGTGGTTAATTATTTGACAACAAGTGACGAAATTAATGTTCCCACACCCTTTTTCGGTCATGAGGTAATTACGAATGCACCCACACAAGGACATGCTAAGTGACTGAAGATGGAAAGCCACTCTGAAATGCCAAAAGAGAGCCCCTTATCAGTAGTTGCTACGCGACGATTTTTTAATCCATCCCTTGAAAATCTTGAAATTCTAAAAACAAAAATTTACGACTTGCAGGGAGTATAAGAGACACCCATTAAGTAGCTCCCGTATGCCCAGCCCATCAGTTCCTACATGTTTTCAAGTTATTAAAAAATACGAGGACTCTGAAACAGTTTGAGGAAAATAATCCCTACGCACTTTTTTAAAGGGTAATCAGAATAATGAATTCCACAAAAATTGGTGTCCTCAAGAGATTAATGAAGAATGACTAATTTTTTATAGCATAGGAAGTTTCGAGGGACTGATGTAAGTATCCTGTGGATCCCACAGAGATACTTTATTAAGCAACACATTCGACTGTTCCATTTTTTTTTGTTGAAGCTACTGTCTACCGAACTGGAAAGTAGAATGATTTAGTGGACAATCCCATTGCAGTTAAAAATAACCGGTTTGACACGATGGCTAAATCGACCCATATAAGTAGTGAAGGAATTTCAGCCATAATCTATAGGCAGTGAACTGGTGAATCTACTTAAAGTGAGCCTTCAGCATTGATACCCTAACCGGATAATATTTTTTAGCTAAATCATGTACCAGGTAATGAGGCCCATGACCTTTGCTACCGAAGCGCCCCGAGACTGCTTTGAGGACGAAGGGGAGCATGATACAAGGAGGCCACTGTTATGACCCGAAAAACATTCTCAAAACCGATAGCTAGTCAAACCATTATAATTATGCACTTCTACTAACTTAGTAACTATCTATTTTTACATCGGAGTGCCTGCAAAATGCATACTTTAGTCGACTTCGGCTCGCTTAAAAAAATAACTAAAATTTTATCATTGCTGTTCTTTTACTACTGTCTCTGCTTCAATTGGAATTTAAAATCCCCTTGCAAAATAGACCCGTCGATTTATAAAACAGGGGGGATGAAGTCATCGAACTTGTTGGCGGATAAATAAACACACTGAATTAAAATTCACCATTTCCTACTGCTAGTCACTTGACCTGAAGTATGTGCGCACATGAATGTTTTATGCTTGTCTGAAATGTGCTACGGCACCTGTCGGAGGATTAGCCGGTGGCAGTGTAGAAGTAGTATTTGTGCTTCAACTCAATTTACAAATCCTTTTATAATTCTTTGTTAAAAAATGAATTTTATTTTGGTTGAATTTACAAGCAGAGCACTGAACCACCAAACAGGGGTCACTTTCTGTCCAATTACAGTCATCCAAATGACTGAAGGGGAGAACTGCCCTTTTTAAGGGAAATTAGGATGTGGGTCTTAAAGTGGTCTTAAAAGTCCCACGGTGTCAAATCATGCACACGAATCTGGTACGGATTTATCTTCTAATCTATACTTTGATAAGCTGCGATGGCTCAAAAGCAAGTCTGACGATCGTGATAATTTGACATATTCCTTCCAAAACCCAAAAACAAGCTATGTTGTAAGAGACCAAAACGTTGGATAAGGAACTAATGAGAAATAATCAAAACCAATCAGTCCTCTTCGAGTGATGCACGGTGGACTTTGTCACGAGAATTAAACTAGCCAAAATTGTCCCTGCCGTGTTATTCCTCCTTTGAATCCGAGATGCTAGGGCGCACCTTTGCTACAGTAACCGGTTGAAGCTGTGTGACCCACAAAGGTGCTGCCGGAGAGTGAGTATTTTTTACCGGAGTCAAAGCGCCAGTGTCCTCTCAACGGTGCTTCAGCTCCCAGTTGGCATTGCTTTTTGGAACTGATTGGGTTGATCTGGTTAATCGTCTGCACTGGCTGGTTCTTGAAGTACTAATGCCTACATGCTAAATGTTTCCAGGAGCTGAATATGGCAGATGTGCTAAGAAATGTCCCTAGATCCTTAAAAAACCATGAAAAGCCCTCATTTTAACTTCTTGAACTAAGTCTTTCGTCTTGACTAGTTTGCATTGAAATAGCATATCTGTTTCTTTGACAGTCGGAAAGTGTTCAATTCCCTATTGGGAAGTTCCCACCCACTGACTCAATATAAGTGAGACAAACAGGTATGAAAAAGAACTGCCTCAGACCTTACTTGTCCATTATCTAGTTATTCACTCCTTTTTCACCACGCGACTGTAAACATTGCCAAGATTTCGGTTATAGTGAGTAGTTAATCCTGTCAGCTACTTAAGGTGGCTGCATAAACCGTTTATATCGTCCGCATCCCATTCAAGTAAGTTGGAAGGTAAGCTAGGCCTATTGCCAAGCAGAAATGTGAAATTACTACACCCTGTCTATTTTCTAACAGTCTGAAGATGCAGTTATTCACCCAAATTATGCTCGCCCTTAGACTGAATGTCAGCTATGCGAATCACGACCTCACAAGCACACACACACACACACACACGCATTCCAACGTCGAAGTTTGTTTGTCCTGCGACCTTCTGTCGAGCAAAATGTCAAAAAGAGGGTATGGAACCAATATTTCATCGAGAGGCAGAACTGCAAACCATTGTTGTACTCCAAACCTACCACTAATGCGATTGTATATGCAACCTTCAGGCACAAAATGCCAACCAGAGCTACCGTTGGCGCTGTGGGATCGGTATCGATGATTAAGGACCATAGCTGGGGGTGCTGAAGTACAAAGTATAACCACAAGAAATGAATTAGCAGCAGCACCGAAAGTGTAAAGCACAGATTGGTTAAAATTTCGTGCAAATTTTTACCCTCTTTTCCTTTAAATGGATTCACAGCGTCTGGGTTATCCTAGAAGGCGATCATAAGCCATAGAACTGTAAAAGAACCCCTTTAAGTATTGATAAAGAAGACTGAACGATCAGTATAGACGACGACTAGAGTCCAGAGGCTATCTCGTGGAACGCTGAAAAGGTATTTAGAGAACCGGTTTTCCACCACCTATTCACTATCGGACTTTCTGGGAAATTACAAGATGACAACTCACTTATTTAAAAAATCTTTGTCATCCTTTCAAAGACTTTATTCTATTTAAAACTCAAATTAACTAGCGGATTTGTATAATCGTGTTCATTTGTGTACAGGTAGAATTGGACTGGGTCTTCTGTAGTAACCAGTTTATCAGAAGCAAAAACAGGGCGTGATGGACGCCCGGTTAAAATGTCATTGTGCCTCGTTATGAGCTTTCTAGTAGCTGAAATTTGTTATCCATTCCAGATATATTATCAACGCTTGTGTGGCTATCTCTTGTTTCAAGACCACGACAGTCTCCGATACATAGCGTTCAAATTTGTTTTAGAAATAATCGTCACTTCTCCAAATAATGGACCGTAATCTAGCTGCAGTAATCTTGTCTTTAAAATACTGCATATTTTCCCGACTCTCTTAGCTGTAAGAGAGTGATGGCGGCGTCGGTTCGGTTGCGCGTGGCTCAGTCCTACAGCACCAAGACCCAAGATCGACTGAATCATCCGAACGCAGACTTGGACAACTTTTTTCACACCTCTTCTACAGATCACACACGCCCATTTCGGTAAATGAAGGAAGCCAAGTTCGCAGCTCGAAGACTTCGCTACTCGAGGGGGTGGGGCAAAGTGCCAGAAGTGGTCATGATTTGATCTTTCCTTGTGGCAGCTGTACTTGTGCATAGATAGACGGCATAAAAAGACATCGGGTAGATGTGAATTTTGCTTGATGAACATAGCCAGAAAATCTGTCCAAGTCGGTCTGAAAGCCAACTTACATTGATGAACCTCAGCGCTTGAAGTGTAGATGACAACTAAGGCGAAACATAAATCTGTGGTACTTATAGAACGTGCTTACCCAGAGAGTCGCTAACGACTATACCTCAGTTAACAGTCCACTGATGTTATTCATGGCAGAAAGGCATGTATACTTCCGAAAAGGCAGTTTAAAAACGCTTTTAAAGTGATTACTAGATGTGAGAAAATGGCTGAATGAATAAAATCATTTGACTGTGCCAGTCACAAGCTATGGAAATTCCCTCAATGTTGAATTTTGATAAAATGTTCGAATGGATCTTCCATGACTCGAAATGGAAGTAGCTGCGAAGTGAAAATTATGTGGAAGGGGAGAGAGGAGGGGGTACAGTCCACGTTCAAGTTAATTCCAAGCCTTCCTAAAAAGTCTCCTGTATTAAGAAATGCAGCCAATGGGCCAATTAAACTGTAGGCTTTCAAACCAACGCTGATCTTACGCACTTTAATAACTAAACAAGGTGATGCGATGATGTAAAGAGGGAAGCTGAGGGGCATTTTATTACCAAATCTGCAGTAGCAGCACTTGTGGAGCATGCGTATAACTCTACACCATCGGCTAGAAGACATGCGTAATTAAAAGAAATGCCATTCTTTTGCACAGGTATGAAAACAAGTCATAATTGACAGTTTGACAAGTAAAAAGGGATGGGAGGCTCAAACAATGCTGGAAATGTAGATAAAATCACGGCAAGGAGGATAGAGGTGCTTTCTACACTAAGTGCACCTTATCCATTCATAAAGCAAAAAAATGAGACAGGAGAAGCACTTAATGCAACTAGTTTATTTCGTTTCACTTTTATTTCAACAAGGGCCGGTACGATCTTCGAATCACGTCATTAAAAGTTTGGTAGAAAATATGTTTACAAAATGCTTCTTTCTTGTGATTTGTGACAAGCCCATCGGGGATTGCACTCACCTCAAAAGTAATTAAACCCTGTTTGTTTGTTTAAGCCCCAGTTTCGGTGACGAGCCACCTAGGGACTCTAACACCTACATCGGGCGGCCTGGCCTCCAAGCTATGCCAGTAGCCCCAAGCCCCACTGTACGCTGACAATACATATTCTGCCGAGCATAATGCCTTTCTTCGGACTTGGAGAAGTCCCAAGGTGTTTCAAGATCCATAACTCCCAGTAGTTTAATAAGCTTAACTTTTGATCTAAAAACAAGAGGTGTTCTTAATGCCCAGCAATATTGTATTCCAGTGGTCGTTCCATTTATCACAAGAGCAAAATAAATTATAAGGGTGACGTAGTTTCCTATCGTAAATGGATAGTTTTCACTGACTAAACATATCATCCCATCATCGCAGAAAACACAAGCCCCCAATGCGATAACTTATAACCATTCATCGCCAAACAAGTCGTCAACTACTTTTGAAATGTGATTTTAACGGCACACAGCTGTTTGAAAAATTCACTGAAAACTCAGGTAATTTGTTTCAGCTCCGAAATGCCTTTGCTAAGGTGCTGAAAACAGCCTGTCTAAACGCTGATTTTGTAATTTTTTTTCCGCTTATAACTATGAATTACACACATCGGTTTCGTGCTGTATCTCCTTTCTATTACAACATTTTGGGGTAGATTTTCCACAGTCGACACATTGGGGGAGTGGATGACCGTATGGTGTCCGACCCTTCTTCATGAAATTTCGCGGGGTCAGGGGTCGCTGGGTGGGGATGGGGGGAGGGCTAACGAAGGTGCATGACTAACCAAGAACAGAAATTTTCCTGTCTGGCCAACCTTTACACGATAGCAATTGGAGTGCAAAAGAGGATTTGATGGGTCTAACAGAGGTCAGCTGAAAAGTGATTTATGTGCTCCTTGATTTTGGCCATCTGGTGGTCTAGGGTAGGATAATTTGACCTGTAGCACTAGAGTTAACCTCTGAAGGTGTGAAAAACAGCGCAAGTCTAGAAGTGCCAGTATTGTTATTGCTGTGCAGAGGGGATAAATAACTAATAAGATAGACCAGTTTGATCAGCAATATAATTTGTAGGATCGTAAAAGATAACACTTTTTTGTCCAACTATACGAATAAATCTTTGAGACCCTCTGATCCGAATGAATGCCGAGTTAATGCAAGGCTTAGCCAAAACCTAAGTAAAAAAGCGCATAAAAGATGATAGATAGCGTTTTGAGTGAAAATAAACAGATGGATGGCACTACAGCATCCAAGACTTGGTTGCAAATGAAGAGTAATTGGTTAAATGCTGAATAATGCTGTCCACATTTTCTCTGGAGAAAAACAGTTTTAAAACGTATTCTCGTGGCAAATTCATGCCTGAGGAACTACCGGCTTGACGACATCTTCAAAAGCTAGGCCCTTAAGTCTTGACCAGGTACGAAAATCGCTCCAAGAATATGATCAGTTCAGCATCAGGAAAGGTTTTTTCGTTTTTTTTTTTTTTTTTAAACAGACGAGACGGAGCTTGATGGTGTCGATTTTGGGCCCTAAAAATGTGAAGTACAGATCTGTTTTCAGACGAAGCTGCCAGTTTATGTATCACGCTTTTCCTTCATTCATGCATGCAAACACCAACGTTAGTTTTTTTGTCTAAGTCCACCCAAGGAGCTTGCTAGTTGACAAGAGAAAACAACAAATTCAGGTGATTAATAAGTCACAGGAAAGAGGACCTGAAACCTGACCGGACGACGTGTTTAGCAAGGCTGTCTAATGAACGCCTAAACTGCGTTGATTCGTAGAGCGAGAATTCCCGATCTGGAGGAGGAATGCTTTCCTAATTTGTATTAAACTATGCGTCCATAGTGGACGGAGATTAAAACTGGTGGTTGGTAGCTGAAATGTACTGTTGACACACTTGAAGAGCCGAGAATGGATGTGATTTAGAGTAAGCCGGGGAATGTGGCGTAGGGGTTTGGTATTTGAAAGAGTTTCACCGGGCGAATTGGATGTGAGGTTGCCAGAAGTGTATAAAACGTTAGATCAGGACAGAAATGTGAACCCAATGGATGCATCACCATGCCATTAAGTGCGAATTTTTCGCTCGACATTTTCTTTGCTCTAGTACATAAACAAATGCTACTTTGAGTGATTCCAGGTCCTTTTTTGATCCACCACTTAGCCAAGCTCAATGCTCGAGTACAGCCTCTCACAGGACTCCCATGGACCACAAGGTTTTAAAGGCATCTGAACAATGATGAAAAGAGGAGGAATATTCCGAGTCGAGCCGATTGGCGTGCCGTCGTCAGCTGGCTTGCTTGCCGAGGTAGCTTTATGCCTTTTGTTTCAAAGTGCCTATCTAACCGCTACCTAAGCACTTGCTTACGTGACAGGAAGTGAAAACCCATTGGTGCACCGTTTAAGGAACAAAAATGGGAAATTTAAACTTGAAGTTACATTCGTGCTAAGATATATATCACGCCAAATCGAAATGGTTTTCGTATATGTGGGTTACAGATTAGCTACCAGTGTCACATACATGTGACGCATAATCCTGGCAGTACACGCGTGTGACATGTGTCACTTATGATAGGTGGTTGCGATAATTCAAATAAATTACCACACAGAGTAGACGCCTTTACGATAATTTAATGTTGAAAAAGCCCCACTACAATCTATAATCTGACAGGCGTTCAAGGGCGACGCGATTGGTGTGTAAACTCGCTCAGCTCCCAATTTCAAAGCGGCTATCCCAGTTCGAGAAACCTTGCAAAAATGTGCTATGTTAAATGAAGCCTCAGTTGCTCAGCCACTTCTCCACAGGAGGTCTTAAATCCATTCACGACCGCTTCAGCTAAAAGTACAGCGATTCAATGAGGTGATTATGTGACATTTTCTGCTCAGGCGTTATAGCATCTCACCCATCGATCTTGTAGCAAAGTACTTGTTTTTTATCATACCACTAACTATAAAGGCAGTTCTCGATCTGTTCACTACGAAACGTATGCAGTTTAAAGCACTAAGGAATTGCTGAGTAGAAACAACTCCAACGCCAACTACAAAATAAAATATTAAGAGAACATTTCAACTTACCGTCGTATGATGATTCACAACAAAGTTTAGTTTTAGCGATTTTATTGGTTAACAGTCACACCGCCGTAAAGAAGCGCTGCAGAACACTATCACCCATGACTTAAGACATGTATACAATGCTACTACTACTCCTCCTCCTTCTCCTCCTCATCGTTCTGTCGTCAATAGGATTAAATCAATTATTGAGCGCATTCATTAATGAACGGGAGATAAGTCGCATCAACTACCATCATGAATCATCAACACCTACTTACAAGTAATCAGTAGGAGAGACACCGCAACGATTATTCCTTGGGCTCTCCAAGGTTAATTTTGCTTCTCCTTCTTACTTTCGTTTTGCAAACTAGTTTCGAGTCCAACAAACCAGTCATGCAAAAAAAACGCTTACTCATGCTTTTTAGCAGCCCAGACCCATCTGAATTCTTCCAAATATTAGGCTGCCACAACGTGCTGCTGCCAAAGAACCTCCTCCTTCTAATGGCCCAAGTGAGCCCCTTATTTGCATTTGTCATGCAATCATTTCAGCAAACCTGCATTTCACTCAATCAGTGGTGTTTCTTTATCTGTCTAATTGCCAACAGAAAATAGCGCGGAGCAACCTCGTCCACGGAATGTGGTTTTCCAGCACCGAGCATTTATTTCTTCTTGCATTCATAAATTTTGTAGTTTACGAATCTCGTTCACAAGTCTACCAAGTTATTTAGGCATCACATTTAATCTACTTATAAAGACCATTTTCTTCTGAAAGCAAAAAATGTGCTCCTCACTAACAAATATATCTTAGTGAAATCTGACAGGTTTAAAAATCACGGGAAGATGGAGGAAACGGACAAACGAACAAACATACAAATGGACAGTGTGGGAGGGTTACTTAGGTGATAGTGGTGATCTGAGAGGCAGACGATGAGACGAAGACGTCGGGAAAGAGTTCGAGGAGAATGTGATCCAACAGGGTGTAGGTTAATTGCTTGTTCCACTTGCCGTGCTGGAACACCTCAAAGACACGACCGAGACGGCGTTGAAGCATGTTGTCCTCAGAGAGCCACTGCAAGTGGAAGCCTAAAACATGACGGGAGAGGAAGGGCCAATTCACCATAGAGTCGGATGTACTCGATTAAAGCACAAGCATTACATTGGTAAAATCAAGGAGTTAATTACAAACACAGAAAATTGATCCTACTTACGGTTGGTGAGACGCCTCAGACCAGCGTACACCTTCTCGCGTCGTGCCGCTTTCTCCTGTTCGCTTCTGGTGAAAGAGTAAAGGTTAGCCTCGGCAATCTGCAAGTTGGTGGTAGTGGTGGTGGCAGTGTCAGCAACTACAAACTTACCTCGGTGGTGAGGGGAAAAAGAGTGAATCTAAAATGAAAATGAGGTTCGCAATGAGGTGTGGGAAAGCAGACGGAGGCATAGTGCTTTTGAAAAAAAAGGAAAAACAGAATTCTCAAGTAGGCTCAGCATGAGCGAGAAGGGAATTTAGGGTCTGAGAATGAATTATTAATAAAGATGAGACATAAAACCACAACCAAATATTATACTTCAGTGAGTAAGCGACAATTTTTTTCCACCTGAACTTCCATAAAGACCCGGAGCGGAGCCAAGCTACTGAAGGGCTTGCCACTCATTCGAATCCCAACAATTCGTTGCATTTCGTTTGAGACCGCCTGATGACAGCCATTAGATGAATTGTGATTGAAAACGGGTACTGCAGAGAATCACCTTTCCTCACAGCACTTAGATCAAGCTCCAAATGGACTAAATCCTGATCCATCTTGATAATTCGGCAGGAGTGAACGTAAATTTGGTATTTTTGTTGCTTCAAATATGGTATTTTAACTGGATAGGTATTAAGTCAAGAATAAAAGGTACTCGTTTCCCTCCCTCAATAAGCGCGTTCATGAAAAGGTTACTGGATGACCGAAGTGGATTTACAGCAAGACGAATTGTGGCTCATCACAGCTCTCTCCATTAGTAAGGAGTATTTTGAAGGCAAAGCAAAAATTCATTTTGTAAACGATGAACTATCTTACGGTGAGGGGCACTACTGCTGTTTTAAACACAAAAAACAGCAGTGGTATATTTCACGTAAGCTACTCAAAAAAGCCATTCATAACGACAAATCAAGCGTCCCAAAACCACAAAGCGGTGTAAAACGTACTGAATGGAAGCATAGATGTCGAAGGAGGGCACTTCTGAAAGGGACAAACAACTTGTCGAACCCAATACCAGTGGAAAGCATCTTCCCCATACCACCTAATTGGGAAGACTATGTGCATTTGACTGAGACAATGAGTAGAGTGAACAGCCAGATTTACTGAATCGTGGAAAAAGTATTTCGCTTTAAGCAAAAGTGGTGGTAGCATATGACTTCGTGTCTTAACGAATACTTGTTCTTTGAAGTGCTACTACTCAGAGGTAAACACACCTGAGAATAAATAGCTATCAGCCTACAGCATGAATTTGATTAATCTCAGGGTGGATGCACGAGATCACTCCCACGTGAGTGATGCTTTCCATGACAGTAGCTCTCTGCTACAATGAAACAAGCTGGAACAATTTCATTTCAATTCGAATTCCGAAGCCGAGGTGATGCAGTGACCTTGTCGTTTGCTGAAATCGGGGGCCACCATCATCCTCATCACTACCTCAACCAATCACCCAAGATTGTAGATGTTCGATACTGAAGGAGGGATCGCCAAACAGTATGCACTAACTATAGGCTCAAATTAGAAGAGAACTTTTACCTCGAAGGAGTAGTAAGAGCGGTGCGAGGTAGTCATTGCGCACGAGGAGTCGCAGGAATTGCTCCACCTGTCTTCGCATGTGGAGGTCCACAAGGTCGCTGAACTGCGTGGCTCGTAGCGCCAATCCCACGTTGAGGATGGCACGCCGCAGCACAACCGGTAGATACGTCGCCGTTTCAGCTGTTTCTGCCATTGAAGCCGCCGAAGAATTGGGCAGAAGTTGTGAATGATGTAATACCTCAAGATTCCAGCCTTTTCGCTCCAGAGCACATATCACCTCGTACCTAGGAAAGATCGAGAACAATGGCTGCCGGTAAGTTCATGGGGGAAATCTACGCTCTGTATTTTAGTCCTCCAATCCAACAAGATTCAGCGGGGAGTTCAATTTGATCAGTAGAACATAAACATGATTAATTTCATTCATGAAGCGAAGATCAACAGATAAGTGTCCCAAACGTAGGTAGTAATTAAAGTACGACCTACCGGAAATAGGCAATTAACTTGTGATCAGGTGTCAATGTTCCTTAGAATTCCACGCATACCACCGAATAAATTGGGAATACCGAAAAATCATTTTCCATCCATAAGTGGGTCCTACCTACCCACCAATCCACACGAATTGAAGCATTCTTCCCATCCACTTTCATATCCATCAGAGCTGAGTTAGCTTCAACTTGCGAAAAAGTTTTAAATGTCTTGACATTTCAGACACATCGGCAAGGAGCTTAAGTACATTACGCGACTACATTCTACATAAAAAGCAGTTGGCAATATTTTCGCCAAAATCGGCCTTCTTCAGATAAAGGGACGTTTTCTACTCACCAGAGAGTTTTGAGTACAGACCAGCAGGTTAGTGCCATGCGTTGAACCCACTGCAAGAAATCCACGTAGACGGAGAACTTCCCAGTCGTCGAATCGAGACGCCGCTTGGCAGCCGGTTGTTCGGTGCTTAGCAAACTCTTCGATTCAGGCTTGCGGAAGTTGTCCACCAGGTAGCCGAAGAAGTCGTAGAAGCTGGTCACGTAGGAGCCCTCCATTGCACAACACTGCATGCACAGAAAAGCCAGCACTTTGTAGGAGAAAAAAGCACTCCATTTCCAAGCAAGATTTGCCATCCAACGTGGTTGATAAAGGACAAGGACAAAATGTGTCTGCAAGGAGACGGTCCCTCAAACTCTAACTGAAAACCTCATTTGTTGATGCTCTAAATTGTCTGCGCATAGGTAACTTCGCGATGGAATTCACATTCAAAAATCTGCGACACCTCGTTTTGTTTCAGCAAGGGTTACAGAAGACGATCACAAAATAAGTAACCGCAAAACCGAAATCTTAATCAGCAGTAAGATCAGGCAAGAAGAGCAGCAGATACTTCCTTTTGGCAGTCGTTACCTAGCATGGCCTCATAGAAAGTCGGTAATGAAATACAGCACTCTAAAGAATGCGCAATAAAAGCGTTTGACTGATTTCTCGGGAGACTTTACATGGCAATTTGGCTGTAGGTGCAACGAAGATGATTTATTTAAGAGTGCTCTCCTCTCAATTGCTACACGTCACAATTCAAATGAGGCTGCCAATGTGTCAGCCTGTTAAACCACAATCCAGACACTGCCAATGTAGTTACACAGAGCAGTAACAGCGGTTCAGACACCGGTTTTTCCGTTCCTGCCAATGCGCAATTGCCAACTCTTTACTCCAAAGAGTTTCTGCAAATTCTTTTGTATCAAAAAAGCATTTCATTATAATGTCCTCAATACTCCTATCACTTGGGATTGCGCTTGAAAATTTTAGTTGATAAGCTTCTGCGGCATCTACTTATTCATTTCATATCATATGCAATGCTCCACGGGGCAGTTGCAGAGGTCTGCGGCCCGACGCTTGAGGTGGTTGCCAAGCATTGAATTGAGGGAGTTGCTCAGAGGATATTTTAAATGCACCAAACCCCTTCAATAACGGCTTTTTTTACGAACGTCTAGCACACCGTACGTTGGTACACTCCAGTGAACAGAGACATGACTTCACGTCGCTTAATTGCAGCAGCTATAGAGGTGAATTCCAAGTAGCTCCCAAATTAATTACCGTGTAGCATCACGCAACCATTCGCCTATTGTGCGTTACAACAAGCCAAACAGTCGCGGGAGCTACAAACGTCAGTTGAGACCTTTTTATTGTCACAAATGAATAGGGTTTTATTTACCAGCTTCCGTATGGTTAAAACTACCAGAATTTTGCGGGGTGTGAATGGCTTGACAGCGACCCGAAAAATCACAAAGCCTTGTCTTGAGGTACCAATTCGCCCGATCAGCTTCTATCGTCTTGTCACCAGAATCCTAAGATCAGTTAACCCAAAATCAGTTTTACAAAGACTCAACGATAGAACTAGCAACGAATACGATCCGCAAAGTCTACCTCAGATCCATGAGCGCGTTTTTGAAGTACAGGAATGCCCGCGTTGTTCCAGTAAATCGCAGAGCGCAGTCGATGTTCCAGTATGGAGTGAGATGACTGCGCTTCCATGCGGTCGCGAATGTCTATCGATGATGCTTTCTGGGTCGGCGGGACAAAGCATGAGGAGCGGAAAGCCGTCAGGAATTTGTCCGTAAACTGACCTTTCTGAAGGAGGGAAACATTCAATTTAGTATTATCACCACAGATAATTCTTTAACGACTCCAAAATAGGTTTGTTAACCAAGCATATTACAAGTTTGGTGTAGAATTTCGCACTGCTAATTCCTGGTGCACACACTTGAGTACACCAGTCTTTTATCATAACAGCGTTGCTAATTGTATACTTCTACATCTCCTTTGTCTTGACGGAAAACTCGGACGGTATATTAGCCTTCAAGTAACTAAAAGGAACCCTATTGCATCAACATCCTCGGAGGTAGAGACACCAATTTCCACCGGTAGGAATGCTGGCAAGGAATAATGGTAGCTAAACGAAAAGATCATGGGCAGACTGCAGACCTTGAAATTTTCTTACATAATTCTGGTATTCTAACCAACTTGTATCCTCCTAACAGGATTATAGGCATCCATGTCTTTGCACATTTTCGTGGTGTCACCCCTAAGAGATGTCCCAGATGCTGCGAAATTTGTGGCATTTACAAATCACCCCGATGCTCAACATCCGTTACGTTCCTTTGAGCTAAAAATCCCATAGGAGCTTATGCATGAAATAGAAAGCAAAAAAGATCTTCAAATGAGAAAACTGTACTGAACAAAGACACTACCTTCGACCGAATCAGAGTTCGATAATGAAGCGTTGGACTAATAGCGGTGGCACTAGGCCATTAGTGAATATAAACAAAACCGGAAGATCTACCACCTTCCCGTGACGCAAAAACCCGAGAAAGGATATAATTGGATTAAAGTTTTGAATCCCCTTTCCTTTATCATCTAGTCAAATCAAACAGATTTTAAATTTAGTTAGTACCAAGTAAGCTCGTTGGAAAAAAATATCCCGACCCTTGGCTGCAACTGTCGAATAGAATGGCCTGAAGAGGAACGTAATCTGGAAAAATTTGTCCATTTCATGAAGTTCGTAGACATTTGAGCCGTGGACTTTCACCTTACATTTCGATTAAACGAAGCATAGTCAGAGAATCGAAATAATTGGAAGTCTCAGAGACAGAAAAAATAGTGGAAGGACGCTGGAGTGCCTCGACTACAACAGTACGACTTTCACCACGGATGCATCCATCAATTACTGTATAGAGGACGCAGTTTTCCATTTCATCAAAGTAGATAGTACATACCAGTTTTTTTTAAAGTCAGGAAGCCTTCCACTTTGTATATCACGGTTTAAATGAACGCAAGGATAATAACAGCATCTGTAAGACGTAGTCCACACAGCACGTGCTAGTTCCAACACAATACGATCGGCATTACGGGGTAATCTGCCCTTAAGCCCTTCGGCAACAATATTTACTAAAATCTTCAAAGTAATCAGCAAGTCTCCTCAATACACTACCCAGTCATTACAACAGCATTGGCATTAACATGAAATGCCAGGACGCTGAATAAACTGAGCCGATTGGAATTGCAAAGTAAGTTTCACACACCTTTGGAGATAGGAAGCGTCAGTCTTAGTCACTTATGTCTGTGCCTAAAGGCATGCTGGTTAAAAGAGAATGCGTAATATAGAATGACTCCTGTTTGATGTTGAGACTTCAGCTGGAAACTAAACATCAAAACCCAGATGTTAACTTTTATTATAGCGTAAAATGCACCATCAAAATGACCGATTCAATTGGAGAGAGCAGATGAACTTTTAGTCAGACTAAGAACACCTTACTTCCATTTTATTCTTTCAAAGCTAGCTAGTCAAGGATACATGAATCAGTCGTTATAAACTGATAGAGAAGAGGCGGGATGGATAGTGTTGTCGGAATTATGCAAGGAATGTGGAGCGTCACATATGCACAGGGCTGGTAGCGAGTGGATTGATATCATTTCCCATAACCCAACAATGTATTCATATTCCTCCTTCTTCTTGGCAACGCCAAATAAGGCAATCACAGTAGGCTCAAGGGTGTTACCAGCGGAAGAACGGCGCAGAAATGAGGTCAAGGGAGGGGTTGGAGGAAAGGAGGAGAGGATCGACTGAGCGATAAATCACGAGGTAAGGAGTGCTTTTTTCTCCACGTCGCCCAGAGCTCCAATTAGCTGTTAAAGCTACGGTACACTACCACACAACATGGCGATTGTTCAAGTGAAAAATTAGGCGCTGAATAGTGACACACCAGTCCATCATTTGGTAGCCTCTATAATGGATAATTGCAGCCTTAAAAGCCAAGGCGTGGGCATTTTTAAGTACCGTGAGTTGACTTCTATGTTACTCCAGTACGAATTGAAAGATATGAAAGGGATCTGCACTAGGCCTATGTAGTTACAGGCGGTAAAGCGCCCATTAAAGAGCCATTTTTAACAAGAGACTGGAATTTGGCTTTGTGAGTGTCTTTGGCGTCTCAATTCTACTGAAGTAAACAATCAAGGAGGTATGTTTCAACGACCTTGCCTCTTAATTGGGACACAATGTTTTGCCTATTTCTTTTGAATTTAAAGGACCATTTGAGATGACAACAGTTCTTTAAATTGAGGTGGACTGCATAAGCCCGGTTATTCTCAGTTATTACGGTCCGGATAGAGGCGATGGCTTCGATAACTGATTTAAAAGTGGCGTCGTGTACACATAAATAGGCGATTATTGCAGTGATTAAATAAAATAACGCGTTTATGGAATACAATTTATTGTACACTTTATCGTTATGACAATCTTGACTTCAGAACCTACGGTGCCACTAGTGAGTGTTTATTCAGATCATTAAAATTCCAATCTGTCTTTTAATTCGACATAATTTAGCATAGGAAATTGTCAAAATGAAATCATGAAAAAAACCATGAAAAATGAATGGACTAGGAGGTTCACGTAGATTGCCTGTATTAGAAATACTACTTTGTAATTGAACCGGTTAGTAGCACCGTGACGGCAATGCCAGGAATTGATTAGGAAGAGTCGCAGTTACATATACTTCAGAATTAATGGCAAAATAACGAGACGCACGGGAAACAGCCAATAATCACATTGGATTAGGCATATTCTTGTGGATTTTGTGCCAAGTAAACCTTGGAGTGCCAATCATGCCTAATTTATGGGTTATTTGGATATCCAAAGTGTAGGTTATTACTCCAACTATGAAAGTCACAGCATTTACATGTACGGGTAAAAGTAAGCTTGAGAGATTTTCACGACTGCGTAATTGGAATTGGCACTTCCAAAAAAAGTCGAAGGGTTACGAGATTAACACTTAAAGGCTCTAAGTGTAACAACCTTATCTTTAGCACAAGAAGTAACCGACTGTTCGCTTGACGTATGAAGTGGATGAATAATCCATCAAAATCGGCATCTACTCGTCAACAGGACCAAAGTCGAACCCGACGAGATAACCCAGTGGCCACCTCTTCCAAGTGGAAGCATGGGCCGCACTACCCAGAGCATCCTATTGACTACAGGTAATAATACCACAGTGAGACGCGTACAAGAGAAATGGAAAAAAAACGGGGGAAGACAAACCTCTTTGGCAAGAAGGATGGGCATGGATTTGACGAATTTGCCTAGACGAATGTCCGACAGATTGCTGCTTGTAAATTCCGCATTGGGTGAGGTGAGGAAGGTGTACATGAGCTCACTTGTCCGCAGGAAGGGTTGGTTGAGCAAGTACTAAAACAATTACAAAGTACTCTAATTCTGGCTCAACGGTGGAGAGACTAAAATGTTTGATCCTGAGAGTTAATTCTTTAGCGTACCGTTTCATGGCACTAGTTCCAGCCTGTGACACAACAGGCCCCATTCAGCACGACTGGATTTGGATAATGAAATGCGACTAATTATAAACTAAGCAGAAGAGAAATTTCACAATGGATCGCCATTTATTTCTACTGGAGAGGTACATGATCACCCTTGCAACCAAGAATTTCAGTTTGTGACTGCAGTTAAATGGAATACGGAAACGACCAAGATGCATTACTGAGAACCAAGAGAAGCTGTAGTGGGTGAAAATAAATTTCCGACAGGGAGCAAAAATAAAGGTGAGAAGAGATTACTTTTCATAAACGCCAACGGAGTGGAAGTGGAGTGGCTTAATCGGTTCTACTGCGTTAAAAAGCAAAACAGCATGGACCGATAGTCCCCAGCGTGGCACAAGAAAAGATCGAGACCTGAAAATGGGCCGTTTAAAAATGACTTGGCATCTGGCTGTCAGGGGAGTAAGTGCATTATTATTGCTTTCATCAACGTGGACCTACTTCTTTTGGTAAACTAACATGTTGAAGAAACTGGGTATGCAGGTGATTTACAATGGTATATACAGTTCGCTGGAAACGTAGATAATTGGGTTGTCCTAAAGAATCGTATTCACATTAATAAAAGCCAGCGTGAAATCGGACACCCATCGACCACTGAGCCTCAAAACAATGTTATCACTGCAATAGGCTACCCAAGGGTGCCCCTGAATGGATAAAACAGCTGCAATTTTCGCCTCTTCACTTTGTGAATTAGAGTGAGTAAAGGGTTAGAGAGAAAAATTGAGACACTGCTTACCCTGAGAAATCGCTCAAAGTATGACTTCATACTCTCCAGAAAGTGGTGGGACTGAGCTCCATACCGTCGAGCGTGTAATCGATGCGAAATCAGCGAACCGTGAAACTCTACCAGCCTCTGTTCCAACACATAGAACTCTGCATACTTCCTGCAGAAACAAAGAAATCACGTGCAAACATCACCCCATTGTTGCAAGGTAACCAAAATAAGTTCACGCAATCGCTTAATGCATAAATGAAGCAACTGGGAAATAAGCATTGTTGCAGTCTGTAATTATTTTGCATTCAGAGGCAAGGCTGGTGCAAATTTCAACGTATGAGAGGTCTTGTGTCCAAAAGTTAAGGGAAAGCCTAGCTCAAACCATTTCCGTTTCCACACCGCGTTGATTCTCCATCTTCCGCCAAAACTTCGCAGGAGTTGTATTGGGTGAATTTGCTTCAAGCATAGCTCCCGGTCGATCTTCAGCTGACAAATAACTTCTGATGGCCAATCACATCTGCTGCGGTGCCACACCCACACACACAACAATGAACATGGTTTTGTGGAGAGGACGAAGCATTGCATAGATTAGTGGAGCAGTGGATTGTTTAAAGGTAAACAAAGATGTGTTTGTTCTCTCAAGAAATGTTAGAACAAGCTATAAATGCCACTTTTCATGGAAAATTAACCAATCCGCACCTCACTCCCGTTTGCGTGGCACTCATGTGTTTAGCTCTCACTACGACTTCTCCACCTAGCATGGGCCCAAACCAATTGTTTTACCACTCACCACTAATTAAGAACAGTGAAGCTTGGTCTTTTCTGGATTGATGCGACATCATCTTGGAGCGATTCGCCTCCAAGATCGAGTGACTTAAACCACCTCATTCTAGTGTACGACATCTCCAAATTTGACGAGGAGCTTTTACAGCTTTGCAGTCGAGTAAAACTCGGCTCATAACACCAACAGTCTCGTAGTCCATTCACCAGGTTCAAACGACATTTAAGGCTCGAGGGTAACTTGTTCAGCACAGGAGAGAAATAGTTGGGACCCTAGCAGAGACTGTCGTATGGAGAGGCTGATGCCCATCCATGCTTCATAATGCACACAGATAAACAATCGTATGCACTCTACAACGCCTACAAGTTGATTGCTACAAGCCATTGAGGGTGGATTTAAGAAATTCTAGCCCGTTTTATAGACTGGTGGAGTTGGAAACGGGTTCCACGGAAGAGTCCCTTGCTTGCATTTATTTATCGCCATGATAAAAAAGGCTGCCACGGTAAATGATACCACGTGACAGCTCTACCTACAGTTGGATATACCATCTACCTTTGTGCATCTAAGGCGTATGTTTTTGAAGCATTATCGAATGTATCATGAAGAGCATATAACACTAAAGACTGAAATAAAAAAATCACCACTAAACTGTCAGCCACGTAAAGTTATGATACATTGCGGGATCTAAGCGCTTAATAAGCTGGAAAACAGTAGGATTATCCAGACTGGTCCTCTCTTTCAATCTATGCAGCCAGGAATGTTTCTACAAACACGTGGAGTTGAAGTATTCTCTCTATAGTCTGGCTCTCATGAGCTCCAGCAGTCGCATTCAAGCCGTAATTCATGGGAAAATGAAAAGCAAAGACACACATATACCTGAGGCTTAGTTTGCACTTTTAACTGAGACCGCTTCAAAGCCAATGAGAGTGTGAAGTACCTAGGCTACTCACAGAAACGAACCCAATACACTAAGTCAAAGACAAGTCTAGCAGTCAAACAATCTCCACAAATTCATGGCATCCAGTACTTACCTACGAACTCTGCTAGAGACCGTCTTGCCGTTGATCTCACGCTCCGCAATCACCGTGTAGTAGCCTTGGCTGGGGGCCGCGAAGGAAAAGAGTGAAAAATCGGGCTGTTCCGGGTTCATCATCATCAACATCAAGGGAGTTGCTGCAGCTGATGGGGCTGCAGGAATTTTAAAGCCACCCCTACCACGCGCCGAAGAGGAGGAGGAGGAGCGACCAGAGGAGGTATAGAAGGGGATGGAGACACGCCACTTTGAGAAGTCCAAATCTTCCTCCGTCACCTTTGCCGTTTCAATGGGGGACGGGGGTGTCGGGCGACGACGGGACCGAAGGCGACCAGACCTTCTTGACGTGGTGGTGGACATGTCGTCCTTTGCCATAGACTTGGAGCGCGAGGTGACATCGAGATGGCTCAACTCGTTGATATCGCTGAATGAGTTGCTTTGCTTTGGTGACTTGTAGAACCGGCAGTTGAGGTTGGAATCGAGAAAGTCTTTGGCAAAAATGAAACCAATAAAATGCTCTGCTGGTAGCACACTCTTTGATGGGAAGTTTTGTGCACTTAAGACACAGAATACCATTGTAAAGGTAGCCCATCGTCGCCATTCCAAACATTTGATGCGATTAATAATATTAAGCTTTCAAATAATTGTCCTTTTAAGGGCGACTTTTGTGAAATCAGAGATATTTATGAATGCAAGCTCAATTAGAAAACCAGTATCACGCAATACCAAGGAACAATTTTTAAAGTAAAACGCGAATCCAAGTTCTACGCTGAGGGAGGAAGGAGGGGAGACAGTTTGAAGGATTCAATTTCAAGATGATTTAACCTTCAAAATGGGCCATTAATACTCGGCTTAGTGGGAAGATTCGACAAATACTACCGCAATAAGAGCTGGGTGGATAAATTCCACCTTTGAGTAACAGAGTAGAAATAGGTAATCTCGAACTTGATCATTCAAAAGACCTGCTTCGATGAACATTTAGTTAAGAACGCAGAGCCTTACCCTCGATCTATACGTAGTAGTTCAACAAGATGCCTAGTTGAGCCTACACAAGAAGACCAAAAATACTTGTGCAGTGTACGGTACACCGCGCCACAATGCCTTCAGTAAAGCAGCCTGTGGGAGTTGTGAGGCACATGCGATTGTTTATTTGTGTGCATTATGAAGCATGGATGGGCATCAGCCTCTCCATACGACAGTCTCTGCTAGGGTCCCAACTATTTCTCTCCTGTGCTGAACAAGTTACCCTCGAGCCTTAAATGTCGTTTGAACCTGGTGAATGGACTACGAGACTGTTGGTGTTATGAGCCGAGTTTTACTCGACTGCAAAGCTGTAAAAGCTCCTCGTCAAATTTGGAGATGTCGTACACTAGAATGAGGTGGTTTAAGTCACTCGATCTTGGAGGCGAATCGCTCCAAGATGATGTCGCATCAATCCAGAAAAGACCAAGCTTCACTGTTCTTAATTGGTGGGAGTCGCGTGTGCTATTAACAGGCCAAGTTGAGGTGGGAAGCAGGAACAACTATCGGTAATATTTAATGCAAATGGTAAAACAATTGGTTTGGACCTATACTGGGTGGAGAAGTCGTAGTGAGAGCTAAACACATGAGTGCCATGTGGAATATAAAACGAGAGTGAGGTGCAGGGATCCTCACTTTGTTCTTCGCTACCTTCACATCGCGAAAGACGCCGTTTGTCGGTGGTTGGCGAGCTGATTGATTTGTTATGAGACGTGACATTTGTAGCTTGTTATAACATTTGCTGGGAGAGCTAAACATCATAGTTGGTTTTTAAAAAATTCACTGCTCCGCCAAATAACCCATGTCTCTTGGCCATGCATTACTTCATTCCCTCTCCACAGAACCATGTTTTGTTGTGCGTGGATGTGTAGCACCGCAGCAGACGTAAATGATCATCAGGATGAAGATTAACCGACAGCTATGACCAAAGCCCATCTTCTCGATACAACTTAAAGGTGTGAAGGCAGGCGACCCTATTTGATTCACACCTTTATCTTCGTTCCCCCTGCCCTTGGATGACACCTTCCATGTAATTATTATCGCCCCTCCTTGTCAATAGTAGGGGCAAAAACACTAAGCAATCACACACTCAAATGCAAAGTAGCGGAAGGACAAAACCTCTCATGAAGTGGGATTTGCCCTAGCAAAGATGCCAACCTCGACGATCCTTTCCGCAATTATTTCATTTTTTATAAACGACTATACGAACTCTTTCGGTTTCCAAAACAAGCAAATAACAAAATAGGGCAGGAATCGGTAAACGACATAGCGCGGTTGTGTCAGTTCATCAATACGTTTGCACTATCCAGTGATTTGATTTTCAAGAAGGCATCTCGTTCAATCGTAGTAAGGTAACGAGACCCGCACGGGTGAAGCAGTTCCTGCGTAAACGATACGTAAATAACGTAATCATACTTACCCAAAGTGTTCTCTATGTCAAAATTCGCTGTGACATCCCCCGGGAAGAATTGGTAGCTGAAAAAGGTGTAAGCAATTAATAAAAACGGGATAGATGGTGTGCTTATAAATGCGACTGATTACACATCCCCCGTACCTATAATGGGCACCGGCTGTCTCGTTCCCCCCCAGAAACGAAAAGAAAACCCAAATAAAGCCACTTTTGTTTCAGACCCACAGACCCACGTAACCAATAGAACGGCATGGTTTGCATGGTATTGGATCATTTAAAATTCGGGTGAATGCATACACATATTTTTGCGCATATCAGTCGCGTTGAATAGTCGCGGAACTGATGTCCATGACGCGAATGCTTTAGCACTGAATCATTAAGCCGTACAAACGATGGCAAGCTAGCTTAAGCATTTAAGTGATTGCATCAAAAAATGGATAAGTAGTGCAAACTAATGAGCAATTCACAGATGGACGTAAAATAACAGAAATAGAAAAGTGTTGAAAAGGACATTCAACAAAATTTGCAAAATCGATGTAACTTGAGTGAACCAAATTTGTCTACAGCTTGTGAGCACCTTATGGCTGATCAAATACGCCAAAGGAGGAAAAGCCATGGCTTCGAGTCCAATGAATAGGATGGCAATTGTGATTACAAATTTACCCAGGACTGAGATTTGCCGACGGCGCACCCACTCTGCCAAGGTATTCAGGGCTCTCCATGTACGCAGGGAGGTAGAGCGTTTCCATCGTCTTGCACATCGTTTTGTAGGCGCTAATGTAAATATTTAAGAAAAAACGAGGATTCCATTACCCTTAACCCAATTAAACATAAAACGTAGTGTCTCAGACGTTAAAAAATAAAAGTTCGTAGCAAGAGAAATTTCTCGCTCCAAGATTTTAAGTTTTTTCCTCACATCCCAAAAGAGAAGCATTAGAGTTGTTCCAACATCAATAACTTATTTCAAAAGAGAGACTAAAAACGAGAGAATTAATGGAAGAGATTTGCATGACGCTGTAGAATGAATTAAACGCTCCTTTTACAGCCTCCAAGCCTAATGCTTATAGGGCTTCACAAGTTCTTTTCATCCGTTTCTCATTGCGCATTTGTACGTATTTACCAATCGTAAGCACAACCAACAAGCACGAAAGCTTAGTTTTTATGTGTTAGCTTTACAAATGTTTTCACGAACAAAAAATAAAAGTGAATAATGGAGTTCCTCCAAAACTGTGATTAAATGATTCAGGTTATCACCATTCGATTGCACAGTCAATGGCAGAGCGAAGGTGGGTAAAGGTGTGACCTACTGAGGTATCTCAGCTACCTTTTCCAACTTTGGCACATAGTACTCGCTCGCACCACGTGCGTATTATTTCATTTCGTGAGACGGAATTGCAGTTGGTTTGATGTGTGCAGATGTGTGTTTTTTTCGTCTGTTGCAAAAGTATTTAACCCGCTTTATATAGCGATGACTCCAAACCCACATTTTGCTCATGTATTCTGAGTAGTTCAAGTTTTTTTTAAGCAAAAGAACAATCCCTTTGCCCTCTACCTTAGGTGAACTGCACCGGTAGTAATTAGCGGCTTTGATGTCACTGAGATTAGCCGATTGTCCTGAGGAGATGGTATCAAAGTGCCACAGCCAGTGATAATGTTATCCTGTTTGCCATGACCCTGATTTGGTTAAGGAGAGACCGAGACTAAACCTACTTGACTTAAAAAACAGTTCAGCGTCGAGTCAAAACTTTGACTTGCCACATCTCAACAGGCAACGAATGAGCATATCAACTACAGAAAGTCAGTCTTCAGCTCATTAAACGCTTAGATCCCAACTCAAGTTTCCCATGTGGCTGGCTCATTGCCAAGGTTGGACTTACCCTCAAGAACAAAAGCTTCCAGGTCAATGTACCAATATATTGCCTTCTTATGGATTAATTAGCCTGGTGTCTGTAAACCTCTCAGTCTACACTGCTGTATTAGTACCGCAATGGAGCCATAATCGAAGATAACCTTAAAAATCCGTTCTAATAAAACGAAATATTGGAATGCGATTGATGAGTTTCAAAAACTAGGTGGGTGAGTTGCAACCTTAGTCATCACTTGGTCAAAATCCACTTACTGTAGCTGCTTGATCAAGTTTCACAAAGCCATTATAAATGAGTCCAAGTTGGGAGCAGTGTGTACAATCAGACATAACCCTCTCACCCAGCTATCGTTCGATTCCAAACCAGAATAAATTATACAAAAGAAGTGCCAAACTCATGAAGTGGTAGATAGGTCACTGTCAACCACCCAACACAAATAGCGAGTGGTAACATGATCCACCTTTTTACCTTCCACCAGTGAGAAGGGAAATGATTCCCAGCCCATTCCCCTTACCGAGTAGATTTTCCGCAGCAAATGGACCGATTCCGTGACAACTCTTATTTTAGAATAGATGGGTGAATCCATTTTCCTCAGTCACATATGCCCTCTGTTCATCTCCGCAGTTTGGCTTAATCGTCTCGTTATCGCTCCAGGTTCAGACAGCCCTTAGAGCCAACCTTCTCAAACTGTTAACAAAACACTGCATTCATTAGCTGATAGCATCCTACCCCTATTGGGCGATTTGTCAAGACAACTATCTTGTTGCACTGGTTCTACAACAGACCTCATTTTAAACAATAACAACAATTGGGATTTCAAGAAAGCCATCACATGCAGAGACAAAAACCAGGTGATCACATAAATGAACCGCATTGACGACCAGACATAATTGCAAAAGTAAAAGCCAGGAGTAGAATACGTCATACATTTTTACCCTTCAATAGCCCCATTTTGCCGAACTCCTCTCCCTTTCCCAACCAAACTGGGAAGGGCATCATAGCTTGGTGTAACTTCGAACAAAAGCCTGAAATATATTCGCCCTCAACTAATTTGTTCACCTCCATCTCACTTCTAACGCGATTGAATTACTTTAAAGTATAAACTTACGAGCCTGAAAAGGGATTACTAAATTATCAACCAACGCATCCACACAGCTATCAGCCGAAAAATTCGTCCTTCAAAGTTTTGAGTCGCTCACGCTGTGAAACTGACCCCACGATGAATTTTAAGAGCAATGTAGAATAACACCTACGAATTGACAAGGAAGTGGTCGAGGAGAAGATACGACGGATACCAATAAAAAAAAAACAAATTCAAGGTTGAAAATTCCAAAACGCTTTCCCTCACCGCTTCTTAAGACGATGGCTATCAGGATCTCACGAAGAAGTCGGCTATCACCGCCTAATAATTTGGTTGCGCAACTATGATATTAATTGACATTAATAATTTCAACCATTTCAACTGCCAATTAAAGATAAAAAATATAGACGTCTTCAAATCAAGAGCTTCATATAGCTATTTAATCGCCTCAAACCCTACCAACATGTTTGCGACAAATGATTTCGCACAAACATGAAGTGATTAAAAAACCTCACGGACGTGGCGCCGCTTATGACGAAATTGTTAATCAACGCCATAGTTTAGAACTCACCTGGTCCACTCGTGTGTGTGCACGAGGCGAGCAACGCAGAGTGGATCGGCGTTAGCGTCGGCAGAAGCAGAATCGATGGCCTCCAAGATGACTGTCGTGAGACGTGGTGACAAACCGAGGAGTTGCGGCAGGCGCGATGCACCGATCGATGTTACTACGCGCCCACACTGCCTGCATTCGGTTGGGAGATCGGAAGACCAGCGGTTGTGTTGCTGGTACTGGCTCAACTCCTCGCTGGCTAAAACACGACCGCTGTGGAGGAGGAGAAGGAGCTGCTGCAAGGGCGCCTTCAGTCGCCTGCAGAGCTCTGGAGAGACGCTCTCTGTCTCGATTTTGTTCACAACTTCGACTGGAAGGTAGGAATAAAAGAATAAGCTCCATAGCTGATTTCGCGCATTGGCTGCTATTGAGAACAGAGTATGATACAATTGGGACTTTGGCCTCGATTAGAGAAGCCACTTCGCACTAGCCTTATTTCCTATTAATATAGTAGATTTAATTAGAGTTATCAAGAAATCTTTGTCTTGGTTACTCAAAAAAGCTAAGCGCTTGATTTTACAGCCCTCCGCAAATGGGAGGCTGTAGAAAGAAATGGAGGTGAGATTGTATTTCTGCACTTTTATCAAAAGTGCCAAATAACGGCCAAATACTCCTAAGCTCAAGTCGCATCCCAGAAGGAAACATTTCATAATGCACAGACAAAATCCAAAATGTAAACTGTTTGTAATACGTTGGTTGCTTGTTCAACTCTCGGTTTTTGGGAAACAGGTTACTTGAGCGCTCTGTCAGGTGGTTAGGCTGGTATCTAGACCATTAGAGCAGCCTCAAGATCTACTAATGCCTCCCATCGTCTTTAGGGAAGTCATGAGGCGCTACATACCTCTCAATTAAACTCATTTATGAAAACATGCTACAAAATTACATTGGCCATTATGAAGAAAGATACAGTTGAAATGCGGCCTCATAAACAGTTCTTTCTTACCACGGAACCACCATTTAAATTATTCCCGATTCAAGCAAATAATATCACGATTGGTAAATCAAAAAAACGTTTTATGGGTGAAATATGCTGTAAACATTTGGAGAAATCCATGCTTCGATATTCTACCTATTTACAGTCCCTTCCATTTTCTAATCACGGCAATATCCCGATGAATTAAAAAAGCACCCTTTTGTCTGCTCTTCCACAGCCTTCATATTCAAACCGTTTCATTTATTTTTCCAGAAGAAAAGACAATCTTGTGCCACCATTTTGGGCTAATTGATGCTACCAAAATATTATTCGATGGGGATTTAAGGAAAATGTTGTTATGGTGTGTACCAAAGAGAGTGATGGCTGCCGTCACAAGTTTGATACAAATTGAAATAATAAATTAAATTAGCGGCTTTTACATGACAATTTCGAACAATAACTATAGGCCTCTTTACTCTGGTGAGCAAAAGGCAACAGGCTTAGCTCAATGAAGAAAATTTGGACGTTGACGTACACATGAGTAGGAGGACAGTCATAGTGGTGGAGCAGTTAATTGATTTCATGTATTGCACAAAGTTTGCCAACTGCTTTGGCTGCTGTAAAAGAGCCTCCATACGCATGTTTCTGGGCTAAAGGGTGAAGAAAACAACGGGAATGAGTAGAAAGCACCATCGAATTAGTATGTACGGCTGTGCAGGCAAGGTTTTTATAACTTTGGTCAATCGCCTGCTTAAGGCGTAGGATTACTAGGTAGTCGCCCAAAGGAAAGAAAAACATCCACTAGGTTGGGACATTTGTAAAGCTGTGTGGAAATGCAATCGTAAATTGACACGACAATCACACATGACATGGCATAGCCTTGAGCGAATGCAGCAACATGCGATGACACGTGGACGTTGATCACAAATGAGCAAGAAATGGCGCATACAGATCTACCTATTTCGCCATGACCTTCAAGAAGGTCATTTTTGACTTCAACAATATTGCACACACTCCTAATCGTACAATGTTACTGTTTGCGAAGTGGCTTAGCAAATTTTTCGTCTCCTTACTTTCCCAGAACTGCACCTACATTTTAGCGAAGAACTGGACAATCTCGTGGCATTACGAATGGCTCTAAAACTGACAGCGATAGATTCCGTGAAGCGGAAATCGAAAATATTCATGAAGTCAAAGGCAAGGAGGGATATCAAAAGTGGGGCGAGTTCTGAGTAGGGTAATTAAATTTCGTGCTTAACTCAAACACACCATCTACAAGACGCTCTACCTAATCAGACCATCGGTCGAAGAGCAAAATCTACGGATATAGCATACTCAACTTTTTTTCAGACATCAAGCCTGATAGACCAATGAGCAGCAAAGCAAATGAATGGAGGGGAGGAAAGTGCCCAAAATGGAAACGCCCATAAATTCCTTAAGAACGGCGGATGCACAATACATTTTTAGCAGGACAGCATCCAGTCTACAGTGATGCTTTTCATATGAGTATTAACAAAGCTCAACTAGTCAAGATGGAAGCATCTCATTGTGATGCAGGCTCATCAGACTTCCATGCAATAGTTCTACCACGTCACAAATTCCACGCTAGCTGCGTTACTGGCCCTACAGTCCTTTTGCACAGCTATAACTTTTTTTATAAACTCCCAAATCTAATGGGAATCTCAAAAGCCACCTACCAATTCTCTGGAGGTTTTGAGCCAATCATTGATGTAGGAATTCAAGAGAGGGACCATAGGCGCATTCGGGGGGTAATCGGTGTCATCCTGAACAGAAAGACGGTTATTTCGGCCGATCCTGTACAAACGCACAACTTATGACCCATAGAAGAGCAATGACACTCCCTTGGGTTCAGGTTGACACTAATTCATCTGAGACATCTAGGAGCTCAATAATAAACTTGTGAATGGCGTCACAGGGACTGCTGGTGTGCTGCATTCGTGAAGTGGGAAGGTGTTAATAAACAAATCTCACTTTCGTTCCCGATGAGGTAACTCTAGAGCTTGACCTGACCATACACACTCACCTAGGTGGTTTAATTACTTTTTGGAAACTAAAACCTAATAAATAGGGCTGCAGGTCTGTGAAAGTAGCTAAATTTTCACTTCCTTATAAACGAACTAAAAGTCCAATAATATGGGAAATCAACGTGATGAAATTCAGCAAAGATACAAAGCTTCTCAAAAAATGGCCAACAAACTTCGTTTGCGAGAATCATAGGCACTTGTGAAATACGTAAGCACTGCAGAATTAATTAGCATCGTCTATTGGGAACCCCCAACCACAGAATTTCGCGTATACCTATTTTCATTGTTTCCCGAAAAATAAACAGCTGGACCTATTAAACTTATTGTATGGTAAGAGAACGAGGTAAACTCACCGCAATAGGGTCAATCAGATAGAGAAAAACGGTGTTCAGAGAGTCCTAAAACAGGCAAGGCTATTATCATGACAGTGAAAGCCGTGAAAGCTTGCACCAAAAGGGGACTTTTGAAGCTTCTAGTCGGCAATCATCCATGTCTCGTCACTCGAAAGAGTTGAACTTGTCTGCAAGACACTATGTAATCATATCAACTGTTAGTATGCACAAATATACAAGTAACCTGGAAAATATTACACAGAGGAAGTCTGGTTCCTCGGTCCCACGACCGTTATTTCTAATGCTTAGCCTGCATACGTAGCATTCAATCTTAAATATTGCGAGTAAAAGGGCGTTTGACTCACAGGATTGGAGATAGAGTCAAGAGCAGGTAAAAGAACGTGATTAGCGAGAATCTCGGTGAGAAGGGTCCGTGCACATTGAGCGGTTTGAGTGTGATTGAGACTAATGAAAAAGAGTAGTTATGCGCGTTTTTCCACAACATGGCCACTAGGACACACCAACATTCAATCAACCAGGAGCTGCCCTTGGGATCCTATGCTATGGTAGTAAAAACGAGCACAACACCAAGTGCAAAATATTCATTTTACTTATATATGCAATTAATGAGTTGAAAGACAGAATTTGATAAATGAGATTGAATTTTGGTGTTCTACAGAGCACTTCACAAATAAGGAAGCAAAATCACTGTGGCAAAACCTAGGCATACACACGTATCAGTGGATCTCCGTACTTTTTGGATTTTCATAACTCACGAGTTTCGTAGGCGAAGCATTCGAATGAGAAGACTGATAGAACTTGAGATGCTCCATTGAAGACTAACAAGTTAGAATGGGGTGCTTCCAATTATGACATAGCCTTAAAAATAGTCTTCTGTAAATGAGATGTCACTTTTCTCTCAAATCGCTCATATATAGTCAAAATTCCCCAGTTATCTGCACAGCAAAACGGGTAATGTGTATTTAAGACTTAGAGGACTACAAAAAGGCAAAATGCTATGCCTACTCGAAACAGCATAAAACTTCACATTCATTAGTGATGCACGTGGCCAATAAGAAGTCGTATGCATTTAACCTTCTTGGAATCATTAACCCTTTAGGTGCCAGGACCCCAAAAGAAGATCAGCCGCCACAGTCCAGATATTTTACTGCTCGAGTAAAGGCATGGTGCTCAAGAACTAAAACTGCGATTATCCTCAGCGAAAAGACATCCTGCATCTACTCCATTGTTTTGAACTCGATCAATCTGTTTGTAATAAACTGTGGTACAAATTGACATTACGAATCAACGTAGTGGATGCACTCAAAACCACGCAAATGGAGAACGCATCCTCTGATGACCCACACGACGGATAGTTAGCGATCAATGTGGAATATACTCTCAAAATCGCATGAAGATGGCGCATTTTAATTAAAAGGGAGAGATGGATAGGACTCACTCAGGTTTATGGTCCACGAGCTGATTATTCTTTACAGAAGTCTGGTCTGGCATTTGGTGATGGAAAAGAGCCGATGAAAATGCCTGGTCTATTAGGTTAATTGCCTGAGCGGCTCCATTCCACGCCGGGGGTTTCCGGACCTCAACTTTACTCCATTGTTTTAAGCCTGGAGGGATAAGAAGGTGAGGCAGTAGTTGACGAACAATGCCTTGCAGATAGAGAGACTCCGCTTGACGTGACTGCAACGCGGGATGGAGGTGATCAGCGGAGAAGAGACGCTGGAGAACCACATCGTCAGCCAGGGGTGGTTGGAGGGGTCCCTCATCTCCACTAGAGTATGTAGTAGATTCGAAGAATGCTGAAAGAAGGTGAAAGCTCGTAAGGAAAAGACCAGGAAGAGAAACGGAAAACAAAGATAGCAAGCGCCGTTTCCATACGGGGAACAAAGGGTACACGCGGCAAGCAATGCAGCAGACAACCGCATGACGGTAATCTAACCAGATTGACTAGTAGCAATCATGGGAGCATAGAGGAGTGGAGATAGCTAGCTTACCATCTAAGTGACTAAAAACTGTAAAAAGACTATCAGTCAAGGATGAAAGAGGAAAGACAACTGATAATAAGTCGATATGACGATAGGATTAACCTACCGTTTGTAAGGATCAAGAGGTGTTCCACATGGTGAACAACACATGGGAGGAGTTTCTGCTCTATCAGATTAGAAATATCCACCTAACAAGTTCGGAAAAAAGCACACTTTACCGCTTCTAGCCTTAGAAGAAGGACGCTACAAATGTGCTGCAGCTGGGCTTTTATATCAGCAGTAAACTTCTCATCGTCAGTCAGTTTCCTGTAGGCAAAAATTGAAAATGAAAACAAGATTCAAGTTCCACCTAACAGGCAAATAACTGCATGTATGATAAAAAATAAGAAACTCACGAGAACCAGCGAAGAATAAAGCGGTCAATGATGAGGTCAAAAATCTAAAGTTCTAGGTCAACAGCGAAATCCACATTACGTTCTGAAGGTTTTCATTAGCATGAAGTGATAATTTTGGTATACGCGGATCGAAATATGAGCGAGAATGTCTGAAAATAAGCTAGACTACGAGAATATTACGCTAAAACACCACAGTTGCAGGGGTTTCGAGGCCTCAGAAATTTAGAAGAAAATAGAGTAGACTGCGATTTGTTATTTGAACAGAACCGTCCACATTTCGAGTGTCTATCCAATTTTGCCCTCAAGAAGTACAATGAGGAGCGTATTAACTTACCTTAGAAGATTACTGAGAATAAAGCCGAAATAAAAGCAAAATAAAATCAGTGGAATGAATAGAAGCATATCAACACATTTTCACTTTTGCCACGACACAGTGAAATTCAATTGAATCGTAACCGGCAAACTGAAGTATGGGTACGCATAGCCGTAATATTATAATCAAGCGCCTGGCTGAAGCCCGCCCACAGCGACGCATTTGGAGAAAGTTTGTGGTTCACTGATCACTCTCTAGTTGAGTTTTGCTTTTTTAAAGCTAGTAACTCAACTTATGCAATTATCTTATTTTTCAAATGCTACTGTGCGAGGCGTTAAAAAGCTAAGAAGTTAACGTAATTTCATTTTGATCCAAATCTCACTTTATTAAACATGCTACCTAAAATAATTAAGTTGTGGCAGCTTAGCCAAACCTAAATGCGCTTAGCTGTGGTATACACCATGCAACTACTGCACTACAATTCTGCATTAATTTCACAACGGTGAGATTAGCACAAAGTTCTATTTACGCTTAAAAAACAATCTATTTTGTGTACATGGGTGTTCTACAGTGATGTCTGGGGAGCTAGCTTAGTGTGCATTGATCAGCAAGGACATTTGTGTCCTCGCAGATTGTACCTTACTCGGCGGCTCGTCCCAGGGTATGGCGCTGGCTGCGTAATACGTATATTCTTTAAATGTGCTTCGTAGGACAGAGGCGGGAGAACAACTCGAACCTGGTGGCGGAGCGGCGCGACGACTCACAAGAGCGTGATCCATCCCCATTCTAAATTCTCGTACTAGGCCTCGCTGTACTATCTCCATTCTATAATGTGTCGAAACGTGTTCCGACTTCTAATAACATGAGCGACCAGAAAGAAGGGGAGAAACCCTCTACACTGGTGGCAGCGTTGGCGGACCTTCCCTATTTCAAGGAAGGAATGAATTTTGGGGATCGGATGAAAATCGCGAGGTTTAGCACTCACATGTACCGACCTCCAGGTTGTGAGGCGGATTTAGTGAGGTTGTGGTAATTGATATTTGTCAAGACAAAGACCACAAATCATAGCCAAGTGCATTTTGAATACTGCTGTCATAGTAGCACAACACGCTGAAACTTTTCTTAATCAAAAGGACTCATGTACCGGAATTTTAATGCTGAAAAACTGTATCAAATCTAATAATCTAGGTACTTAGCAAAGGTTTTCAAGAAGCGGAATTATATAATGAAACAATGCAAGCACGGTAATGGTGTGCTTTTAGCTTGATTTCCTGTTTTTAGCAAAATGTTTGTTTTGATACGTAGGTGAAGTGCGGCCTGTTTGGCATGAATTTCATTTCAATGTGGTATGCGCTCAAGAAGTAGTGTTACGCAAGGTGGGCTTTTGACATCTATAGTTAATCCCAACTTTATCCTTTTTTTCAAAGCAGTCGTCCTGTTTTTGCGATTTTCCAGTTCCTAGTGGAACGTCATGCAACACATTGTTTCCGTGTCTATACAATTGCTTGGTATTCTGTTACGACCTCTATTAGTTAGGGTACAGGGTTCGTTATTGCTGAAGTCTATTTTAGGAAGCGTAATTTTGATTTGAGGTCTTTCATGTGCTTTACTTACTGTTTATGCTAAAGCGCAAACATGCTAGTGTTTAGTGTCACCTTTGAATGTTCCCTTACCGGTTGCCTGTGCCGGATGGTCGATGCTAAAGCTTCCGTTTGTATGAATAGTATGTTGCGATCTACAGTTACTGCATACCTCTGCTGACCCGATGTTCTCAAACACATTTATCTGTTTTTTACATCTTGTGGGTATAATGGGTCGTTCTGTTTTGTACCCACATCTGCCTTACCGATTATAGAGGAAATAACCAAGATCATATCCGTCATAAACCTTCTTTCGAGCTCCAATGAGAGGGCCAATATAGACACAATTAGCAGCCATTTATCAAACGAGGCGCCCAGCGCTGATCGATTATTGCAAATCTTAAATGAGGCTGTTTCTCGGGGCTCTATTGTCAAAAGTCCTGAGGATGGATTTTACCAACCTGCTCGCAGTTTGCGCCCACATCGGCGCTCCTTCCTTATTTCCCAGCACCCCTCTGCCCTCTATGACGTAACCGCACCGCGGCGACGTACGACATCTGTTCAGCGAACGCGCAAAACATCGAATGGTGCATCCGTACGTAAATTCTTTTAAGCACTTTTTCTTCGAGCTGACAGCACCGTGGTATCGTCTCTCTTATCTGCTCACAGTCATCCACGCGTGGCATGTCGGATATTATTCCCGTTTGTGGTTTCTGTTCTGGCACTGAGAACAACAATCCGAGGAAGGGTGGGCCTGAGGAGATGCTAGCCTGTTGGGGCTGCGGTAGATCAGGTGGGCACTTTGTCTTTTGTTATATCATTACTCACTCGTCTACCCACTTCTCACGGATGAATCCTCCCACAGCTCATCTAAGTTGTCTAGGCCTTTCAATAGCGATGCTACCGCGAGTAAAACGGCTACGGTGGTACTGCGTCGATTGCAAACGCTGCACTATTTGCCACTACTCGGCACCCAATTCCTTGGGAGGCGAAGGAGCGGCAGTGACAGTTAGTGTTGGTAGCGCCAGTGATAGGGACAGTGATCTCCTTCTCTGCGATAACTGCGACCGTGGATATCACCTTTCCTGCGTGGCTCCAGAGCTCACAGAACCTCCTGATGGTGAGTTCCCGATGTCTAATGCGTGCACAGAAGGGTACCTCAATTTCAGGTGTGGCCACATACCAACCATCAGCTTCCTTATTCAATAGTCAGCTACTGTCATGATTTTTAACCCTTCTAAAGTTGATGAAACGGTTCCAGCATGAGGAGCTAACGAATGTTTTGCTTTCTTTTCTGAATTAAAGTACCTAGCTAAAATTTAAGTGCTAGCACAATAACAAAATCCAGAGTGGCCGACTTTCCTCCTTTTTACGTACGTACATGTAAATGAATTGATATTTTCCAAGGATCATTGTAGTCTTCGATCCAATCCTGGGGGTAGTAGGCAAATAATATTACGATGATACAAGTCGATTTGGAGTCTAAAAGCTAGATAGAATTTCATTTCATGCGGCACTTCAACTTTTCACCTGAAATCCTTTGTAAAACCTCGTTCCAACAGTGGTCTTATTGAGACATTCAATGATCCTTCCTTAAATCCAGGTACCTGGATCTGTCCCATCTGTGAGCGCTACCCTGAGGGCTACACCCAACCTGGGGCTCATTCATCTTCTCCCGCCCATGAAAACACTTTAGCACCAGCGACGGCGACTACCGCCACACAGAGCTCACTTGATCCTCGACTGGAGGCGGCGGCCTTGTGTGATATGCTGACCGACTACGAAGTGCAGATGATACGGCGGGCTCTTCAGAGCTGTAATAGCGCTGGCAAAGCAGCCACGTTGTCAGCGAGGAAGCTAAGAGAATCACAACCGGTCAAGTTGGAGGCTCTTTCGAGGCCGAGGAGGTCGAGCGTTCTGGTCCAGAAAACGCTTGCTAGTTGGGCACTTAGAGTCGAAGGAAAACAGAAAAGTTAGTCGCTGGGTTTAATATGGAAGGACAGGTTCAAGTTGACGCTACCCAGGCTGTAAACGTTTGTATCATTTTCTCGAAATAATCGGAAACGAGGGTTTCGATGCCTTGGCAGCTTTCCTACTGTTAGCGTTGCTTAATATTGCATTATAGCGTTAATCCTGAAACCTGATTTATGACCTAGGTATCTAGGATCAATGTCTTCGATGTTAAAAGAGGAAGATGGTACGACTTTTGCTTTTGCCAGCCGGTAGTGTGAATGCTGAAATAATCTTGCAGATCTCACAGCATCTAAGCAGATATGAGAGGGGTTTGTCTGCTTCTGAGGCTAAATGGTAGGAGATAGATTTGCAAGATCAGGATAGCTAAAACTGAGAGCATTCTACTTTTTATGCACGGACACTGGATACCTGCGGTTAACACCGGCATTGAATTTATTGAGGGGATCCTTTTCCTCACAGACACTGCCACGACAACAAAGCTGGAGGCAAGCAATCTATTATCAACCGGGCACACAGCTACTCGGCGTAGTAGCGCGAACGCTACTGACGTCTCGACCTCTATCGGTAGCAATGCGGACGTTCGAACTACACGTTCGGCCGCGTGTCGGTCATCGGCGTGCGCCTCCACCGACGTCTCACCAACTCCGCCCTCCAAGCGATGCAAGCTGGGCTCTACTGCATCGGTTGCCTCTTCACTGCGTACACAGCTTCGTGATCAGAACGAACCGCGACAGCAGCAGCAAAATTATTCGCAGCCACCTGGTGAGTTAAACCATCTCATGAAAGGATGCCCCTGCGTGTCTCATGCCCTTGGTGAAAAGCGAGTTGCCTCGCTTGGTTCTTGTCTACCTGTTTCTTCGGGCCGTTAACTCTATTTGTAAGTAGAATGGTCTGCAACAACAGCACCAAAGTCATCGCTTGACATTTGACGGTTGGCGAGTTCGCCATTCGGACGAATGCGCCCTCACATGTTAGACGCTCGGTATTTTTGTGTAATGTCTGTAATGTGGGGCTTTCACATTGTCAGCAGTAGATGTTTTATTACCACCTCATTTAAAGTTGGGGTTTGGATGATCCACTTATTCGTTGTATAAGTTGGTGAGCGAATAACAATTCTGGTACTTCATTTTTGCCCTCATTGGGGTTATTTAATGGCGATGGGCTGGTTCTAAACCACATTTTTTGAAGCAAAACCCATCACACTTTCTGAGGCTATCAGATGTGCAAAGAATGGTAGGCACATCCGCATTATGCTGAAATAGTCCACTGATTTACATCATTCGTCATTGTAAGTTTCCGGTTCTTGATATTGGCTCCAACAAAACCTCTACCCATTATGTACACTTCCGTAGTTTCACTTCACTTCTGCGGCAGTTCGTTCCGAATGCTTGGGGTAACCATTTTTTGTCACCCTGGTCGATTTTAAATTGAACAAGCCACCCGGCTGACTTCAAAACCGATAATTTTTTTGTCACATCACCCCATACATGACTCATCATTATGACCTGAAGGCGTAGTATGCCTTTTGCACACGCACCAATCCTGTTTTGATTCAGTACGTCAGCCGTTTAAATCAAAATCCGGCCTGCTCCTATCCCTATGGGTTGCATTTGCAAACGTGGTCTTTTGTATGCTTCAGCTAAACTGGAGGCCTTTCCTGCTCGCGACACCGTCATGCAGGAGCAAAAGCAACAACGTGGACGTCGGGGAAGACGCCATACATCAGCAACCGCGCTTCAGCTAATCAAAACGGGCATCAAGCGTCTTCGTGGGGGTTCAGGACGTGGACTTTCCTTTGGCAGTGTATTGCGCGACTCTGATGTTGAGGAGACTTCTATTGATACCATCGCTGCAGATTTCGTCGATGGAAAGGCAGTGGAAGGAGGCACTTCAAAGACACTGACGAATGGTAAAGTGGTCGAGATGAAAGGGGATGGAGAAGAGGATGAGGACGGACAGAAAAAGGGAGATGAGAATGATGACGACGATGAGGATCCGCGCTTTCGAGTGATTGGTGATGCAGATCGGAAACTTTTTCAGAATGTTCAGTCTCGTGTTCAGGAAGTGAGGCCTTTTTTGGTCTAAGCCGTGCTTTTGCTTGTTTGGTTTGTTCCCTTCCCAATTATTTCGCGGCTTCGTGTTCCTAAGACTGATTTTACGAACATTTTGGATCCATGCCACTTCGACCGAATTTGTGAATGGAATCAGTAGATTATCTGCAGTGGTGCGTAATTAGTTTCTAAAGGCATTAATATGGAATCAGCTGTGATAACAAGAGGTCTGGGAAACTAGTAGCACAAGTCTACAGGAAGCTCATGCGCTATGATTAGACACTTGATTTGGGCATGATAACTGTTTTTACTCGTCTTTCATCTCTTTTAAACAGTGTATTCCACAGTCGTTGGAGAACAGCAAACAGCTCCCGCCGACAAACAATCCCCGTCTGCTGAATAATGCTAACACCCCATCAAAGATACGAACTTCAACAGAATCGGCGCCCTTGAAGGAGGTCCCGTCCCGATGCCCCCCTCGTATCCAGTTTGGCAAGTACTGCATCACTACTTGGTACTCTGCGCCATATCCCTCTGAATATGCCAGGTAGGTTTTTTTATGACCCTTATCTACTCCGCCTTGTTGCGAAGCCTTTCGTGCAAGGCTGTTTTGATGTGTGCTCTCCCATCATTTCCATTTGCCCGCACAGTAGGCTGGTAGGTCGTTATTATTATTGCTTCCGACAGGGGGGTAGCTGCCGAGTTTCCATAGAAGAAGGCGTTATGAATCAGAACGGTCCAAGTACCCCATTATTGGCATGCAGTAGGAGAGACGAGGGCAGGTTCGCTTGGGGTTCGAATCGTTGATCACCTGCGGCTCCGATTGGCTCGTGGATAGATCGTTTTCTAACTGATGCTATTCCAAAAATAAGGAAATATCACTTATTCTTCTTCTCTCCAGCCTATGTGGTGAGATATTAGTCAGTCGTTCGATGTGATTGCATTTATGAGCAGCATTAGGTCTGAAGAATTAACCATCAAATCTCATCCCTCCCCCATTTTTTACCTGAACAACTAGCCTGTGGGCAAAATTACCTCTCGCTTTACCTGATAATTCTATAAATGTCCACAAAAGCACTTCACAACTGGAGACGTGGTTTTTGTCGGCCAACTAATCTTGTTTGATCTTTTTGGCCTTAGGTCTCAGGCAAAATAAAATTAGGCGCTTTCGTTTTCATAGCGCTCATGTACCGATGGCGAAAAATACCACTTCAGGCTTGCGAGCAGTCGACATGGTGCCGTCGTTCATCCCCTTTCTCACTAATTATGCGAATCGAGAATGACTCGCAGTTTTTTGTGGTGACGCTTATCATTTACACTTTATTTGATTTCCCCTTTGGAAGTTATTGAACCATTCGGTAAATCGGGTTAATGCCCTAGTCACTACGTGGTATGGACATTGATATTCAGTTGCTTGCAACTTGGGCGCCCTCTCAAACTTGGAACAGATAACACTGATTTACATTCACCGTTCTCCAAAACTGGCATTTCGGACAATTTATCGCAGAGGTGTTTAAATTCCTCCTTGTGCAAAATAAAATTCATTCGTTTTGTGAATTTCTACCGCCCGTGTCCACCTTCTCCTAGGAAGGCTTTGTTACTTTCAGTGGATGTGGTGAATTCAGAGTGCTTTGTTGATGCTCAAGTAGAGAATGATTTCTCTCAAATTAGCTCATCTACCTCATCATGGCGGTCGGTGGCCATTAGAGATTACTCTATTTTCTTACGCGAAACGGTAACCTATTTTATTCTTTAGGCTAAATCTGCTTTACATTTGTGAATACTGTTTGAAGTACTTCAAGACCAAGGATGTGTTCAAGCGGCACATGGTGAGGGTTGGTTATTTCTTTAACGTTTATCGCATTGTTTGTTCACCCCTCAGGTGATGTGCCTTAACAATCGAATTGGCTCTGAATACACCTATAATGTGTAGATATATTATGACGATCGTAACCTAGTAGATTGAATCAACACACGTTGTACACAAAGCATCAATGAGCCCAACTTTTTCGTCAATTATTTACACAACTTCACACTTTTCTGATCCTTTATCCAGACCAATTCTTTTGCGCTTAAATGTTCCAGTTTGAATTGCTTGGTACTAATTATGCCCCTGTTGTACCGTTGATGGATTCTTTTTTGGCTATTCCAACGCTTCATTTCATTGTTTCATCACTGTAGAGCAAGTGCACCACCTACTATCCACCGGGAAATGAAATTTACCGATGCCAAAACATCTCCGTCTTCGAGGTAGATGGCCAGATATCTAAGCTCTATTGTCAGCAGCTCTGCATCCTGGCCAAGCTGTTCTTGGACCACAAGACCCTCTATTATGATGTGGAGCCCTTCCTCTTTTACGTGATTACCATTCACGATCCACGCGAGGGCTTCCATTTGGTAGGATACTTCTCCAAGGAGAAACGGTCAGCACAGAAATACAATCTCAGCTGTATTATGGTCCTGCCGCCTTATCAGAAACAGGCCTATGGACGTTTCCTCATTGATTTTAGTAAGCTCGCCTCAACCGTTTAGTTACCTCTTGTTCGGGATGTTCAATTTGCCCTCTGCAATTTTATGAGTCAGAATCCAAATCTTTATCCACTTATTCGTCCCATCAATTATGTCTTTTTTGTTTCCTAACTGATCTGTCTTTATCTCTGTTCTAGGAGACCTTCTACTTACAGTTCGTGTAGCAGTTAAGCTATCAGCTTCGAGTAATTAGCGGAAGTGGTGCTATAATGATGCAAACCTATTGTTTGAGGTTGGGACGATTGCCCAAAAGCATGGAGTCGTCTGCTGTTTGCTTGTTTTATAAACTGATTCCTACCACCAGGTGCGGGTTCTTGATAGCATTTCATATTTCTGGCCGGAGTCATCGTTTCCACGTCCTGCCCAGTTGGGGTTTGGAGCTTGATAGATTCATAAGCCACTGGCCATCGATTCGTTAACCAGTGATAATGTGTTTCATAATATTGAAACGTTTGTACTTTGTCAAACCCATTGCTCCCTGCCTTTATCTAGACCAGGCACGCATTGCGCCTCGTTATGTACTTTAACCCTAATTCCGTTAGCCTTATTCCTTTGACTTTCCAGAGACAAAGTCATTTTCATGCTTCAACCCAACTTATGCAATTCGATCAATGAGAATATGCATTTTAACGGCGAAAATCATGCACTGATCCATCAAGTTGAGAAAAACTCGGTCTCGCTAACACTATTTCATACGGCTTTTCGCCTCTTGTTACCACTCCTTTTCGACCACCACTACATGCCCAGTGGTGTCTGAAATCCCAAATATGGCAGGACTACGGGTTGCATCCAGCTCAGGCCGTCTGCTACCAAGGTCTCCTTCGAAGACAAATCCATTACTAGGTTTACATCTTTCATCCTTCTGGTGTGACATCTCCTGTTATCAGCTTTTGTCCTTCCCTCCGATCTTATTTATTTTCTCTCGTTGTAAGAAAAAGAAATTAGGGCGTCACGTTTACACGTGTTAAATTCTTCCGTTCTACAGGCGGGCAGTGCAGTTGGTTTTATTGACTGAATTTAATCACTATTTGAACAAACAGAATAAGAGGAAATGAGTCTTGGCTCCCATCGTCCAATCGGTCTTTTGGTTTACGCCAGCCATTTCATCGCAGCCACTGTTGTCCCGTACCATATAGGCCTGTTTGCTATTTGCCCAACACTATCCAAACTCCATGTGTTTTGCACACTTTCATTGATTCCACTTCGCATTTTTCATGCCAAAGTGGAAACAATTGTTCACACCTTTCTAGCTATCAGCAGCTCTGTCGTAAAACACAAATTGAGTGGTCGTTCCCAAGATAACACGGCGCACAATCGCTGCTCTTGATGTGAAGTTTTTATTTGTTATGCACAATATTGCCAGACTGCCAGGTTTGGCCATTTTGCATTGCGTACATGTGCTGCTTATTTTGCGAACCTTATCGAGTCTGTGTGCCGTCTGCATCGTTCCTTTACTCTTCATCTCTTTGGTGCGCGCCGAGCGTGTCCCTTCTTCGTGGTGTTGAGCAAAGGCCTTGACCTTACAACATTTCATCACCTCTCTCAGGGCTTAGTCATCTGCCTTGTATCAATCCTTGGCCCATCAGCCTCGGCCATCTATCATTTAGGTGAACTGTTTTGGTCTTTATCGTGCATGTGATGTTAGCTTTCTCGAAAGCACAAACCATAGGAAGGTAATTCTTTTCCCCAAGGCGGAAACTACATCGATAATGACGTCTCTATTTTAAAACTAGTGCAGATTATTTAATTAAACTATTACCGAGGTAATATTGCCGCACTAACGATAGCCAGGAAAAGGAGATTTCTGAACCACTTCTCATAGTTTTTTGTGAAGTGGCTAAATGCCTGTAAGATGTGATGGAAGCTTACTGGTGTAACATCTGCCGGTAGCAGTGAATGGGTTTTCAAGGCCAGTTCCTCTAAGATTTGTGGCACAGGGATTGCTTTCCACCCGTTTGATCAATCTCGACTTTTGAAGAACTCGGCTTATGTAATGAAACGGTGTTTCGCATTCCCGCCGCGGCAAAAAATTGGGCAATCCTTGAGCCGATTAACCTTTACTTCAATTCAAATGTCCAGCTATGGTCTTGTTTATCTTTTTGTCAAACTCCCCGTGGCTTGAAATTGATGCATCTGCTTTAACTCGTCTCCTACTTATCTCAAATTTTAATTAAAACGCATCGATGCCTTCTGAACGATCATTTTCTGCCGATGGTTTTGCAACTGTTTTCTTCCCAATAAGTGCAACATTATCTAGCACTTGATTAAAAGCTCTCCTTAGATCTTATGCAGCTCTGATGGAACAGGCCAAATAACTTTAGCTTCCAGACCTGAGTTGTCATCTTGATTCAACAGGCCACTCTGTAGCTGCCGCACGGCTGTGTTCTTAAAATACTTCTGCCTACCTCCAGGTTACCTGTTGTCTCGAATTGAGGGTGTATCGGGCTCCCCGGAGAAACCTCTCTCCGACCTAGGTCGTCTCTCCTATGAGTCCTATTGGCGCTCCACGTTGCTACCCCTAATATTTAACACGGAAGAAAACAACAGTGGAGCCTTGACTTCTGATATCACCGTTCGTCAGCTGACCGAGGCCACTGGCATTGACGTGCATGATGTCGTCAACACTCTTCAACAACTCGCCTCTAGCGTCCAGCTGGATAGCCAGGACGGCAGGTTAGTCAACAGCAGTTGTAATTGGGGCCAACAGCCAAGTACTATCCTCAGTGCAAATCAAATTGAATACTTCATCCAGTGAAGTGTGGAGGAATGGGATTGGCTTTTCCGATCGCGGCTTAGGAAACTCCTTTGAGCATCATTTGCTAGCTTACCATAAATGAGAAGGGAGGTCTGATACCAATTGCACTTTTACCGGAAACGTATTCTTTTCCAAAAAGTCTGTGTATTCCCTTGCTGAATGGCATTACATCACCTTTTGAGCGATTCTTCCATTCATCTCTCGCCACGTCACAAGCTGTTATCTGCTTTTGAGGTTTGGGACCTAACTTTGAATGGGAACCATTTTGACGAAATGTGAGTCGAAGTAGACATTTAACTTTTTCTTTTCAGAACTCATTTGATTCTTTTAAACGAATGAATACTAGACTAGTCGGAGGGATTTGTCATTATGACATTCAATTCACAGAGTTCCCGTCTAGGCGGGACCGAATATTCCTTATATTTCATTGTGAATCTTTGGTTAGCAGTTAAATGATAGCCTTTAGGATAAGTCACCTTTTCGTCCAACTTTTTGATGGGCATTTTATCCCACGAAATGTGTTGTGGGCTGGAATTTCGCAAAGATGCTTTTCAAGGAATGTCATTTTATATTGAAGCGCTCATAAGCATGAATAAATTAGGCATCGCTGTTGTTGGAGCCTTGCGCATAGAATTGGCTAAACAGGTTCCTTGCCTTTCAGACCGATGCTCACTTTCGACGTAGAGAAGCTGTCCAAACTGAAAGCTAAGTACGAAACACGTTCAAAGAACTGGATCAAGTTGGACGGGGACTGTTTGCGTTGGTCACCGCTCACGGATACAAAGGCATGCCTCTCTTGCTGATAGTCCTTTCTGGTTATTCCTTACTGAAGTAACTTAAGTAGCACTGGTTTGCGTTGATAGAATATGAAAAGCCCAACCGAGGATGGTGGTAGTCATTCAAGCCGCTTGGCGTCGCCACCCACCCGTCCCAGTAGTCCTAAAGCTGCCTCTCCATCCAGCCCCATCCGTGTTCCTGCTCCCGTCTCTTGCCTCTCTCCTCCCAATAGCTCAGCTCCATCCGCCACCTTGACGCCGCCAAAGAGGCGGCGAGGTCGACCACCCCGAAAGACATCTTTCTTTACGTCCTCACCAACACCGTTACCGGCACTGCAATCGCCGGCGAACACCGCCTCTACTTTGCTTGAGGCATTTCCCCTTCCTGCTCTCGATGTGGTTGACCCCACGGTCTCCATCCCTGACAATGGAGTGGGGGCGATGGTGGTGGCGGTGGTGGAGGAGAAGAGAGAGGAGGTAGTGGCCACGCCAAAATCAGGCCTTCCTTCACCAAAGCCACCCTCCTGCAAGAAGGATAGTCTGCTTTTTGCTCCCCAACGTCCTCCAGATTCACCGCCTTCAGGTGGATATTTTTTAGTCTCCGTCTCAACACTTTTTTACTTACTTTTGTCTCTTGCAGGGGGTTCAGCGTCCTCGACGAGCACCTCCGCTTCCACCGGCATCAACGCCACGGCAACTGCCAGTTCTACCACTAACTCGAATACGAAGGTTTCCACCGCAAACGGGGGTGGCGGACGTGCGCCTTCACGGGGCAAAGGACGCGATTCTTTGGACTCCAATATCGTCAGTGGCAGCAACAAACGGCTAACAGGGAGGCGCCTGGATAGGCGGTCGTGTGCAAGCATTGGATGTAGGGACATTCGGACCTTCGGTTTTTCAAGCAACGGCGGTGGGCATGATGCTACTGTGAGCGAGGTTAGCTCGTAATTTCCACTCCCTTCTCTTCATTTTTCCTCTTCTCGGTGATTCTGGTTTGATGCTCTGTAATTGTTTTGTGCTCCTAGATATGTATTCACTGGGCTTGTGCAATTAGTTTTGGTTCTACTTAATGTAGTCGCCTTCGATTTGGGAGTGACTTTTGGACTATGGTTATAGTGACTCCTAAGTATGATCCAGGCGTTATTATGTCTCATTATTGTTATTTGCTGAAGCAATTACTAGTGGAATCGACTGGGGAAAGCTATGATTATTCGATTTGATGATACTGTTTCCTTTGCTTCAGTTTTTGTCTATGCACTGTTAGCGATCCTTCACATTTCCCACTTTACTGTCTATGTTCCTTCTTGCTGGTTTTAATGGTGTGCGGGATACATTTACAAATTCTTAATCTTGCGTTTATTTAGCACTTTTTTATAACCTGGTAGCTGTCCCATCCGTGTGATCAACTTGGGTATGGATGGGGTGTTTTTATCATTTTTATAGCTCTTAATTTGCATTCTGTCTACCATATACTCCCTAGCAATTACGATTTGGGCGGTCGAATTCTGACGAACCGACCTCGTCTACTTTAAACGAAAAGGCTTCCTCTTCACCACTCCCACCTCTTCAAGCTAGCATCGTTTTAGCTAGTAATCGGCTTTGTTTCACGTACTTTTCGCTTTAAAATCCTATTTATCTGGGTTAGAATGTCATCTATTGTGAATTGAGAATGTTGACATATGATTTACCATTTTAGTTTTTTTGTGACCACTTCAGTAATAGTACTATTTTTCGCAGTTCATGCTTGAGGCGTTGCATTTGTGTTTTATTTCCCTTTGTATTTCGCTCATGCTCATTTACCTAGGCGCGTTATATAGTTTTGTCGGATTTTAGTCGGTATGGTAAACATTGTTACCTCTACAGCGTGAACTGGTGTCAATTTGATGAGAAAACGACACCTCTAGCATGCTAGTAATAGATTTGCTGTCCGAAGGAGCATCTCAGTTAGCGCTCCACACCTATCAATGAAAACAGACGGGAAAGTGTCGCGGGTCGTGGGAGATTTCGGTCGCATTGTCTTCCAGGCATGTTCTCAGGATTGGGACAATTTATGTTTTGGTGAAGTAAGTAGTACTAGTTTGTTGTCACCTCTTGTCTACCTCGAGTGCTATGACAATCTCCTGTCCTGCCAATCTAAGTATATCACTGATCATCGCCGTTTTATTGAGAAACCTCTTGTGAGGACTAAGCTCAATCGAGCAACAGGTTTTTTTCATCAGCCTTATCTCTCTCCACCCCCTAGTGCAATAAGAAAGAAGTGAACATCGTAGTCTTTCCTGTGACTACTACTCCGGACACGCCTAGATCCGTCAACTCGCCTATCTTTTCCACCGTCCACTCGTCCCCCATCGAGGCGGCGCGAATCGGTGACCTTACGGCAAGCATCTCGCCTCCTACCATTGCCAACACCGCCGCAACCTTAACTACGTTCGGACAGCTTAGTCTGTGCGCCTCCCCTGCGGATACCAATACCGCTGCTTCTGAAACTTTTTGTGTGCGTGGATGCCTTACGATGAGGACTCTGTTTTCTTTAGCCCCTTTTTGGCGTTCACCACTCTTCCTACTATCTTTTGTAGTGCCTGAGTTCTCCCTGAAAATTCCCAAAGATTTACAGTTTTGGATAGAACTTCTTTATAAGTGTACCGAAGCGTTGGTGATCTATTAGACGAAAAACCCTACCAACAGGTTGTTGCGCTACCAAGGTAGTGATCGAACCCTGCGGAGACTAAAGGGAGCTCGCATGGTTAAATGCAGAACAGTTGAAACAAATGTCTTTCTGCTATTTTTTCATATGCTCTAGTTTTTGTTGCCCGTTGGTTCGTTGGATACTATCTGCTTTTCAGCGGGCATATTGGCCCAACTGAAAAGGCTGTGTTGTCAAATGATGAAAGATCAAATCGGATCACATGCTATTACTACTAGTACTCTTTCTCGAATGCTGCTTTAATACGCTCTAAAAGATCACTTACTTCATTTCTGCTTTACTTCCTAAAGTAGCTCTTCAACTGGTGACTCAATCTTGAGGTGTTTATTTAGGTGCTTATCATGATTCCACTAGTATCGTTTCCAGTGCGATAAGACAGTTTTCGGTGGCTATGAACTTTCAAAGGCACCTGTTTTACGGTAACTTGTAAAATTAGAGTGCACGGCCAATTTTAGCAGTTTTTTAGCCTTTTGACTATAGCAGATATTTGAATTACCAAAAGGCTCAGTGTTTATGGCCCAGTGCATGAGTTATATCGTTGCGAGCTTGCTGAGGCTCTTCTATTCACTAAACTCAAACCCTTTGAATACATTATAAGGATTAAACTAATGCTGATTCTTTTCTTCCTTTAGTCACGCTCTTACTCCCTGCCACAGATGAAGATTTTGTCATCGTCACCTCCCAGTCCACCTCTCTTGGATTTGACTGAGGAAGATGTAAAAGTTGGTCTTCATTGTTGTCTGGGCATTAAGAGAAGTCTGAACAGGAAGTGCGTCTCCACGGAGCACCTTGAAGTCTTCGGTCCCTGTCCAGAACCTAGTATCCTCACTGATTCTCATGGTATGAGCAAACTGAAGTGGCTCTTTAACTAAACTCTTTCCATACTATTAGCCCTAACGGTTTCGAAGCCTCAGTGTCGATTGACATTCTTTGTTACCTTCGTGAATTAGTTTCACATAGTGCTGAAGAAGAGAACGAAATTCTCCAAATGCCTAATGCTGCCTTTTACTTCTTATTCTCAGGAAAACCTTCCATCAGCTTGGAGTCTTCTAGCACCATCCCAATGGTGACGACCCCGTGCTCTCCCACTTCCAGCGTCGATACATTGGACAGCGATCGGACGTTACCAATGCGATATGAGACCTCCGCTCGGCGGCTTCATCTTCCTGTTCATCTTCGCACTTGTCGCAAGCGTTGCCCTCTGCTGACGAGGCGCCTTAAGATGGCAAATACTGTCGACGGTCCCGTGTGGAGTGAGTGCAAACCTCTGGAACAGCAAGCTAAGCAGGTGATCTGCGTCCACATGGAAGCGAAACCCGTTGTAGACGAGCCGCTTCACTGTTGTCGAGTGGACGAGTGTCAAGTCTACACGGCGTCTCTAGTGCCACAAACTCCCTACTCAACTGACTCCCTCTCCTCCACTTCTCCACCTTTTGTGTTTCATAACAGCACTAGCATCTCTCCGGCAGTAGAGATTCCCTCCATTTCCACTTCCACCACTCTGGCTGCTCAGCAGAACCCACACCCTCCCTCCCCAGTGTTTCCTGCTCGACCACTTTCTCCAATCCAACCTCCACCGCTACCTCCTCCTCCCGATAGTATCAATGGCAGCAGCAATGATTCAACCCAACCCCCTTTTGTCTACTCCTCCTACACACCCCCACAGCCCTGTTGTTCCATGTATGTCCCGGGCGTTGCGTGGATGGCCGCTCCACATCAATTTTCTTCTGCCTTTGTACCTCCACCCACACATTCGGCCCCTACTTTCTTTGATCCCGCCACCGGTGCCCCAATCTTTGCTTGTTGTCTGCCACCTCAACCACCACTACCACCGCCACCCTCACAGGTCCCGCAGGTGCCTTTGCAAACGTTCCCCCCACAGCCAGATCAGGCTTTACTGTACTCACCACCACCACCGCCGCCGCCGCCTCCGACAATAACATCCCAGCATCAGGCGTTTACGCCTCAAATGGGCTTCGTGCCAACACAGCCCATACCAATTCTGGAGCATCAGAATCAGCATCACCAGCAGCAATTTCAACACCTACAACCACAGTTTCCTCTGATGATGGATGCGACGGAGTGGGTACTTGGAGCGACGCCTTCAGCATACCCTCTTCAGGGCTAAATGCAGCTAACCCCTTTTTCCTGCCCTACCTCTGTTCGTATAATGTGTATATTTAATTGAAGTTGTAAGAATCTCTGTGCGCGTACGGGATCAGTGGACCTTATTCTGCTGTTTGTTTCTTGTTGCACAATCGCGAGGAGAGAAAGACCACGAGATTCAGGTGTTATTGTACCCCCACAAGACCCATCTATACTTATGATGCAGATATGCACTTTCTCAAATCATATCCTACTGTTGCACCGAATCCGTCACTCGCGCTCACTGATACACCAAAATTAAAAGAATTTTTATTACACACCCACAGTTTTTGCAATCTGTTGCTGCGTTAGAGATCGCCGACTTCGGACCATTAGGGAGTCTACTGAATAGGCTGCCTCGACTGGCGCTGAAGGTGGCTTCAGCAAGAAAGTTGACTGTAAGGCCTGTCCAGAGGGGGGGACGCTTGTCTTTTTCAGACGAGACTTCTGGTTGTCCATGTTTATCGAACCGTGAATCGAGGAGTGCTGTATTTAGGAGTGGTCCTAACTTTTGGAGATTGGAGGTCTGCTCCTTCGTCGGTTGAAGTTTGTCTCTGCGCCCTGTGCCATTTGCTTATGGCGCTTCTTAGTTCACAATACAGCTTTACTTACTGTTATTAAGTAAAACAACCTACTCGCTCACGGCAGCAATTTTAGGAGGTGAATTGCAGATTGAAGCGTGAAGCTTGATGCCAAAGCTGTGATTGCTCGAAATTGTGCAACCACCAACCATCATGCTGCACTATCCACGACGTTGGTAATACCTTCTTTGAGGTGCTTTACACGGCGTAAGGTCTGATTGCCTTCCGAATACAAAGTTATGATAAAGGCAGTGCTTCGATGAAAGTACCGTATTTTTAACACAATTTTCCCTTTGTAATTAGCATGAAGTCCGACCAAAAGACTTGATGGGATTTGTTCCACCACTAGAATCGTTTTCGGCGGAATGGATTTTCCTCGTATTATTTTACAGAAGCATCCTTTTGCCCACTGATTTAAGCCTACCGCTTGCAATTTAGTCTAAGTTGTAAGTCAGCGAATCGGTTAAATAGTTGTCTGTTTCAATTTATAATGCCTGAACCAACCTCTCTGAGTTCACATCCATCACATCACCCGAGAATATTTCCGAACCAATGCCATATGTAGCTTGAATTGATTTGTCTCCCAAAAGCCGTATGATTAGGAAATTTGGTTCGCAGCAATTTTCTTTCGTTATCCTCTAATGCTTTGGTTGATGAATCCTCAGGTTTGCTAAAGGCGCCACTTTGGATCTCTGCCATCGTACTCTCGCCGGTTAGGCTGGCCTCTAGATCGTATCAATAGCACCGAGACATTCGGCGCGCTAACAATACATATTTAATCACGTTTTGTCTTCTTTCATCGTTAGGAAAGTTTTGGGGTGTTGAATTGATGCCAGCCAAAAGTAAACCCGATCATAAGAGACATCCATCTTTATTTCTACTGCTGGATGATGGATGATGGAAGAAGTGCGCATGCTATCAGGATTTTGGGCTACAACCCAGAGCAGAAGGGCTGAAAATGGGGCACACCATCGACAATTACTTCAGTCTCGTGGCCTATGGGTAAGCTATAAACATGTGGACTGGCGATACCTCCTCCACCTCTCTTCTAGTTGGATTGAAACCAGGCAACTGTGTATGGGCAACACTGAAGTAAAAAATTGGCAAGGAGTAGTGAACACAAAGCCCTACATGCAAAAATATTTTAAACTCCGCTCTTTATTGAGCTACTCTTCTTTAAAGCCAAGATTCCTGCGGTCAGCTGTGGATACACATGATTGCCAGCGAATTCCTCGTCTCCCGACACAGTTTTCATACGGAGCGAAATTCCAGATCGAGTAGAATAGCCAGGAGGGATCAGTGACGTGGTAGTCAAGTATCTTCTAGATTCAATCGTAATTCGGTGACTGGCGTATTTAATTCGTGGCCATTTTCATTGCAGCACCAATTATGTTGTGATGACTGACACTAGAGGTTGACCGAGGAAAGCGCCAGAGACGAAGCTCAAAGATGAAAAGACTTTGTGTTATGCGTTGGTTGTCTACTTTCCCTCGGTTTTATCAAAGGGACCACTTAGGGTCCCCGTCATTGTGCCTTTGTCAGGTGAACTGGCCTTCGGGCCATAATAAAAGTCCCAAGACCTGTTGTACATACTCAACCCAGTATTACGGTTCCTTTTTTCTTAGGGTGCCATACCAGCATCAATAGGAGTAGTTTTTCCCTCAGATACTTTCTAATTTCTAATGAAAACTCTGGTAGTTCACATCACCGTTAGTGGTCGCTTTAGTTTCTCAATTTAGCTTCCGTGTACCGTGATTCCCATTTTGCACGCACCGGTTTCGGGTCATTTATGCTTGATATCTCATCTTTTGATTTGTTGGAGATTATTAGGGCCTCAATGAACGCCAAATATGAACTGCAATTCTGCATAAATTTCCACGCAAACTCGAAATGGCGCTGAACATAACCAGGTACAAAATACGTTTGGTCGCCTCCGGCAGTTTATCTTGCTTTGCCCATTTCCCTGATTAAAAAAGTGAGGAAATTTTTGCTCACCCATTTGCCTAAGCAGGCAGCCTCTTCATTCGAGTTCCGAAGCCTTGAAATTAAATTAGCAAAGGTTCCTTTTTTGTGACTTCAAACTGTACTGTAAATAGACCCAAATTATCGACCATTTTAGAGTAGTTTGGGTGGCATAATGCAAGGAAATTCATTTGACTGAATTTGGCAAGTAGCTTTTGATTGAGAGGAGTATGCAGTTGAAAGAGCATACTCCAACTTCATTGGCGGAGCTTAGTAGGCCTCTTAATTGTCAATAGGGCAGGTAATTTCTTACCTTCACCTCAAAGTTCATTTTTAAGATACTGACAAAAGTGAACCAGGTATAATGGATCACACGAACAAATGAAGTGAATTTTAGGTTACAGATAGTTTACATACTACTTAACCAATTGCAGTTCCCTTTTAAGTAGTTGACAGGGTGCGGAACACCCGAAGCTTCCAAATGCCTCTTTTTTGGGCATTATCGCGTGTTTTTAAAGCAGACTTATAATTTAAAAAGAAGCAATAATTAAATAGGTTTTACGTATCATGTTTAATAGAAATTAAGTATAAAACCTTGATGCTTCGGTAACGGTCCAATAAGGGCCGCGGCATTATATCCGCGCCTCAATCACTTCTGATTGTCAAAAATGCGCACTTTGTTCCAGCATTTTTCATTATCTTCCCTTTAAAGAAGTCGCAGACAGCTACGCATGTACACCCACAAAATTTGTTTAATTGACAATTACGATTTCTGCAACTTTGATTTATGCTGAACAGCTGTAACGTGCAACATTCTTTGAATGCGAAAGGCGAGTAGTGGATATAACGAAAACTATGAAGCATTCTGGTACTTTACAGGAAATCAATCTAAAACCGAGAGAGCGAAATTCATTGTCTCTTTGCTCTTCAAAATCTATCAAAATTACTCGAATTTTGACTCGAAATTAAGACTGATTTTCTAAATGGTATTGTAAACCACTTTTTGAATTCGATGGGGTGTAGCTAGCTGAGCGACTGGTACTGAGTAGGCCCGTTGTATTGTCACTTGAAGTGATGGCTAGGCGTTATGACTAGCGCATACAAGTCTCAAATGAGTGGGCCCCTTGACTAGGGTCTCCACACCGGTGGTGACAGTGAGTGGCACTCTTGTGCGCACCTGCCATTCACTAGTCAACTTGAGTTGCTCCAGTAGACACTGACGCTTCTTGAAGCCAAGCCAAGCAAAGTGCTGCATGAGAGTGGATTACAACCACAAAAGAGCTTAGTAAACCTCTAAACCGATTAGCAGCAGCGCCATTTTAAACACATTCATTCGCAAAACTGCTGTGGTTTTAAAAATACGTTAGTTGATTAATGATGTGTAAGCAATTTGAATTTAAGAAGGGGAATAATAAGCAAAAAATATTACAAGTTACTAGAGGTAAATCAGAACTAATTGCACTCCAAAAATAATGTGACTTCGATGCATAGGTTACGGATATAATACCAGCAAGAAATGAGATGGAAACTTCTTGCACGTAATTTAATCGCATTTTAGTTTGGGCGTTTTCCTAATGGTTAATGACAAAATGAACACTAATGGTACCACTTAACCTTTTTTCAAGTAATCTAATTACTTACCTGCCTTTATTGCATTAAAATGACTAAATGAGGGCTTGCAAATTTAAACCTTAGGAATTAATTTCATTCAAACAAGCCAATTTGTTATTCAAACAGTGGAAAAGATGGAATTGTTTTTCAGACGGTTACTTTGCCTGGTTGTAGTTCAGGCGTGGCAGTTTTGCCTACAGTACCTGCAATCTTTCCTAAGGTCGTGGAGAAGGGGTGGCTATGCTGTCCAACCGAAGTACAATGGCGGAACCTTAATTACCTTCGTGATAAAAAAACAAGCAATCAAAGTATTGCATAGCCCCTCTCGTCTTTTGAGCATGATCGTTGGGTTCCCCCTTGCTTGGCCTCCGCGTCGGCCGCCATAGTTTAGCCGGTGTTACTTAAAAAATCCGAGTCCCGATTGTACCAGTCACTTAATTTATCTGCAAAATCACTGATTCCCCTTGGAAAATTCTCTAGATTTGGTGTTCTCTCCAAATTGGGAGCTGTTATTAAGGAATGAGAAATGTGCAAGCCATAAAGTATGTCTGCCGCTTACTTCAATGATGTCCTATTATGTCACCATCTAAAATTCTGTCCAGCTAGTAAAAAGGCAGAAGAGATTGTGTGTTTACTTAATTGACATCTCCCGACAGGTATCGTGGGCAGCTCCTTAACGGACTTTATCAGTTCGCTCTCGCTGAAAATGGGACTGAGGTGGTTACCATAGATGGAGGTTATTTCCAGCTCTTCTGTTAGGGGTCATCACAAATTTTCACACCCGCAGAGAAAGTTTCTTTAACAGTAACGTTAAAGTTTAGCATTGAGCAACAGAAAACAAAATATTTGTCTTTTTGGACCAAGTTTGCTTACCGCTACCACAAGCTCAACGCTCTAAATCTGTTTTAAAACCTAAAAAGCATAATACCAGGATGGAAAATGTATCATAGAGGCAGAGAAGAACTAAGACGCTACTAGCATGGGCCAGAGGTCAGACTACGCAAAATAGACATAAAGGCGGAAACAAAATTTTGAATTAGACCATCAAACAAAGGATTACTAGCTCTACATTTAGTTGATAGAGGCTTTGAAAGACACAACTTTGATGATGACATCTTGCTGAGGTACATCACTGTGAAAGTATTTATTCACACTTTGTTTAACACCTTTGCTGTGTACGATAAATGGTTTCACTGAATGGTACATTCGCCTTGAATTGACAACCTTCGTGCTAGAGAAAGCACTACACAGGTGCAGCAAATGCAAAAATGGGAGAACTATTTGTTTCTAAGGTCTCTAGTACAATAAATAAAATGAAAATGAACTGATCTTGAATTTAGAGGAATGCGGACCAATTGTCTGGAGGTTGTGATAACAAATTTTCTCCTAACATTCTGGTAGCGAAGGTAGTATTCGTTGGCTTAGGCCTCAGATTGCATTCAGATCTAATTGGGGTCATTACTAATTAACGGAACACACTTTACCACTAAAAACGCTAATATGCAAAGCAAACTGTATGCTAAACCTCTGAGCCATCTTCGAATCTTGACAGAACTTGATGCCATTTCCAAGTGTCATGAACCGCAAATTCTGTAATTCAACACAACTCTATTCGTTTGAGTCAGTAATCGATTTCAGAATTGCAATTTCTAATGCATTGCTCTTTTCTTTACCAGCGTTTTGTAAAATCACCGACTCTTATTAACATTTGCCATAACCAACGTGATTAGTTTATCCCGAAAATCACTTGAGACAAATAAAGTCTTGATAGAGTAAAGGGATGCGCACACTCAATTACGTTTTCGCTAAACAATAACTATAGGTGTTCTTCGGCAGGAATAAGGAGCCCTAGCGCACTTTACCAATTGCACAACAAAGCAATAAACCTTGTTAACAAATAATTAAGTGAATGACAAACGCCGCCTTTGTGGTACCTGGTAAATAATTTAAACTTTCCAAATGAATATCGCGGAAAGAACATTGGGATTTATGAAAAAGGAGTTATATCAAATATAGCGATAAACACAGACTTAGAGAAGTGAAGGCAATAAATCTATTAAGTGTCATCCAAGTTTGATCGAATGTCATACTAATGGATTGGGTGAAAAATTCTAGGAATTGAGAAGGCACTCTCACGACTAGTAATAAATTTGTAATGATAAACGCGACTTTACATGGACAAAGAAAGCAATGATCTTGATGGGACTTTTGAAATAGAATAGCGTGGATGAGTCAGTGTAAGGCACTCTTGTTGCGGTGGTGTTGTTCATCAAGTCGACCCTCGTGACAGAAACGCACCAATGAGTAGGCTTGCATTTATACGCGACTACGATTGAACAGCAATGTCACAGTGAGCCGTCAAGGGGGCTGCTGAGTAGCGCCACACAAGCAGCACTTCCATTACCGTGTCCTACGCCAAGGCACTGAATCGCATCACGAATTGTGTACGTACTTGTTAAAGATCTTACAATACGGAACTCCTTCTTAGTGAAGGCAGTAAAACCTTTATTGCAAGGCAAGTTCATAATTGTGTGGCTGACAGGGATGAAATGGACTTATCGCATTTTGATTAGAGCATCGAATACTTCCGATGCTATTAGAGTGGACACCAGTCTAGCCTGATTTGACTAGCTACAGGAAGGAAACAAACTATAAGCAAAATTCACATTTTTGGAAGCAGTGGGTGAATAAACCATTAGTTTATGCAAAGTAGGTTCAAGCAGATATGACCAAATATCTACTGATCTCACTGAGCCAACGTTCTCCGCCATCCGCTTGCATAAAGTTATACTATGGACTTGAGCTTTGAAAATTCTTGTCTTAAAAGAGGAGAGGACTCGGGCTGCATGTACGTGGAAGCAAATAAAATGCTGTCTTCATAACGAGGCAAAGCTAAAGCCTAATTTAAAGAAAAGGGACGAAAAATTGTTATTAATGTGCGGTGTATTTGTTGCTTTAATATACCATAAGGAAGAGAGGTGGAGACAATTAAAGCCTCGTGCTAGTCGAGAACTCCGAGTTCCATAAAGCAGACAGGAGCTCAACACATCATTCTCCGTAGGTCTGTGCCAATTCAGATTAACCTAAAACAATAAAGAGGTCACAGTAAAATTAGCTTATTTGACCCCGGTGTAGCCATAGGAAAGGGGGGCGGGTAAAAACGAGGAAGGTGCAACAAATGTATCCACCTGACTCTTGGGTGCAGTGTTTATTAAACAAAGGGTATAGCTTAGCTTGCAGTCCAGCAATTTGCATCAGGGCAACCAAATATAAGTCAGCTCAATACGTATCAATTACAGAGTGTTTGGAAGAGTATAAGTAACTCATCATCGAAATCTGGTAGTGTTAAAATGTTTAGGAAATTCAAAACAAGTCATAACTAGCCGAACCGAAAATCTAACCAGGCAATAAACACGGACAAAACTAAGAAAGAAATGACCAGGAAAATAAAAATTAACAAAATTACAAAATATGATTACCAATTCGTTTAAAATTCGAAATACCATAAGGAACGAATATAAAATTTCCTAGTAAAAACCATTTGAAGATAGGCAACGATACATGCAATCAAACAAACGATTCCTGTCTAAAAACATTAATTTCACGCATACAAATGTTAACAACCCTTTAAATTAGTCAGTGATTTAAAGATGTAAAATGACCAGTAAATTCGAAAGCCTAGTCATTATGAATAAAGAAAAGTAGCTTAAATTCAATTAGTGGCGAAGTGATCCATTTAAAGCGAAGAAAGCCAAGAGAACCCTAGTCAGAAGAGTGCGCGCAAAAGGTGCTTGAAAGAATGAAGAGGTATAAAAGGCAACGCAAAATAAACCACAAGTAGCAAGCCTGAACACAGCCGCAAAATGAGGTGTGAGTTGTTATGGTTATGCGTTGCAGGCATTCTAGTGACCGGCATGGCAGCACCAGCGGCAGAGGTTAAACTAAGATGGGAAGCCCAAATAGATATACCGGAGATATGCAAAGGAAGAAATAATGGAAGTCAAGCATGCAATATAACGGTAATTGAGAAGTTCGAGAAAGAAAATGAATGTCAAGAAAAAAATAACAAAACCGAAAAAAATCCGGAAAAAGATAACGAAAAGGAAACAAATGGTGAAGACAAATTGAACGGAGGAAATACGCATATCGAAGTAATAAAACCCGAACAAATATTTACGAAAACTACAGAAGGGTACGAAAAAATAACCCAAACAACAAAGGAGGAGGAAGGTGCAGGAGACACCGTAGATGGTGGTGGCATAGCCGGTGGAGTGATAGGAGGCGGAGTGATAGGTGGTGTCATCGGAGGACATGGTGGCGTTGGCGTCGTGACAGAGGGATACGCGCCGAACACGGAGTCCGGTAAAGAGGAAGGCGAAGGAGAAGAAGAAGGTGAAGGAGAAGAAGGAGAAGGAGAAGAGGAGGAGGAGGAAGGTGAGGGAGGCGGTGCCGGTGGTGGTGGCATAGCCGGTGGAGTGATAGGAGGCGGAGTGATAGGTGGTGTCATCGGAGGACATGGTGGCGTTGGCGTCGTGACAGAGGGATACGCGCCGAACACGGAGTCCGGTAAAGAGGAAGGCGAAGGAGAAGAAGAAGGTGAAGGAGAAGAAGGAGAAGGAGAAGAGGAGGAGGAGGAAGGTGAGGGAGGCGGTGCCGGTGGTGGTGGCATAGCCGGTGGAGTGATAGGAGGCGGAGTGATAGGTGGTGTCATCGGAGGACATGGTGGCGTTGGCGTCGTGACAGAGGGATACGCGCCGAACACGGAGTCCGGTAAAGAGGAAGGCGAAGGAGAAGAAGAAGGTGAAGGAGAAGAAGGAGAAGGAGAAGAGGAGGAGGAGGAAGGTGAGGGAGGCGGTGCCGGTGGTGGTGGCATAGCCGGTGGAGTGATAGGAGGCGGAGTGATAGGTGGTGTCATCGGAGGACATGGTGGCGTTGGCGTCGTGACAGAGGGATACGCGCCGAACACGGAGTCCGGTAAAGAGGAAGGCGAAGGAGAAGAAGAAGGTGAAGGTGAAGAAGGAGAAGGAGAAGAGGAGGAGGAGGAAGGTGAGGGAGGCGGTGCCGGTGGTGGTGGCATAGCCGGTGGAGTGATAGGAGGCGGAGTGATAGGTGGTGTCATCGGAGGACATGGTGGCGTTGGCGTCGTGACAGAGGGATACGCGCCGAACACGGAGTCAGGTAAAGAGGAAGGCGAAGGAGAAGAAGAAGGTGAAGGAGAAGAAGGAGAAGGAGAAGAGGAGGAGGAGGAAGGTGAGGGAGGCGGTGCCGGTGGTGGTGGCATAGCCGGTGGAGTGATAGGAGGCGGAGTGATAGGTGGTGTCATCGGAGGACATGGTGGCGTTGGCGTCGTGACAGAGGGATACGCGCCGAACACGGAGTCAGGTAAAGAGGAAGGCGAAGGAGAAGAAGAAGGTGAAGGAGAAGAAGGAGAAGGAGAAGAGGAGGAGGAGGAAGGTGAGGGAGGCGGTGCCGGTGGTGGTGGCATAGCCGGTGGAGTGATAGGAGGCGGAGTGATAGGTGGTGTCATCGGAGGACATGGTGGCGTTGGCGTCGTGACAGAGGGATACGCGCCGATTAACAATTCGGTTGAATCAGGTTCTGTCAATGGACCAAATAATGATGTTGGCGTTGGTGGTGATGGTGTGATTTGTTTGCCATTGAAACCGAATATTGATATCAATGGCACTTTTAATGACAGTGGCTTTGGAGACAATGGCATTCATGATGATTTACCTTCTAAACCCATTTTACCGCCTCTCGGCCTGAATGGAAGTGATATCGGCGATAACAATATTGATGGCTCTAACGATGATAAAGATGATGAAGGCGCTGCTGGGCACTT